>OX451409.1:165000-195000 GCA_949629135.1 Eremobia ochroleuca
TCCCAGCAACGCCGACGGCCGTGAAGCCACCGCGTGTCGGTCCGAAGACCTCACTAAATCATTCAATCGGTAGTAGCGACGGGCGGTGTGTACAAAGGGCAGGGACGTAATCAACGCGAGCTTATGACTCGCGCTTACTAGGAATTCCTCGTTTATGGGGGATAATTGCAAACCCCAATCCCCAGCACGAAGGAGTTTCAGCGGGTTGCCCGGGCCTCTAGGCCAGGGAGAACATGCTGATTCCTTCAGTGTAGCGCGCGTGCGGCCCAGGACATCTAAGGGCATCACAGACCCGATAGGCCAGATAATTTAATTTTGCAACTGTCGTATAAACGATATCGTAACTTTTGTAATGATCTTCTAAAAAAAGTAAAAAACAACTACGATAAAACTGCACTGGAAAATTAATACTATGGGTTAATTAATGCCTGAAATAAACGATAAATAAAAAAAAAAAAAAAAAATAAAGGCTGGTACAGATAGTAAAAAAATTTGGAATTTTATTAAAAGTGTAACGTTTAACTCGAAACAGAATCAGTCATCTTCAGGTTTATTACAAGCACACTCATCACAGTTAACATCTGCCAACATTGCAAATAATTTCTTTGTTAATGTGGGAAAGTGTTTGGCTGAAAAAGTTCGGTGTCAATCACAATATTTAACGAGCACACCATTTACATGTAGCACTATTTTATCATCCTTTGCATTGCTAGACACTGATGAGACTGAGGTAGAAACGATAATTATGAGTTTGAAAGACGACTGTGCAGTTGGCTGGGATAACATTTCAAATGAAATTATTAAACGGTTCAAGCACATTTTGGCACCGCCACTAACTTATATTTTCCAAAAATGTTTATCTACAGGTGTTTTTCCCGAATGCCTAAAAAAAGCTGTTGTTGTCCCCGTTTATAAATCAGGCAGTAAAGATCAAGTCACAAATTATAGACCTATTTCGTTACTGCCTTCTATGTCTAAAATATTAGAAAAACTTATAAATAAAAGGCTTTACAAATACTTGGAGGATAAATTAATTTTGTCTCAGCGGCAGTTTGGATTTAGGCCTAAAATGTCAACAGACGATGCCGTACACCATCTGACTGACTATCTAGCACAAGAACTTGATAAGGGTAACCACACAGTAGGAATCTTCTTGGACCTCGCCAAAGCTTTTGACACGGTTTCTATTCCTATTCTGTTGCACAAGCTTGAAACCATAGGTATCAGAGGCACCCAGCTGAAACTATTTAAGAGCTATCTAGAAGATCGTACCCAATGTGTAAGAATTGGAGATGTTCTCAGCGAGGATAAAAAAAACACGTCCTTCGGAGTCCCCCAAGGAAGTATTTTAGGGCCTACACTATTTTTGATTTACATAAACGATCTTTGTAATCTAAGTCTAGATCATGGCCAAATTGTTTCTTATGCTGACGACACTGCTCTTCTATTCTCGGCTGACTCAGAAAAAAAAGTCTACAAAGTTGCGCAACGCGGATTTAATATTGTTAATAAATGGCTTCAACTTAATTCACTAACACTAAATGCAGACAAGACAAATTATATTAAGTTTTCGATGCGCAAGCAAACATCAACTGGCACTAACTCAACATTATATGCTCATTCTTGCACAATTCCCGCAAATAACCAATGTGTTTGTCCTAAAATTAAAATGGCAAATACAACTAAATACCTTGGTGTTATAATAGATGAAACACTTTCGTTTAAACAACATATAGAAGCCTTAAATAATAGAATTCGCAAGTTGATATTTGTTTTTAAAAAGTTACGCTGTATTGCTGACCCAAAAATACTTAGACAGGTTTACTTTGCTCTATGTCAATCGATCTTAACTTACTGTATCACCACATGGGGTGGAGCGGGTAAAACAATGTTACTAACCATCGAGAGAGCCCAGAGGGCGATTCTCAAAGTGTCTACTTTCCGCCCTTTCCTTTTTCCTACTAACCTTCTGTACAAATCTTGTGAAGTATTAACAGTTCGACAGCTATTTATCATGGGCATTGTATTAAAACAACACAAAGCTCTACCCTACAGCGCTACATATACTAATAAAAGACGTAAAGATATAGTTTGCCCACAAATTTCAACAAAACATGCTTTTATATCCAAATTTTACCTGTACCTCGGACCTCTCCTGTATAATAGACTAAATTCGAAAGCAAACATTTATTCTGTGAACTATACAAATTGTAAGAGAATCCTCAAGGATGCTCTCCAAAGTATGTCTTATGAAGAAACAGAAAATTTACTAACTGTGTTAAAGTAAATACAGGTATACAATTTTCACCTATGTTAAATATTTACCAAATATAGATAGTAAGATTTAAGCTACTCAACATATAATTATTTGTCCATTTTCAACTTTTGTTTATTTATTAATTTTAAAGGACTAGTTTAGCTCTTCTCGCCTGAAACACAGGATTACCTAGTTCAGGCACGTAAGTCTTAGCAATACAATTTTTATTTAAGCAAAACTGTACTAATTTTCATGCCTTATAATTTTTGAATAAATATATTATTATATTATTATTATATTATTATTATATGTATATATATGGGGTATGGGGGTGTGGGGGGGTGAGTGGGGGTGGTGGTGGTGTAGTATTTGATTGGAATGTATTTGATTCATATTACACAAATCAAATCACAGATTATTAACCAAATAGTCGGGCATCATTCACACACGAGTTATTCACTAATCAATTTATTATTCGCAATCACTTCGATCACTTAATTATGTCGCCAGTCATTAAATTTTTTTATTTTCAATATGTCCGCCGTGTTCTTGAATACACAAACTACACCGACGTCTAATGTTATTTCTCACTCTTGATAATAGGTCACCATTAGCAGCCATTTCTTTCAATTTATTAAAAGATATTATTATTCTATTTTTTCATTCCTCAACGGTATTAACTTCTGTTGAGTATACCTCATTCTTTATGTGACCCCACAGGAAGAAATCCAGGGGCGTGAGATCTGGTGACCTCGCTGGCCACCGCACTGGTCCAAAACGGCCAATCCACTGCTGTCCGAATATTTGAGTCAAACGCTCTCTTGCAGACACCACTGAATGAGCTGGTGCTCCGTCTAACTGGTACCACATCTGTCTGTAGACGTCCAGCGAAAGTTCGTCCGTGTACTCGGAAACGGATCCGTCGAGGAGTTCAATGAACTTTACAGCATTTAAATTGCCATCAATAAATACCGGACCAATAATGGTATTTCTGTGTATGCCAGCCCACACATTGACAACAAATCTGTACTAGTGCGAAGTCTCCCGTACTAGATGCGGATTCACGCGGCTCCAGTACCGAAGGTTCTGTCGGTTCCATAAACCATTCCTTGTGAATGTACTCTCGTCAGTCCACATCACATTGTACAGGAAGTCAGGATTCTCGAGATATTTGGTTTCTAACCAGCGACAGAAAGTTTCTCTTATTGGCATATCTCTAGGTAACAATGCTTGTACTTTCTTGTACTTATAAGGTCTGCGTTTGTCACGTTTCAAAACTTTTTGAATAGTTTTGTGATTTACTCGAAAATGTCGACCTGCATGACGCAGACTGGACGTCGGATTGCGATCATAATCCAAACTAATATTATAAATGCGAAAGTAACTCTGTCTGTCTGTCTGTCTGTCTTTGCTTCACGCCTAAACTACTGAACCGATTTGTGTGAAATTTGGTACAGACATAGTTTGGAACTTGAGAAAGGACATAGGATAGTTTTTATTACAAAAAATAAAATAAAAAATACAATTTATTCCGGACATACAGCGCCATCTATTGGTCAAGAGTCGGCATCAATTCAGTACTGAAAATTCATCGGAAAAATGTAAATAAATAGTAAAAAGGTATGAAAAATATAATATAATACAACTTTTAGTACATAGAAAATGCTCTAACAGAGTTTAGATAATTCTATTAATACTATATGTCGAGTTGGTGATCGCGCAATGGTGTCGATCGTTACACGAGTTCGGTTCATGTTATTGTTTTAATTCACGTGGGAATTTTTAATTTTTAATTCATTCATTCATTTTAATTCATTTCCATTTTTAATTCATTCTTTAACTATGTGGGTAAAACCAAAAATCTGCCGGAAGTCACTATTCCACGCGAACGAAGTCGCGGGCAAAAGCTAGTAATTAATAACTCTTTCGTCTGGAATCACATTTGCACGTGGAGGAGCACCATCTACGTGCGGGATCAAGGACTGATTTTCCCGTATCCTCTGGACAGCTTGTACAATAGTGCGCCCGTGGGTCGGACACATACGAGTATTCCCATACCTCTCACGATATGTCCGTACAGCTAAAGCGGCATTTCCGTGACACTCCCCATAAATTAAAATCATATCGGTGTACTCCGAAGCTGTGTAATTGTAACGAGGCATGATTATTTAATCATAAAATCTTTAAACGGTTAATTAATTAATTTAAAAAAAAGGTTAATTAATTTAATACTTAGTATTAAGCGTCTAATTTCGCAAAGTTTACTTAGCTATTTAACTAAGTACCTATAATACGTTATGTGTCCTGTCACTATTAAAACAAAGCGTCAAATTGCGCACAACACAACAACAAAGATACGATAACACTCGCGTGGCGACTTCAAACGGGCGCGGGCGCATCCGAAATTCCAGAGCGGAACAAAACGCGTCACAGGCAGGAAGGAAGTCCGGTGACACACTGACCGCGTAACTTGCAGGTTTCGACAAGAAAGCAAAGTAAAAACAAGCAAACTTACCTATCTCTTTCGCACATACATATTTTGCGATTGACATGAGTGCGTAACAGGAAGTAATAACTTCTGCATGCATTTTTTTTTAATCTAGTTGTGATGACACGTTTTTATGACTCTTAGGGCTCAGGCATAAAGTATAATTTGCATTGAGAGAATATTTTTTTAAAGAAAAGGCGTAGGTTTTTGAAGTAGCGACACAGATTACTTGTTAGCGAGCTGGCAACGTGTGTCATTAACCTTCGCGTGCTTTCCTGTTTACAATACATCATGTAGAAAATACTTAAAATGAAAAATAATGTCCTGTGGCTAAACTACTGGATATATTCATTTGATTTTTTTGTGTGCAGGTTGGGAATATCATGACTTATACGAAGTTTCATTTATGATCTTATTGTCCTCCCCACATTGTATAATATAATGTATGTATTAGGTATATCACAGGCTGTTCGTGTATTAAATCGAATTTAATTTCGTTTCGTTTCGTTCCGTTCGTGTATTAATCAATGTCCATATATTTTTTTATATACATAATATATTTTCATCATACATATAATAATATGTACATATATTATATATATACATATATATATATATAGCCCGGTGGTGTTTCGGGTGTTGTTGTCGCGCTGAGCTAGGGGACGGGCAGTCGCGTCGCGTTCGCGTATTAAAACGTGCGCATGTCGCCAGTCGACCGACACCGTTCACAGGCTGTTCGTGTATTAAATCGAATTTCATTTAGTTTCGTTTCGTTCCGTTCGTGTATTAAATTGGAAGGTTTGTTCGCGCCGCGCCAGCGACCGGGTAGGTTTTTTTTTTTTTTTTTTTGTACTTTGTTATTTTCTGCGTAGGAAAAAATTAGTCGTATGATCCTGTTCGTGTATTAATCAATGTCCATATAAAATATACATATATATATATATAATATATATGTATATGTCGGAGAAGCACTATTCATCTCGACATCGTCATTAGTGGTCATAGGTTTAGTGGGCGTCATCGGGGTAAAATGCGAGCACAAAACAAAGTATTCACTGTTACATACAATTTAATGAAAAGTTTTACAATAATAAGAGTCACTGAACTTTGCAATTATGAATTAAAACGTTAATCAAACAATTATGTCCGAGCAGCGGGTTCGCGACACCAATCTTACTTTGCCACGAATAAACAATATTCCTTCTAACTTATGGACCATCCAACTCGATTTTCCAATACGTCAAATATTCCCGCTCTGCCAACGCGCACCGCGCATGCGTGCAATCTGTCAAGATGGCGCCTCGACCCCGCTCGAGGCGTACCTCTGCTACATAAAAGCTTAAACAAAATAGTAACTTTTAAAGAAATTAATACGATTTTACACAATAGCAAAATGTATCAAAACAAATTAAATTAAATTAAGATTTAACAAGTATTTTTAGTAAGCATTCGACATCTAGTGTTTTAAAACCAATAATCAACTTGATTCCGAATACATCCTCCGACACGGCCTTCCTGACGTTTCACACGTCCTCGTGTGATGATGAGGGACGAGCATCATCGTTATCTGTTTAACAGAACAAACAACATTTTTAGTAATGAGTAATGGTTCGGCCACTCCGGACAAAGTACAAACGTGTTTGTTATCTTTGCGCAATAATTTAATCCAAAATTCATTCTATAAGTATTAGATACGAGCCTTACGCCAAACTACAACGTCAATTCATTCATTACTCATGAAATCTGCATTCTCCATACTATGGGGAAAAAAAAACCACTGTCCCGTTTATCGTCTAAATGGTCACCTCGCCGTTTAGACAATAAATATCAACAACCGTCGAAATGGCCACATCGCCGTTTAGACAATTAATATCAACACGGTCTAAATGGCCACCTCGCCTATTTAGACTACATGTCCACACCGTCTAAATGGCCACCTCGCCAATTTAGACTACCATAGCAACACCATCTAAATGGCCACCTCGCCAATTTAGACTACCGTATCAACACCGTCTAAATGGCCACCTCGCCAATTTAGACTACCACATCAACACCGTCTAAGTGGCCACCTCGCCTTCTTAGACTACCATTTATAGCTTATAATTATAACTCATGCAGCCAGCACACTGTTTGAGAAATTTCACATTAAAGTTTATAAAATAGTACTAAGATCTTACCATCATTGTCATCGGACAAACATGGATCCAGCTCAGTAGAGATATTAGATTGGGGAAGTGGAAGTAAGCGATCTCTCGAGTACTTATAAATGCGATTACAATAATTCAAACTCTTAACGTGATACCTGTCACCGTCTAGTATTTCAATGACCTTATACCTAAGGTCATTTGTATTTAGGGTCCAATTTGGTTTGCTTCCGTTCGTGGTTTGCTATTAGAACATAATCTCCCATAGAAAATGAAGTCACTTTAGCCTTGTTTTTATCAAATCGTGCGTTATTTTTCATTAACCTATCAGCTGGTTCTCTAATTTCCTCTACATTTACTTCAACCTCATGGTCGTCGACAGTTAATAAATTTAGGGGTCTAGCTAATCTGCCTATAAGCAACTCCAATGGACTTGTCTTAGTTACTCTATGAATCGTGCTATTTACCGTTTTCTACTGAACGTCATATAATGTATCTTGCCAGGACCTAGTCGGAGTAACATCTACACTACAACAGTCACCATGTTTTTGAGGATATTCATTGTCCGCTCTACTTGACCGTTAGCGCGACAAAAGCCGCTTGCTATAAAGTGTAGTTGGATACTGTGATTATTACAAAAGTCTTTGAAATCTCTATTAGCGAAATACATACCTTAGTCCGCTATTATACGCACAAGCGTTCAGAAAAATGATATGGATGCTTTTAGAGCGGCAATTGCGCTCTCGTTATTAATTCTCAGAGAATGCCTAAGTAACACATAGAGAAAGCACAAGCTCAGGGTTCCGTCGTTGTTCTGCTTGTAACCAGTTTGGAGATTTATTTTTAGAGATATTGACGCGTTTTTCTTCAATTTACCTTATCTAAACTATTTTCATTACTACCAGTACCTATCGATCTGTCTGGGGAGATGATTCCTCGAAAAAAAAAAAATTAACATGGGTCACACTCTTACCTTCCCTATACTCCGTATTGAAATCAAAAGCTTGAAGGAAAGCTCACCTCCGATGTACTCTAGGGGTTAAGTCTTCAGCTCTTGATGCCTTCAAACAATTGCAATCGGTAACGACTGTAAAAGTTCTGCCGTACAAAAAATGACTAAAATGCTTGATTTAATTAACAACTGCTAGTGACTCTAAATCATAGGAGTGATATTGAGACTCCGCACCAGTTGCTCGTTTACTGTAGTACTACACCGGATGTAATTTTACTTCAGCTTGCTGGAAGAGGATTGCATCGTCACCTTCACTGCTGGCGTCCATACATACTTCTATTAGTAGTTCCGGGTTAAAAAGCATTATAACTGAGGATGAACTTAATACCGAGATTATATTTTGCCTTATGTTTACTACCTTGCCTTATGTTTACTACTCAGAAAATCATCAGGAAAAACGTGAAATGTAATCTGAATGTCATGACGACAAAGAATAACACGAGATAAAACTCGTAAATCACACTTAATGCTGGACTTTTCTATACCTATCAGGGTAATAATTGCATGTTGTAATTCTGTAGGAATAAAATGGGTAAATCCTACCTTGTCGCTGTGGTTGTTTCCTTGTTCCCTAAGTAGGCGTGATGCTGGGCGTTGGAATGAAAGTCTTCAGGTAAGTATGTTAGCTTATATTACTCAGTTGTGATGGCAGTCTGGCAGCACCGGAACAACGAAGGATTGAGGAGCACAGAGGTTAAAAGCGAGTACAGTTCCAAAGTTCACAAGCACAGATGTCGGACGCGATAGTACATCAACTTAGGATAGCACACAACAATTATAATCACAGATTCCCTAGTATAAATCACGAGCGGGTATCTATACGGAACGGTAAAACAAAATGAACGGCGTGCGCTCCGCGTCGAGGGTAGATCTAGACTGGCGTACGTGAAGGGCGAGCGCGCGCGCCTGCGGCGCGGTCGGCGTTCCACGAAATGGGTGTACCTATAATATCTATAGGGCTATGCATTATGGTGCTTTTCCACTAAGCCACAGCGGCCGAAGTTCCGACACGAAATATGATGTGTAAATAATAAGTTTATATAAAAATGTGAATGCTATGTATAATTGTGTATATATATGTAAATTATATGTATGTGTGTAACTGCCGCTACATCACTCCCCCCCAGAGGCCTGGTTAAGGACGATAATAATCCGGGAACCTTACCACACGACCGGAACGAGTTGTCTTGGTGGCGTCACGTGACCCGTGATTGGAACTACTTGGGGAATGCAATACTGGGTAGTTTGGTTCACTTTCTTTCTCGGCCAGTATATATGCGGGTTTGATCCGATTGATGGAGACTGTTACTTGCTTGCCTTTTACCATTAATTTGAACACTTTATCACCTCGTTCGATAATTTGATGTGGACCAGTGTATGCCGGAGTTAGGGGACTATGCGATGCGTCTTCTCTTAAAAATGCATAGTCGCATGTGCTTAGGTCTCTGTATACGAAAACCTTATTTTCACCGTGGCGCGATGTCGGCACTGGCTGTAGTTTTTGAGCTATAGTACGGAGTCGTGCTGTAAAGTCTGTCACGTCACTAGTGCCATTCGCTGCTTGCTCTAGAAATTCGCCAGGCAGCCTCAGTGGCTCGCCATACACTAAGTCGGCCGGTGACGCTTGTAGGTCGTCCTTGTAAGCACTACGAACGCCTAGTAAGACTAGGGGTAGAGCCTCGGTCCAGTTTTCGTTTGCATGGCATACGATAGCTGCTTTCAGATGTCGATGAAAACGTTCCACCGGTCCGTTGCTTGCTGGATGGTATGCTGTGGTTCGGTGATGACGAAACCCGGCTATTTTACCCAAGTATTGAAACAGGGTGGACTCAAATTGGCGTCCACGGTCTGTTACAATATCTGTTGGGCTGCCAAACCTAGATATCCAGCCGTGCAGCAAGGCTTTGCCTACTGTCTCCGCGGTGATGTCAGTTATCGGTATTACTTCCGGCCATCGTGTGAATCGATCGATGGCCGTTAAACAGTATCGATAACCTTCTGAAATGGGGAGAGGGCCAATCAGATCGATGTGTATATGTCTGAACCTAGAGCGTGGCAATTTGTAGGTACCTAATGGTGCCGATACATGCCGATTCACTTTGGCTCGTTGACATGCTACGCAAGATCTGGACCACTCCCGGCAGTCTTTCCTAACCCCTGGCCAAACAAACCGATCCGCAACTAACTTAGAGGTTGCGTTTGCGCCAGGATGACTTAACGAATGAAGACTGTCGAACACTTGTTTTCGTAAGGCTTGTGGTACGAAAGGCCTTGCAGTTTGTGTACTGACGTCACAGTACATAGTTACATCTGTACCTGGGACTTTGTACTTTTCTAGCCTGAGCGATGACGTTGAGTTGAGGAATCCTGATAGCTCCATGTCTGACTCTTGTGCCTTGGCGAGAGTTTCATGAGATACTGGTGCCTGCAGTTCATTTATCCGTGACAAGGTATCAGCAACCACATTGTCCTTTCCGGAAATGTGATGGATATCTGTTGTAAATTGCGATATGAAGTCCAAATATCTATACTGACGTGGCGAACAGTTATTTTTCCTTTCATGGAAAGCAAAACTGATTGGTTTGTGGTCGGTATAGATAGTGAAATTTCTGGCTTCAAGCATGTGTCGAAAATGTTTCACCGCTTCATAAATTGCCAACAGTTCTCTGTCGTAAGGAGAATATTTTTGTTGAGCGGTGTTCAATTTTCGAGAGAAAAATGCTAGTGGCTGCCAGTGGCCATCCTTGAGTTGTTGCAACACAGCACCCATGGCTAAATCGGATGCATCCGTGACTAGTCCTATTTTTGCCAGGCAATCTGGGTGTGCCAATAGGGTTGCGTTTGACAGACTCTCTTTGCATTGTTGTAGGGCCTTATGGGCGTCTCCTGTTAAGTCGATTGGAGTTGATCCTTTCACTGTTCCTTTCAGCAAAGCATTGAGTGGGGCTTGAATTCGGGCGGCTTCGGGCACAAAACGTCTATAAAAGTTTATCATGCCCAAAAACCTTCTAAGCTCACGTATATTTTTTGGTGCTGGGTAGTCGCGAATGACTTGTACTTTTTCTGGCAATGGTTTCGTTCCTTTTTCTGATATAGTATATCCTAAAAAATCTACTTGTCGCGCACCGAAAACGCATTTTGCGTTATTAATCACCATACCGTATGCCTTCATTCTGGTGAATAACTCTCTTAGATGTTCTTTGTGGAGTGTTTCATTCTTACTATACACAAGGAAATCGTCGAGATACGTGTAACAATAGTCAAGTCCGCGCGTCATTTCATCTACAAACCGTTGGAATGTTTGGCCCGCGTTTCTTAGACCAAACGTCATATACGGAAATTCGAACATTCCGAACGGTGTAGTGATTGCGGTCTTGGGTATATCATCCGGATTGACCGGGATCTGGTTGTATGCTTTGACCAGGTCAATTTTTGTGAAGATAGTACATCCGGATATACTGTGCGCAAAGTCCTGTATGTGTCTGATGGGATAACAATCAGGAACGGTGCGGGCATTGAGCCTTCGGTAGTCTCCGCATGGCCGCCAGCCATTATCTTTTTTTGGGGCCAAATGTAACGGGGACGCCCAAGGGCTTTCTGAAGGTCGGGCCGTGCCGTTGGCTAACATTGCGTCGAATTCCTGTTTGGCCGTTTTATGCTTATCTGGAGCCAGGCGGCGGGGAGTGCATGAAATCGGAGGGCCCGGTGTAGTACGTATGTGGTGGACTGTGTTATGAACAATGGCTCGCTGTGTACCAGGTGGCTTTGTGATCTCAGGGAACTCTTCAAGTAATTTATGATACGCGGTATCGCCAGTCATGACCTTTACAGAGTGAATACTATCTGATGTATGGACTAGTGAAGCTATAGTTGAACAAGTTGTAACATTGTCTAATAATCTCTGATTACGACAGTCGACTACTAGATTGTAAAACGACAGAAAATCTACTCCAATTATTGGCTTAGTTACATCTGCGACTACAAAATTCCACTGAAAGTCCCTTCGAAGCCCTAAGTTTAAATTATAGTGTGTATAACTGTAGGTCGGAATAGGAGTTCCATTGGCCGCGAAGAGTTGGTAGTTGGTGCTGGCGCGTCGTTCACGTAGCATGGTTCGAGGGAATACACAGAGGTCGCTGCCGGTGTCGACCAGAAACTGTATTTTAGTTCTCCTGTCGGTAACAAACAGGCGACCGGAGCTAGGGCAGTCGCTGGTCGCCATTAGCGACGGCCCGTCGAGTTTTCCGCTTTATAATCGCATGGGAGAATGCATGTCTTTGCTTTGCTGCCAAATTTGTAATGGTACCAGCATACCGGGAATTTCCTGTAGTTTGAGTCTGAACGTTTGGATGACGGACGGGTGTGCCTCGTTACTCTCTCCCTGTAGCGGGACTGTCGGTGTCCCATCGCGAGCGCGTTCACCTCTTTCCGGAGCTCCACGAGTTCCTTAGCTAATACCTCTAATACTTGAGGGTTTGCACTGGTTGAAGCTACTTGGGCTGAGGGGGTAGTTATGTCCTTGATTCTGTCCGCTATGTCCGCTAAAGCTTCCAGCGATAGGGAAGTCTGAGCCGCCATGACTGTCTGTATGTTTGACGGCAAGCGGTTGGTCCAGATGGATTTAATGAAGTCCTCTGGGACATTAGTTCCTGCCAAACTCTGAAGGTGCCTCAGAAATTGCGAAGGCTTGCGGTCGCCAAGCTCTTCGTGAATCAAAAGTTGGTTTACCTTCTTCTCATTAGACGAACTGAGTCGTTTAATAAGTTCGCATTTAAGTTTCTGATATTTGTCACTCGCTGGTGGATTTACAATTATGTCTTTAACTTCTTTGGCGTACTGTGGTTCTAATTGGCCGATGACGTAATGAAACTTCGTCGTGTCCATAGTAATATTTGCAATAGCGAATTGGCCTTCTACTTGTGCGAACCATATTTCGGGCTCATCGGGCCAGAAGGGTGGTATGCGAACAGCAACTCTGCAAATTTCTGTCGACACGTCCGACACGCATTTCGGTACGTTCGGTACACGGCTTGCTACTTGTGGACTGTGAACCTTCCGCCATGTTTTTTTTTTAAAAAAATTTTCGTTTTATTTGCGATCTGCGGTATTATTAATCTTGCGGTTACTTATGCGGGGTCACCAATGTAGGAATAAAATGGGTAAATCCTACCTTGTCGCTGTGGTTGTTTCCTTGTTCCCTAAGTAGGCGTGATGCTGGGCGTTGGAATGAAAGTCTTCAGGTAGGTAGGTATGTTAGCTTATATTACTCAGTTGTGATGGCAGTCTGGCAGCACCGGAACAACGAAGGATTGAGGAGCACAGAGGTTAAAAGCGAGTACAGTTCCAAAGTTCACAAGCACAGATGTCGGACGCGATAGTACATCAACTTAGGATAGCACACAACAATTATAATCACAGATTCCCTAGTATAAATCACGAGCGGGTATCTATACGGAACGGTAAAACAAAATGAACGGCGTGCGCTCCGCGTCGAGGGTAGATCTAGACTGGCGTACGTGACGGGCGAGCGCGCGCGCCTGCGGCGCGGTCGGCGTTCCACGAAATGGGTGTACCTATAATATCTATAGGGCTATGCATTATGGTGCTTTTCCACTGAGCCACAGCGGCCGAAGTTCCGACACGAAATATGATGTGTAAATAATAAGTTTATATAAAAATGTGAATGCTATGTATAATTGTGTATATATATGTAAATTATATGTATGTGTGTAACTGCCGCTACAATTCACTAATTGTAACAAGTTTTAGCTAGATATTTTTTTTTTTTTTTTTTAGTCAGAGAATAAAACAGCACCAGAATAAAAACAAAATGAAAACTGCTCACCAAATTGAGTAATCACCGCAAAGTCCACTCGTTTCACTACGCTAATGTGGCGGCAGATTTCGTACTGCCGCTTGCCGCTGCCGTTGTTTTCGAGCATCGTGATGCCAACTGACCCTTAGTACCAGACTTGTAGCACGTCACGCCGGGTTTCGTCATAGCCACGGTCGTGTTGGGGCGATCGGAATTCGAAGTTGTTTGCTGCTTGTCATGCTAACGGCTGAAACATTCAAAAGATCTATGACCAAGTTTTCCACAAGCGTAACATTTTGTAGAAGCTAGACTTGACCCAGGAAGCGCTCTGCTATCTTGAATAGTATTTAGACCTGCCTTCGTAATCTCTTAAGAACTCCTCTTACGATACGAAAATATCATGAGCTAAGGTTGCATTTTACTGCGCGTAGATATTTCTTCAGAAAATATATTGTCCCATATGAGCAACTATTACAGATACCACCATTTTTTCCTTGCCTATATTTTTTTGCACTCATGTCGCGATGGGGTACCATCGCGACATGAGTGAGCTAAATAAACGGCTTGGATACGCAGCGAGACATTCAACATCTTGCCGTTTACCATTAAACATTTTTAAAACCGTCGCTGCGCATGTTTCCGAAGTATCGAAACGAGAAAGGAAAACTTATTTAAATTCCACCCACTTCATGCTAGAAAAAGCAGTAGGTGTTGCGGCTGAACCTCTCATGGCCTTACTACATAATTATGAGAATAAATTTACTTCCCTGTATATCATGATCCGACAAGCAGATATCCGCATTTGCCAGCCAGGCTCGGGCGTCAGTGTCTGCATTATCCGGTTGGAATACGGGCAATGTGATGTTCTTGTCCTCAGTAGCCGGCGGGTTGCGTAGCGCCTCCACAAGTAGGCGCATGCTATTTTGTTGCGCCTCAAACAAAGCGTGCCAAGTATGGTTTGCATCAATCGATCTTTCTACGTTTTGTGCCTGCACCGATCCCACTTCTGATGTCGGAGAAGCACTATTCATCTCGACATCGTCATTAGTGGTCATAGGTTTAGTGGGCGTCATCGGGGTAAAATGCGAGCACAAAACAAAGTATTCACTGTTACATACAATTTAATGAAAAGTTTTACAATAATAAGAGTCACTGAACTTTGCAATTATGAATCCTTGCCGGATTCGGCTAGGCTGGCTTCGGCCTTAGAGGCGTTCAGGCATAATCCCGCGGATGGTAGCTTCGCACCACCGGCCGCTCGGCCGAGTGCATGAACCAAATGTCCGAAACTGCGGTTCCTCTCGTACTGAGCAGTATTACTATCGCAACGACAAGCCATCAGTAGGGTAAAACTAACCTGTCTCACGACGGTCTAAACCCAGCTCACGTTCCCTTTTGATGGGTGAACAATCCAACGCTTGGCGAATTTTGCTTCGCAATGATAGGAAGAGCCGACATCGAAGGATCAAAAAGCAACGTCGCTATGAACGCTTGACTGCCACAAGCCAGTTATCCCTGTGGTAACTTTTCTGGCACCTCTTGCTAAAAACTCTTTATACTAAAGGATCGATAGGCCGTGCTTTCGCAGTCCCTATGCGTACTGAACATCTGGATCAAGCCAGCTTTTGCCCTTTTGCTCCACGCGAGGTTTCTGTCCTCGCTGAGCTGGCCTTAGGACACCTGCGTTATTCTTTGACAGATGTACCGCCCCAGTCAAACTACCCGCCTGGCAGTGTCCTCGAACCGGATCACGCGGGAGTTGTACGGCGACGAGCGTTCCCGCCACGTCGCCACTCTGCACGCTTGGAACGAAACACCGTGCGCCCGCCGATATTATCGACCGCGCACCGCTTCCGCCCAACCGAGTAAGTAATGAAACAATGAAAGTAGTGGTTTTTCAGCGACGATCGCGCGAACGATCTCCCACTTATGCTACACCTCTCATGTCTCCTTACAATGCCAGACTAGAGTCAAGCTCAACAGGGTCTTCTTTCCCCGCTGATTCTCCCAAGCCCGTTCCCTTGGCTGTGGTTTCGCTAGATAGTAGATAGGGACAGTGGGAATCTCGTTAATCCATTCATGCGCGTCACTAATTAGATGACGAGGCATTTGGCTATTTTAGCTCGATCATTTGCCTTCGTCTATAATTACTATTTTACGTAATCATTACAGATTGTTGTGACAGGACTCCCACGTCCCCCTACCGTCACCAAACTTTCGAAATTACGCCGGTGGGATGTTAGGCGAGGTCGAAGATGTTACAGGGGGATCCCCCACAGTGCATACTTCCACGTAGTTTCCCCCGGGCAACGCCGTGTCTGACCACCGTAACGGAGTGGCAGACCGGCGGCTAAAGTGCGCTGTGATTCGCAGACATCAACGCGGTCGTCTGCGAATATGACGAAAAAGACTTTGCGTGACGCCTCTGGGCGTTTTATTTCGAATCGTCCTTCCGAGGGCGATTCAAACGGCCCTTCTCAGGGCCAACCCCACGGCCCTTCTCAGGGCCAATCCAACGGCTCTTTTCAGGGCCACGCCGGCGACGCTTTGGCGTCGGAAGCTGACCGCGCACCATCTGCGGCCAGCTTGAATAGCAGGCCAGATGAGTTGTCGGACTCCGACGACTCAAATATGGACACGTCGGCGGCCGAAAACGACCGCCTCAATAGAAAGAGGGCCTATTTGAGGCTCGGGTCTGAGGGCTCCTCGGAGTCGGCCGGAAGCAAGGCGAAGAGGAAGTCGAAGTCCAAAAAGGCTTCGACTTCTAATACGGGTTCAACCCACGATGTGGGCTTGGTGGACGCCGAGCGCCAGCTAAACCTCGGTAAAAGGGTGCAACTCCAGCAAGACCTGGAGGAGAGGGTCGCTGCCAAGGAGCGCCAGGCGCAAATCGCCCGGTCAAGGGCTGGCTATGGCACGTCCACAGTGCTGTACGCCGACCACTCCCTGACGGAGCTGGAGCGCATGGCGCTCCAGGACAAGGAGGAGGTACTGGAGGTCGCCTCCAAGTCCTCGAACTTGAAGGGGACCTTTCAGAAGGCCCTCAAATGCCGGGCTGTGAGCATGCACGGCATCATCACCGAGCTGGTGCAGCGCACGGCTACAGACGAGACGCGGCAGCTGCAGGCGAAGGTGGATCGCCTGCAGCTGGAGGTCAGCCAGCTGCACCAGAAGCTGGCCGAGGCCACGGCCCGGCACGCCCAACCTGCGCCTGCCCCTGTCCCTAGTCCGGCAGAGGGAGGCTCCTCCTCATCTGGCAACCTTGAGGAAATAATCCGCAGGGTTGTCATGGAGGAGAGGGCCTTCATCAGAGGCTGCCTCGCGGGAATTGAGGACCGGCTCTTGCCGGAAAAGCGGCTCCGCCCGCCGTTAGCGGCGGATAAGAGTCCGCCACCGACGGAGCCGGTACCCCGGCTGGTGGGAGACCCGCCATCGGGTGCGCAGACCCAGGCCCCGAAGCCCTCCAAGGGCAAAGGGAAGGGCAAGAGGAGCACTGTGGCTCCTCAAACCCCCACCACAAGCGCGGAGGGAGCGTCTGCCACTTCGGCAGCCCCCCAGAACACGCAGCGGGAGGACGCCATGCTTCCCTCTACCACCCCGTCCAACCAGGCGTGGACGGAAGTGGGCAGGGGAGGAAAGGCCAAAAAGCCCAAGCCCGCTGCGACTGCTTCGGCAGCCCAGAAGGCTCCAGCGGGTGGGAGGAAGTTGGTTCCTCCCAAAACTGCGGCGGTCGTCGTGACCATCACCCCGGAGGCCGCGGAGCGGGGCGAAACGTACGAGTCCGTCCTAAGACGGGCTCGTGCTAACGCGGATCCCTCCCGGCTGGGGATCGGCAACATTACGTGCCGCCGCACCCAGGCCGGAGCCCGAATTTTTGAGTTCGGGGGGGAGCAGCGCGGAGCAAACGCGGACCTCTTTGCAACAAAGTTGCAAGAGGTCATAGCGGATGTAGCGACGGTCGCCAGACCTGTCAAGACCGCATCCTTGGAGGTGATCGATATGGACGATTCGGTCACCAGAGAGGATGTGGTGGCGGCCGTTGCCGCTGCGGGAGGCTGCAGCGCTAGTGCGGTGAAGGGGGGAGCCATCAGGCCCGGCCGCCGCGGCATGGGCGCCATCCGCGTCGAGTGCCCAGTCGCCGCGGCGGCGGCCGCCCTTAAGGCAACCAAGGGACGGCTGCTCGTGGGCTTCAGCTCGGCTGTGGTCCGGCCGCTTGAGGACAAGCCTGCGCGGTGCTTCAAGTGCTTCGCGCCAGGCCACACCCGATCTACATGTCCCTCCAAGTCCGACTGGGGAGAGTCTTGCTTCCAGTGCGGACAGGAGGGACACAGGAGTGCCACTTGCAGCGCCGCCACGCCACACTGCCCGGCGTGTGCTGCCAGTGGCCGCCCCGCGGGGCACAGGATGGGGGGCAGGAGTTGCCAGCCACCCGCGAGGAAGGGCATAGTGCCGGCGCAGGTTCGCCCTGTCGCCGCCACTGCCGCTGTCGCCGCCGCTGTAACTGCAGCTCCAGCGGCGGTAGCTGAGGAGGTGGATGCGATGTCGGAATAATGGTTTCCAATCACCGCATCCTCCAGGCGAACATCAACCATTGCAGAGCGGCCCAGGACCTGCTGGTGCAGGCCATGGCTGAGTGGTCGGTGAACGTAGCGGTGGTCGCCGAGCCCTACTCGATCCCCGGCAGTTGGCTGGGTGACGAGGACGGCTTGGTGGCACTAGCGGCGCGGTCCTCCACAGACTCCCCTCCCCTCTCGCTATTAGAGAGGGGACCGGGATACGTGGCCGCCGCGTGGGGAGAGGTAGCCCTCGTGGGCGTCTATTACTCCCCAAACCGCCCTCTCCAGGACTTCGAGAACTATCTCGGAGCCCTGGCCGCCGTGGTCGGCAGGGTGGCGCCGCGTCAGGTCTCCGTATTGGGAGACCTGAATGCCAAGTCGGTGACCTGGGGCAACCCGGCTACTGACCCTCGCGGGCGGGCAGTGGAGATGTGGGCAGCCTACTCTGGGCTCTCTCTCCTCAACAGAGGAAACGTCCAGACATGCGTGCGGCGGCAGGGTGGCTCGATAGTGGACGTCACTTTTGCCACCCCTGCGTTGGCCGCGCGCGTGCTGAACTGGCGGGTGGATCTGGTGGAGACCATGTCTGACCACCGCTACGTGCGGTTCGACATCTCCACCGGTGGCCCCGGAGAGACGCGGCCCCTCTCGGGGCGGTCAGCGTTCCCGCGGTGGGCTCTCACACGCCTGGACAGGGAGGCGGCGGCGGAGGCGGCGTTTATCCAGGACTGGCTTTCGCCGCCTTCCGCTGGCTTGGACGTGGACACCGTGGCGGGACACCTGAGGGAGTCTCTGACCGAGGTGTGCAATTCTAGCATGCCTCGGTCCGGTCGACCGCTGCCCAATCGGGCGGTGTACTGGTGGTCGGTGGAGCTGGAGGTGCTCCGAGCGGCGTGCGTGGAGGCTAGGAGGGCCTACGCGCGGAGCCGGCGGCGGCGTCGACGAGACCACGCCCACGAGGACCACCTCTGTGAGGTGTACATAGAGGCAAAGCTGGTTCTCGAGCGGGCCATCGCCGACGCTAGGGACTCGGCGAGAAAGGAGATGCTGGAGGGTCTCGACAGCGATCCTTACGGGAGGCCATACAAGGCAGCGCGCAACAAGCTGCGCCCCTTTGGTCCCCCGGTGGCCGAGACCCTGGAGCCCTCATTCTTGGATGGGGTGGTTCAGTCCCTGTTCCCGTGCAGGGACAACTTCACCCCGCCAGTGATGGACCCTCCGCGGGGGATAGCTCGGCCAGCTGAGGAGGAAGAGGAGGCCCCTCCTGTCACGGAGTCGGAACTCAGCGCGGCGATTGTGCATATCCGCGCCAAGAAGACGGCTCCGGGCCCCGACGGTGTCCCGGCGAGGGTGGTGGCAATTGCCGCCACTCAAATGGAGGAGCGGTTTCGGAACCTCTTTAGCGCATGTCTTGCGTCTGGGAGGTTCCCGAAACCGTGGAAGGAGGGGCAATTGTGCCTCCTTCGCAAGGAGGGCCGCCCGGCAGACTCCCCCTCGGCATACCGACCCATCGTCCTGCTCGATGAGGTCGGCAAAATGTTCGAGGGGATAATCGCTGCCCCCCTAAAGGGCCATCTCCGGAATGTGGGGCCGGACTTGTCGGACGCTCAGTTCGGTTTCCGGGCTGAGCGTTCCACGGTGGACGCGCTGGCCCGCCTTAAGGGCCAGGTGAAGGAGGCGATGGAAGCGGGGGACGGATTGTTGGCGGTGTCATTCGACATAGCCAACGCCTTCAACTCTGTTCCCCACAGCACCATCCTAGAGGCGCTCCGATTCCACGGGGTGCCTCAATACATGCGGCGTCTACTGGCCAGTTACCTGGAGGATCGGGCGATCGTCCTCGTGAACAGGGCTGGCCAAGTCCGGCGGTACGCAGTCGAAGCCGGCGTTCCACAGGGGTCAGTCGTAGGACCTCTCCTCTGGAACGTCGGCTACGACTGGCTCTTGCGGGGAACTCTCCTCCGAGGCACGAATGTCATCTGCTACGCGGATGACACTCTCCTCACCGCCCGGGGGGAGAGTTTCAGGGAGGCGGCGAATTTGGCCTCAGCGGGCGGATCCTTGGTCGCAGGGAGGATCCGCCACCTAGGATTGATGGTGGCGCTGCACAAGACCGAGGCCGTGTTCTTCCACGGGCCTCGGCAGCGCCAACCACCAGATGCCCACATCTTTGTGGAGGGCGTCCGAATTGAGGTGAAGGCCCAGATGAAATATCTGGGTCTTGTAATCGACAGTAGGTGGCGTTTCGGCCCGCATTTCAGCGGGCTGTCGACGCGCCTGCTGAAGACTGCGGGCGCCCTCTCGTGGCTACTGCCCAACTTGGGGAGGCCCAGCGCGCGATGCCGGCAACTCTACGCCGGCATCTTGAGGAGTATGGCCCTTTACGGGGCCCCTATTTGGGAGGACTCCCTCCGCAGGAGGGAGAACGCTGCCGCATTGCGGGCACCCCAAAGGGCTATAGCCCAGCGGGTGGCGAGGGCCTACCGCACGGTCGGCTTCTCAGCGGCATGTGCTCTGGCTGGCACCCCGCCTTGGGAACTCGAGGCGTGGGTGCTCGCCAGAGTATATGAATGGACGGCGGGGCGGAGGGCGAGAGGAGAACGCACCGCCCCGGAAGAGCGGGAAGCCGTCCGGCGGGAGGCGAGGGACGCCATCATCGTCCATTGGACGGCGGACCTCGCCACCGCAGCCTTCGGCCGCCGAACCCTCGACGCGATTGGGCCGGTCCTGCGGGACTGGCTCGAGCGGCCGCATGGGTTCCTCTCCTTCCGTCTGGTGCAGGTGCTGTCCGGACACGGTTGTTTCGGATCGTACCTGTACCGGATCGGACGAGAGGAGACGCCGTCGTGTCACGACTGTGGCGCGGTGGAGGACACGGCGCAACACACTCTCGAGGTGTGCCCTTCGTGGTCCGGGCCGCGCCGCAGTCTCACCGCGGCGATCGGAACGGACCTCTCGCTCCCCGGCCTGGTCAACGCCATGCTGGGGGATGAGGGGTTCTGGGCGGCAGTTGCCTCCTTCTGCGAACACGTCATGTCCCAGAAGGAGGCGGCGGAGCGCGTGCGGGAGGAAGACCCTCTCGCGGCGCCGCTCCGAAGGCGGAGGAGGGGCCGAAGAAGACGTCAGTATGACAGTCATCTCCGACTCCTCCCAGGTGGAAGCCAGCAGGCGACGGGTGCGGGGGTTTCACTCTCGCCTGCATCGCACAGGCTTACACCAGTGCCGGACGGGAATGGCCAGGTGTTCCCGGCCCATCCCGTAGCCCCCCACCCGGGGGGACATGCAGGGCCCGCCAGCTAGGCGGGCATGCGCCGGGAGGATTGTGGACGCAAAGGCTGAGCCGAATTCCCATGACCCCCCCATCAAGGCGATGAGGGAACACCGCTGAGTTTTAGTGGGTATACTGCCACGCTGGCAGGGAGTCCCACATACGTTCCGTCCCCCGACGAGCGGAGATGCGTAATGTCATTTCTCAGCGAAAAAAAAACAAAAAAAAAAAAAAGGTCGAAGATGTTACAAGAACTAAATGAGAGTAGCCAACGGTGGGAGCTTCGACCCCGGGGCCCGGCGGCTGCAACACAGGAATCCGACCACTCGCTCCCCGACTCAGTCGATTCGGGTAGTCATGCGATTGAACCTTGTCCAGTTCATGTGCGAACCTCTCAAGACCATTGACGGTATGCTGGACAGCACTCCTTCATCAAGCCCGACGAACCTCTTCAGCTCCCTATAGGACGCCAGGCTCCACACACCTCTCCAGGACAAAGTGCAGGAGGTCGAGTGGACGCTCTCTTTACAAGGCAGTCCTAGTATATCCGCGACCTTCTCAACGAGCTCCACGTGATTCCCGTATTTATTACGTTTCTCACGATGAAGCTCATCGAGGGGCCGCTGACCCGAGACCACCTGCGCATTCACAATCACCCCCACACCATTCCTGGAGGCAATGATGTCGGGCTTTCTGAGACCCAATGCAGTCCTGACTTTCGGCTCCTCCACTACAGTCCACCCCTTGTCCAACATGGCAGAGCTGACGACGCCCACTATGCAATTATGGCCTTCAATACGGCCGCCGTGTGTTCTGTGACACTGTTGGATGGTGTGCGCCGTCGTCTCCCTAACCATGCAACCTGCACGGCAGTTCAACTCCGACGCAACACCAGTCCTGCGCCCCCGTGTATTGCGTACTCGCGACGGGAGTGCATTAATATGAGTGTGCACGAACTGCACGAAGTCCCGGCCAGTGTACTGCATGCTTCGCTCCCGCATCCACTTCGTAGACGCAGGAACCCGCGGACATTCCCGTAACTCGAGTCCATCCACGGTAGCATGCAGGGCTTCACGCCAATACATCGCGGTTGTCCGCTCCCCAGACTTTGGATTTTCTGCAGTGAATTTCCGGAGTTGCTTGTCGGCCCACAGCAGCTTCCTTCGGATCCTTTCGGATCTGGCGGCGGCTCTAGCCACTGGCCATCGCGATAAGTCCAAGCGGCCGAACCTCTTTTTAATTTATTTATTTTTAATTATTTATTTATTTAAATGCCTTAAAAACTATCATTACAGGTCTAAACCTAATGCGATAGCCAAGTCACGCACACATAATTAAAAATAAATATCACTGTTTGTAACATATTGTGAACAATAGTACTTTTGCGAATTCACCCCAGTGACATGTAAATATATCAATTTCGACCTGAATATAATTGATGATGCGAATTGCTCGAGTCAGAGGGGTTTTGGCCAGCAAGTTGGTCCTGGCTGATGGTACGACCAGCAGTGGCGGGGGCCGTCGTCTCCACACATAACGGTCGGGTACGCTCAAGTGAAACCGCTGCAGCACTCTCGGGTTGTGCTCTATGCCTCGGAGCAGTTTCACCACGTACGACACTAGTGCAAATTCCCGTCTCACCCCGAGTTGATTGTACCCCACCATACCCAGTACGAATAGAGTGGGGTACATCAAAGGGTAAAATGGGTATACCCCATAAAGTTTCCTATACAGGTGGCGCGTAAATTTGTTCTGGACTCGTTCCAACATCATTGAGTACTTAGCCTCATGTGGAGCCCATATGACAGCACTATGTTCCAGATGACTCCTGACTAATGCGTCATACAGGACTCTGATGGCTGTGATGCTGGTAAAGTCTCGCGTCTGCCTCAGAACAAACCCCAAGCTTCTAAATGCCTTTTTGCAGATCTTAGTAATATGACCGCGAAACGATAGTTCAGGAGTGAGAACAACCCCTAAATCACTTACCTGCGTAACTCGTTGCATCGGTACTGCATCCACTACGTACTCATAGAGTAGAGGTGCACGTGCGCGGGTAAAACTTATCACCGAGCACTTGGATACGTTGAAGTAGAGCTTGTTCTCATGACTCCATTCCACTATCCTATATATGTCATCCTGCAAACGTCTGCAATCAGACTCCGTCCTGACCTCAAGCAGCAACTTGAGGTCATCTGCGAATAACAAACAAGATCCATTTTTGACGACTTCTGGTAAATTGTTTATCATTATTATAAATTCCAGAGGCCCCATGTTGCTCCCTTGATTCACACCGGACCAGGTGTAATACGGATCAGATTCGCAGCCATTGTAGTCAACATACTGCTGTCTGTCTTGCATATAACTGGCTAAGAACTGCAATAAATGTGGTGTGCAACCTATTTCTGCTAACTTACGTAATAATATGTCATTATCGACGGTGTCTAATGCTTTTTTGAAGTCAAAATAAGCAGCGTCAACCTGCACACCAGCATCCACCGCTGGCACCACCTGTGACATGAAGTTAAGGAGATTGGTGGCAGTGCTGCGCCCCGGCCGGAACCCGTGCTGCGCATCCGATAGCTGCGCGCGGACCTGCTCCTGCATGCTGCGCTGGATGGCGGACTCGTAAACCTTGGCCGTTGTCGACAACACGGCCACCGGTCTATATCCACTGATATCCAATCCTGCCCTACCTTTGGGGACTGGAATGACACGCGGTATCTTCCATTGAGTTGGAAAGGTCGCTGATTGGAGACATGTATTAAATATATAGTGTAGAGGTTCCGCTAATACCCTACTACAATCCCTGAATAGGAAGGCTGGTATGCCATCCGGGCCTGCTGAACGCTTTGGTTTTAGGCCCTCGAGTGCCTCTCTAACGTCCTTCAGACTTAGCGAGTTTAGTTGCACATGCGACCCACTCATGGCCCCCGCCGCAGGCGCCGTCGCCGCAGCCTCTTGTGGGTCAAGTTGTGGTGGCTCACTACCGTATACCGACTCGAAAAACATCGCAAATTGCTTGGCACATTCAAGATCTGTTAGGTGTTGACCATCCTTAATAATAGTCTGTCTGTTTGCTGTGCTGGTCTTAGATCGTATATATTGCCAGAATGACTTTGGATCTTTCGCAAACTGACATTGTATTTTAGTTTGATGTTGTTTGTGTGCAGTATGAATATTGTTTTTAATAAGCGCTCGGTATTTCGAATACTCACTGTAAACGACTAAATCCTTTGTTTCCTTGAACTTCTAGCTTTGATTTTAGATCTTGTATTATTTCGCTCGTGTACCAATTAGGATACGTGTACCGTGACTTCACACTACGATTTTTCTTGGGTACACATTCATCTAAAATGCTGTTAAGTTTACTGTAGAAGAAGTTTAATATATCTTCCAGGTTGTGCATCTCGTACATATTATCCCATTCCGTTGAAATTAACAAAGAATAAAGCAAATGATAATTAGCCTTATAAAAGTTCCATTGCGGTCTATTACTGAGTGCGCATGCATCAGCGCGCGAGTCTGTATCGGTGGCGGATACGGCCGCGGCCGACGAGGTAGCGGGGGCAATGTCGGCGGGGTGGAGGGCGCGCGCGGACTCGAGGCTCACGTTCACTTCAACCGGCGGGTGATGCACGTCGACGGGCACGAGTGGCTCGTCTGCCGCAACTACTGACACCTTCCCTCTAAACCCTGAACTCAGCACCAGATCTAATTGACGACCTAAACAATTGGGTACCTTATTACTTTGAGTGAATTCGCAACAGGACAAGAAACATTCATAATAATTAGTCACGTTTGTAGGACACGAATGTAAATTAAAATCACCTAACACAATTATTTCTTTATATCTAGTACATAGCTTTTCTATTACTGCAAACAGAATCATGTAATCATTTTCAGAACTACCCGGGGGGATATAAATTGTTACGTTGTTTTTTTTTGTGCCTACCACTGGGAATTAAGTAACATTTACCTGGAAGCATACGTTGTAAATTGTGGGGTTTCCAAGTAAAGTGTTTCATTGCAGTTTGTGCATTACCTTTAGCTTGCAATTGATAGAAGGATTCAATCCGTCAATTGTATTTTATCACTGAACTTTTACAGGAACACTTTCTGACGATGAATCACTTTGCTGAAACCTATTTAACCAGTTTACACAATAAATTAGATACAGGATATTGTGATTAGGTTAGTTATTGTTGACATTCCAAACGTCATACGTTAAACGTCAATTTCTGACAGCTAGAGGCGACCTCTAGTGGTTACTAGTTCGCAGTTGTAGTGGTAATCGATATTAGTTCATTTTACCAAATTGAATGGTAAACATCGAAACAATATCTTATAGACCAATCCTTAATAATTTTCAGCTTCTGGTTAAAATTCTTAACGGTCTAATAACCGTAAACGGAAGTGAAATTATTTTTTCATTATAAAATTATTCCAGAACTTTCGCTTTTACTCGATGCACCTTTAGTCTATGGGTGACGTTTAAGATTTAGTTTGACATAGTGTTGCTGGAGATGCATTCTCGATTTGCTTAAAATAAATGGGAATATTACCCACTCAAGACAAAATTACTATAGTCTTGGAAATAAGAATTAATGAGTTTGTTAGCCTGGATCGTGAAAATTCTTAGTGTTTCAGGAGTTAAACGTCATCATGGACAGTTGTCAGTGATTTTCAAGAATTAAATGTTTTGTTGTAACAATTCCATCTACCGAAATCCTTCAAGTTTTACCTGAAGCAGGGGAGATTTTCTAGCTGCTCCGTCTGCTTCCGGCTTGTTAACCTTGACAGGATGAACTAGGGGTCAAGGCGTCCATTCGCACGAAATACGCTGGAGCGTTGACCGACATATTTTATTTACCGTTTTCAAAGGTAAGAATTTTGAGGTATTATTGTTGGGAAGTGATCGGTGACCCCTTCCCCGGTCGTTAAAGGAATATTGTAGTGATCCCTGGATATTTATTACAGGATTCCAAATAGCGCATAGTCGGATCTGAGTTCAGACGACATCGAACGGATTTTGCCATCAAGATTGTTCCACCTTATACAACCGTGAGTATTACACCCGCTTACTTTTTATCATAAATAAGCTGTAGAAAATTCCTCAGTGTTGACCACGGTATTACCTTATAATTCAGTTGATAGACGCCACGTGGGTGGCCCTACTCCTTGTTGTTCCACCGCGCAGGGAAAGGCAATTAGAAGTCGTAGCTCATTGTATGGTATTTGCAAAAGGCCCCGTTAACGGGCTAGTGTTTTAGCCTTTAGATTTCCTAGCTCGGTCCCTTCTATTCCTCCGGAAGGAAAGTAAATTAGTTTCCCCTTATATCATAGGGTCTCCGTATTGTCAATTCCAGGAGAGGCACCTCGAGAGATTCGTCTCGTCGCCAGTATCCAGAGGAGCATCTGGGGCCTGGACGCGAGACCCGTTCCTCGAGTCAGCACATAGCCTCCTGAGGAGACGGCAGTGCGGTTGGCAGCGTCCGTCTAGCGATAGCGCAGGCGTGACGGTTTTTTTTATTACTTACAAACTTTTTTTGTACAAAACTTTTTTTTACCTATAAACTTAACCGTTTATCATATTTACCAACGGTTCCTATATGAACCGCTTTACTACTTGTTCGGGTTTCAAAATTGGAAGCCAATCTTCAACTCAATTTAAATAAAGAACCCCGGGTTCGGCACCTACGCTTAACTGGAATAGAATCGAACATCTTCGTCGGCTCCGGGTTCCGGGACTCTTCCAAGTCCCTTGCGCCCATTTAGGATAATATTAAACCAATAACACTGGAAGGTTTTGCCTTGATATTATCACCCATTATTATGATAATATACACAACTTTTAAACTCCATAGTGTATAAGGAACAGTACCGGTGTATCTCCAACCCCCCACGACCGTTAGTAATACCGCTGAGGTTAAAGCTGGCTGGCCATAAACTAATTACGGTTGTGTAAAACCAACTTCGAATAAATATTTGTTGACCGTTTGTTGTTCATTTTATTTTTAATACCAACCCACCTTACATTTGGGCTTTTGATCCTTTCACCCTAGAGGGACAAAATCTCATATGTAACAAAATAACAGAACATAGAAATAAAAATCTACTTTTTAAATGTACCGTCGCACAAACCATTTCAAAAACGCAGGTGTCTATCGAAACGTCGGGCACAAGTACTCGCCGCAGCTCGAACCGGTGTGTGGCCACAAGAAACGCACCTCCCTGCTTTCGTCCATCCGTTCGGTCGCTACGAAGTATATTGTATCCCGGTGGGACAATTTCAGAATCTTGAATTGAATCATTGCAACCCGATTCAGTAATATCAAACAAGTCCGAATTCAATGAATCCATGTTATTTCTAAAATTGTCCAACTTAGTTCGGAGACCTCTAACGTTTTGGTAAAAAATTTCGATGGTACTAACTTGAGGTATTTTTGGTGTGCTTCCGAAACCAAATCCACTCGTTGAATTCAGCGTTTATGGGCCATATGTCAGTTTTGTTCAATTTATCAAACAACTGTTCAGGCACTCCAATTACAAACGACGAGTAATCTCGCTCGGTTTTATGTTTTATTTTATCCACTTTTATAGGTATATCCAATCCACATATATTTTTCACGTGATTAGTCATTGATTCGAGAGTGGTTTCTGGGTGTAATCGCCACACATGTAAGTGTTTCTTCCGTTCCGTGGCTTGTAAAGCTTTCAACTCGGTATTTGTTCCCACTCTTACATCTTTTGGCTGCCGGTTGACTTTTTTATACTGTACGGTCTTCCAGCCAGATTGATCATTTTCCACCTCAACGCTACTTGCTTCTAGATTGGTAATAGCCGTATTCGTTGCCGGCAGCATAACTGATTTTGTGGCCCCACCATTGTTTACCTTTTGCGGCTTGGTGTTGGTGCGTTGTATCTGTTGTAATGTAGGTGACTTCTTAGACATGTCTTCGCTAGGTTTATTCTGTTGACTGACGACTTCTGCAAAAGTGGATGGATTCCCGACTATCTCATCTGTAATGTATTGAGTTCGTCCATCCCGGGTTAGTTTAGCATCGACTTTCTCTTCGAGTATCCTCATCGTTTTAACAATGGTCTCTAAATCGGCTTTTGTTTGAGAAAATTAATCTAACAAGAGTGCTATCGTATTTGCTTGGCTATCCATACGGGCCATCATATAAACGCGAAATTCTCTCAGTTCTTCCAGCAGAACAATATCCGTATCCATACCCATAAAATAAGGCTTACTTCCCCTCTGAGTATTTACGTAATTCGTGGGAGAGGTGATGGTGGTGGTGGGGGGTATATTATTCCCTCGAACTGGAGTCTCGTTGTTCCTTCTTTTAGGATTTGAGCGTACTTGTTCGCTATCGGTCTCGCGGTAATATTTAGCCTTAGATGGAGTTTACCACCCACTTAGGGCTGCACTCTCAAACAACCCGACTCTAAGGAGAGTCCCTCTCGCCGCGATCTTCCGTCGCTACGGGCCTGGCACCCTCTACGGGAAAACGGCCGGACGGTGGATCACTTGGCTCGCGGGTCGATGAAGAACGCAGTTAACTGCGCGTCATAGTGTGAACTGCAGGACACATTTGAACATCGACATTTCGAACGCAATTGCGGTCCGTGGAGACACATCCAGGACCACTCCTGTCTGAGGGCCGGCTGTATAAAATACAAATGCCACATTGCGTGTGTATATTATATATATATCGCGCGCATATGACGGTTCTGCGCGAACCGCTCCTCGTTTGCGTCCGCGCACACGAGGGCGTTTAGCGTCGTCCGTTCAAATATGTATGATCGATATTAAATAAAACGTTTGTCGAACGACGTCGTGTCGCGCTCGATGTTGTTACGTGTGTGAAGTGTGTACGTTAGTGCACGCTTCACACGCACACACGCATCGGTGCGCGTACGCGCGTGCGGACGTACAAAAGGAAAAGCGGCGGACGTGTGAAAACACACGCGCTCGCGACTCTTCGGTCGGTGATGTGATAACACACAAATTACTAACCAGCGAGTGTTGCGATGCGTGATGTCGCATTTCTTGTCCGTGACGCGTTACGTACGCGCGCCCCTGCCGTGTGTGAATCGTGGCTGCTATTATGAGAGCGCGCACACTGCGTCCGGAGGCATTAACGAAAGTTTAAAAACGTTTTATATCGTCGTGTGTGTGTGTATACAATACATATATACAGTAGGCGGACTCGACGTCCGAAGAGCGCATCGACGCCGTCGTCGTTCTCTCTCTCTCTCTCGATCTCGAGAGAGAGAGTAGTTCGATTGCTGCGTCGGTAACGCTGACGGATATCGCGTCTGCCTCATTTTTTTATCGTTGGCCTCAGATCAGGGAGGATCACCCGCCGAATTTAAGCATATTAGTAAGCGGAGGAAAAGAAACTAACCAGGATTTCCTTAGTAGCGGCGAGCGAACAGGAAAGAAGCCCA
>OX451409.1:197500-595331 GCA_949629135.1 Eremobia ochroleuca
CGTGCAAATCGATCGTCGGAACTGGGTATAGGGGCGAAAGACTAATCGAACCATCTAGTAGCTGGTTCCGTCCGAAGTTTCCCTCAGGATAGCTGGCGTCGATTTGAACAGTCTCATCCGGTAAAGCGAATGATTAGAGGCATTGGGGCCGAAACGACCTCAACCTATTCTCAAACTTTAAATGGGTGAGTACTCCGGCTTACTCGAACGATGAAGCCGGAGATCTGATGACGGTGCCAAGTGGGCCAATTTTGGTAAGCAGAACTGGCGCTGTAGGATGAACCAAACGTAGTGTTAAGGCGCCTAAAAAACACTCATGGGACACCATGAAAGGCGTTGGTCGCTCATGACAGCAGGACGGTGGCCATGGAAGTCGGAATCCGCTAAGGAGTGTGCAACGACTCACCTGCCGAAGCAACCAGCCCTGAAAATGGATGGCGCTGAAGCGTTTTGCCTATACACTACCGTTACGGCCATGTGCGACGTTCTTTGTGACGTCATTAAGCCGTAACGAGTAGGACGTGCGCGGCGGAGAGCTCAGAAGGGTCTGGGCGTGAGCCCGCTTGGAGCCTCCGTCGGTGCAGATCTTGGTGGTAGTAGCAAATACTCCAGCGAGGCCCTGGAGGACTGACGTGGAGAAGGGTTTCGCGTGAACAGTAGTTGCTCGCGAGTCAGTCGATCCTAAGCTCAAGGAGAAATCTTATGTCGATGTGGCGTGTTTTTTTTTTAAAAAGATATATAATTATGTTATATGTCAAAATGAGATAAATAACGCCCTTTGAGCGAAAGGGAATCCGGTTCCTATTCCGGAACCCGGCAGCGGAACCGTTTCAATAATCGTTCCCTCGTTTTTACAGCTAGTGTTCGACGGGGTAACCCAAAGTGGCCTGAAGACGCCGCCGAGAGGGCCGGGAAGAGTTTTCTTTTCTGCCTGAGCGTTCGAGTTCCATGGAATCCTATAGAAGGGAGATATGGTTGGGAACGCGAAGAGCACCGCATTTGCGGCGGTGTCCGGATACTCTCTGCGGACCTTGAAAATTCAGGTGAGGGATGTACGTGGAGATGTCGCGCCGGTTCGTGCCCATATCCGCAGCAGGTCTCCAAGGTGAAGAGCCTCTAGTCGATAGAATAATGTAGGTAAGGGAAGTCGGCAAATTGGATCCGTAACTTCGGAATAAGGATTGGCTCTGAGGACCGGGGCGTGTCGGGTTTGGACAGGAAGCGGATGCGGCCGGTGCCGGGCCTGGTCGATGCTCTGGCGTCTCTCGGGGCGCTAGGGCGGACTCCGGACCCGCGTTCCGGCCTTCCGCGGATCTTCCTAGCCGTAAGGCCGTGTCGGTTTCGTTTCGTGCGCGATCGGCGCGGTTCTGTACGACCGCCGTTCAACGGTCAGCTCAGAACTGGCACGGACAAGGGGAATCCGACTGTCTAATTAAAACAAAGCATTGCGAGGGCCCTCGCGGGTGTTGACGCAATGTGATTTCTGCCCAGTGCTCTGAATGTCAACGTGAAGAAATTCAAGCAAGCGCGGGTAAACGGCGGGAGTAACTATGACTCTCTTAACGGGGGGAGAGATCTTACTAAAAGGTGGACTGGATAGCAAGGACAGTCCATCAAAAGCATCTCTAGTAGACCCTTAATACACGAACCACCAGAGGTGTCGTGCATACCTCCCCGACTTGACCAGAAGACCGAAATCCGATGGTCCTAGGGGTACGGTGAGCCTGGAGACCCTGGTCACAAGATCCGATCGGGGTGCGCAAACACTAATGTGAGCGGTGTATATCCAGGACAGGCTCTGGGGGAAGGTCCCAGAGAAGCCCCGATGGGGGTCTTGGACCCCAAATCTAACAGCTCGCATGGCTGGGGCGTTACACGAGAGCTGTGGGTGCACCTGTGGCAGGGCTAGCCACCCGGCCACATAAAGGTTTAAACGGTCGCTTTCGATAATAATGAGGAAATGTATGGTCGAACCTCCGGCCTCCCACAGGAGCCGGAGGTGTCGACCCTTAAACCTTTAAATCTCACCGCTCCATCTCCGCCTCGGTCGGGGCGGGAGGAAGGTGAGTGGACCTGTCCGGAATGTAGCAGGGCATTCGGGACCAAAACGGGGTTGGGCGTGCACAAGCGGCGTGCCCACCCTGTGACGACGAACGCCGCAGCCGCTCCACCGCAGGTGAAGCGGAGATGGCATGAGGAAGAGGGAGAGCTCTTAGCTCAGACGGAGGCGCGTCTGGTTAGAGCCGGAGGCAGTGCCAGTACTATTAACCAGCAAATTTTAAATGAGCTGCCCCAATTAGGGCGAACACTGGAAGCCATTAAAGGGTACCGGAGGAAGGAGGCCTACAAGAGCCAGGTACAAGAGTGCCTGGCCGATCTGGCTCAGCCACCTGCTCCGAGTACCCCGGGGGAGGCAGAGTTGCCTATAAGGAGCACCCCTATTGCTGGCACTGTTGAAAGCTCGACACCGGAGCGGCCTTTCGTTAGGGCGGAGTCCCCCTCTGAAGTCATGCCTGTTTCCGTTAGCTTGCAAAGCCCGGACTTGTCTAGAGCACCAGACCACGCCAAAACTGTGGAGGATCTCGTGTTGAGCTCCGAAGCAAGGATGGCGCGGGGTGCGCGTGATGGGAAAAGGCGGGGGCGGCCTAGGCACAAAGGACAGTCTCCAGAGGAGACCCAAACTGCCTATGCCAGATTGTCTGCGCGAAAGCGGCGCAGGATGGAGTACGCGAGGGTGCAGGAGCTGTATAAGACCTGTAGGTCCAGAGCTGCTGGTGCAGGTGATCGACGGACAAACTCGAGGTGTTAGTCATAGCCTGTCGGAGCTGGAAGCCTATTGGCGGCCAGTGATGGAGGCTGTGTCGGACGCCCCGGGTTCACACCGGAAGTTCTGAGCGCGTTACAACGTTCAGAGCAGTACGGGAGCAGTCGCGATTACTCGCAGCTGTGGACGCCTTTCACCTCTGAGGAAGTGAAGGCGTGCCGCGTGGATAACAGGTCGGCTCCGGGTCCTGAAGGAATTCTCCCAGGGGCCTGGAATACTTTGCCTTCTGCAACTCAGGCGGAAATATTCAACGCATGGATGATTGCTGGGGAAGTCCCTGAGAAGCTCCGCGGATGCCGCACGGTATTTGTGCCTAAGACGGAGACTCCTGCAGGTCCTGGGGAGTACCGGCCGATTTCGATCGCGTCGGTGCCTCTCAGGCACATGCACTCTGTTTTGGCTAAAAGGCTTGAAGCATGCTGCCCTCCCGATGCACGACAGCGTGGATTTATCTGCGCCGACGGCACACTCGAGAATTCGGCTGTGCTGGACGCTGTGCTGGGAGACTGTGGGAAGAAGTTGCGTGAATGCCATGTTGCTGTGCTGGATTTTGCCAAGGCATTCGACACGGTGTCGCATGCGGCACTGATCGATCTGCTGAGGAAAAGAGGCCTGCCTGAGGGGTTCTGTAACTACGTTGCGAGGCTGTATGACACTTCCGAGACAGTCTTGGTTGCAAATGGAGCCCGCAGCGGTCCCGCAAGAGTGGGTCAGGGGGTTCGTCAGGGTGACCCGTTGTCGCCTTTGTTGTTCAACATGGCGATGGATGTGATTTTAGCGGCTTTACCGAGGGAAGTCGGTTATAGGCTGGAGGGTGAGAGTGTCTCTGCTCTGGCTTATGCTGACAACCTAGTCCTGCTTGCAGGTTCAAAGGTGGGCATGCAGTCCTCCATCGACTGTGTTTGGCGCACTGGAAGGATGGTGGGCCTTTTCATCAGCCATGCTAAGAGCGCTGTGCTTTCCATGGAGCCCGACGGGAAGCGCAGGAAGGTGCACTACCTGACCGACCGTACCTTTAAGGTGGGGTCGCGATGGTTACGGCAAGTATCCTGCGTGGAACGTTGGCGCTATCTTGGAGTGGACTTCAAGGCGTCTGGTTGCGTGACGTTAGAGCATGATGTGAAAGTAGCCTTGGATAATATCACAAAGGCTCCCCTTAAGCCGCAGCAGCGGCTCGAAATTGTAAGGGTACATTTGATCCCGAGGTTCCTGCATGGGTTCGTGCTAGGGAACATAACGGACGACAGACTAAGAATGCTCGACGTTCAGATCCGGAGGGCAGTTCGGACCTGGCTTCGTCTCCCGAAGGATGTGCCTGTCGGGTACTTCCACGCGGCGACCACGGACGGCGGCTTAGCGATCCCGTCGCTGAGGACTTGTGTGCCGGACCTCATTAAAAAGAGGTTCGGCCGCTTGGACTTGTCGCGATGGCCAGTGGCTAGAGCCGCCGCCAGATCCGAAAGGATCCGAAGGAAGCTGCTGTGGGCCGACAAGCAACTCCGGTAATTCACTGCAGAAAATCCAAAGTCTGGGGAGCGGACAACCGCGATGTATTGGCGTGAAGCCCTGCATGCTACCGTGGATGGACTCGAGTTACGGGAATGTCCGCGGGTTCCTGCATCTACGAAGTGGATGCGGGAGCGAAGCATGCAGTACACTGGCCGGGACTTCGTGCAGTTCGTGCACACTCATATTAATGCACTCCCGTCGCGAGTACGCAATACACGGGGGCGCAGGACTGGTGTTGCGTCAGAGTTGAACTGCCGTCCGGTGTCACCACTGCGTCGACTGCCGGGAGGACACGGCGCGGCACACTCTGGCAGAGTGTGCCGCTTGGGAGGAGCCACGCCGTGCCCTCATCTCAGGAGTAGGCAGTGACCTATCGCTGCCGACCATAGACTCGACCACGGCCGGCAGCGATAGGTCACTGCCTACTCCTGAGATGAGGGCACGGCGCGGCTCCTCCCAAAAAAATAAATCTCATCCGCGGATTTGAACTCGTGACCATCGAATTGCTAAGCCGCAGTTCAAACCACTAGACCAACACGCCATTTAACATCTTAGACCTCGCCTAACATCCCACCGGCGTAATTTCGAAAGTTTGGTGACGGTAGGGGGACGTGGGTGTGGTGTTTGTCCTATATTGTCGGCTCTTAGACGCGCGTGCCCTCTCACTCCCGCCGCTCACAGTTGTCTGACTGCTTTACGACCGCACGTGCGCTAGAGATGACATAATGCTTCCTTCTCTTTCGCTCACAGACACTACATCCCTTCCTTATTTTATTATTTTTGTTTAATGAGACAATTTTCAAATTCTTACTTCATCAATTTATTATCACCATAACTTCAGATTACATGATTGGAAATCGACTATAATTAATTCTGTCCGTCCATTTTTTTGTTAACAGGTTTCCATTCTCCCTCAACTTTTTTTAAATGCAATATGTTGCGTCTTAACTGCTGTCCTGTTTCGTCGTTCTGTACTTCCACATCTCCCCCGTTTTTTGCCTTAACCGTATGCGTAGCTGTATCAAAATTAAGACTAAGTTTATTCGTTTTATTGGCATTCTTCACATACACTTTATCTCCCACTTGTAAGTCAACATCACGTGCTCTTCGTCTTTTATCTGCATACTCTCTCCCTTTTTCTTTTTGTTCTTTTTCTTTATCTCTTACATCCATATCTCCAAAACTTTGTTCTGCGATATCTATCATCGGAATCTTATCCCTAAATTTCCTTTGAAAGAATAGCTCTGCCGGTGTTTTCCCAGTCACACTATGTGGGGTACTATTGTACATTGTCAAATACTCTGTCAATGCTTCTTTCCAGCTTTTTCTCTCTACTTGGCATATTTTGAGGCGTTTAATGATATCCCTATTCTGTCGCTCCACCTCTCCATTCTGTTGCGGCCAGTAAGGTATTGAATTAAATAGTTTGATATCATTTTCATGGCAATAAGTCTTGAACTCTGTACTAATGAATTGTTTGCCATTATCGGAAGTTATGGAAACCGGATGTCCTAAACGGCTAAAAGTCTCTTTAAGTAAGCGAATCATTTCCTTACTGCTTATGTCTCGACACGCTTTGATCTCCTTGTACCTAGAATAGTAATCGATTACAACCAAAAGGTAATCACCACTTGGTAACGGACCTAGAAGGTCTATGGCGATATCAACCCAGGATTGGGTAGGTAATTCTCTCCTCTTAAGTGGATGTGGTGGATTTGGTGCCGATACCAGTGTGCATCCTTTACAGGACCGTACTAAATTTTCCACGGCCTTATCATAGTTAGGCCACCAAACCTTCGCTCTAAGTCTCAAGTTCATTGCGACCATTCCTGGATGGCCCTCGTGAGCAGCATCTAAAACCAGTCTTCGTAATTGTGTCGGGATAACTATTTTGGTCCCTCTTAACAATATGTCACCAAAGAAACATAGCTCGTTCTCAATTAGCTTATAATTCTTTACTGCGTCATCCCACTTTTTGTTAAATAGGCCCTGTTTCACTTTTTGTATGCCAACGTCAGTCTTCGAATGTTCTTCAATATCTTTTAGCGATACGGCTATTGGTCTAGCATGGTCAATAATATCCTGGATGTAATCTCTGTACTGAGTCTTATCGTGGTTATAGGTACACAATCTAGACAAGGGATCGGCTGTATTATTTTTTCCAGGACGATAAATGACATTATATTTATAAGATTGAAGTCTCAGTATCCAACGCTCAATCCGTGCACATGGTTTGGACTTCGGACCAAATATGACGTCAAGAGGTTTATGGTCGGTAATTAAGTCGAATTCCTTGCCGTACAGAAACATGTGAAAGTGCTCCACAGCCCACACCAGTGCCAAAGCCTCTTTTTCAGTTTGGCAATACCGACGTTCACAATCACTGAGAGTTTTGTTTCCAAACCCAATAATGCGTGGACTACTTTCATTTGTCTGTACTAAGATTGCCCCGAGTCCGACCGGGCTTGCATCTGCAAATACCATCGTTTTATCGTTCACATTGTAGTACCCCAAATTTTGTATGTCACTCAAAGCAGTCTTTAAAGCAGAAAAGGCTGTTTGTTGACTTTTCCCCCAAGAATCCCTAATGTCAGCATTTCTGGCTGATTTTCGACGAAGCAATTGCTTCAATGGTTCTGTAACGGTGGCCATATTAGGAATCCATTTCCCAATAGAGTTAATAAGCCCTAAAAAGCTTTGTAGTTCCGATATGTTGATGGGGGTCCTAAAATCTTTTATAGCCGATACATATTTGTCTAGTGGCCGAATTCCTTGATCTGACAGCTCATGTCCCAGAAATTGAACTTTGGTTGTTCCGTAGATACATTTATCTTCTCTTAACATGATGTCATTCGTCCTTAATGTTTCTATTACTTTTTGTAACCGTTTGTCATGCTCTTGCTTGTCCTTTCCATATACTAAAATGTCGTCAATGAAATTGACTACACCTTCGCATTCAATTAACAGCCTTTCGAGAGTTTTTTGAAACATTTCCGGCGCACAAGTGATTCCAAACATTAACCTCTTAAAACGATATAATCCTTTACCAGATATGAATGTTGTAATATGTCTTGAGTCATGTGCAAGCTCTAATTGATGGAATGCGTCCTTTATATCTAATTTACTAAACATTTTAGCATTTTGGATCTTTGGTAGTAGCTATTCCATCGTTGGCAGCGGGTGATTTTCTCGCCTGATGGCCAAATTTGCACGCCTCATATCAATACAGAGACGAATATCCCCGTCGGCTTTCAGAATCGGTACTACCGGCGATATCCATTCAGACGGTCTTTCTACTTTTTCTATTATATCTTTTTTCAGTAGTTCGTCTATTTTAGAATTGATTTTTTCTTCCAATGGAATCGGTATTCGTCTGTAAGGTTGTGCGACCGGTTTTACCTCAGTATTAATTGGTATTTGTATTTGAATGTTTCTGAATTTAGGGAAATTTGTTGTCTCAACTTGATTTATGTCTAATCCAAGTTTTAGTACGCCTAATGCTATTGCCGTTGTTTTGCCTAATAAATTTCGGGTCCCTTTATCTATTACGTAAAAGGTGGCGTTTTGCGTTTTTGTTCCCACACGGATATCTGCATTAAAAGACGTTAATAGCTTGAGAGGGATTTCACTTCCATAAGCCACAAATGTTTTTCCAGGTTTTTTTACTTCTTTTCCTGTCTTCAAAATTTTTTCTCTGGTTTCTAACCATGTCTTATCTGTTATTAAGTTGTGTTGACATCCTGAATCAATCAGCATCTCTACTTGAGTTCCACCTACTAAACAAGCAAGTGTATCATTATGGAGAACATTAAAAACGTAATCAATTTCATCTTCTATCGCGTTCGCCTGCTTTATAACTCTGGCTCGACTTCTTAGATCTTTTCGCGTCTCCGCCCCTTTCCGGTTTGCTATCTTCATTGCTTCGTTTTAGGCTTGTTCCTCTGCACTGAGCTTAAAAGTGCCCCACCTTCTTGCATTTGTTACATATTTTTCCTTTAGCTGGGCAATTCTCATCATAAGCTAGATGATTCCAGCTACCACATCGGAAACACGCCTTTTTGTTATTATTTATAAATGTCTTTTCCTTCACTTGTGTATTAATTTTATTAACAGTTTGACCTTTTTCTTTTTGATTGAAATCACCTAATTGACGTTCCACCACTTCTAGAGTATTTGCTTCGGTTATTACTTCAGTTAAGGTAATTTTTTCACCTGCGCGAAGTAATTTCTTCCTGAGTTCTTCCGACGTACACTTCTCAATTATCTGATCAATCAAATTATCATCCACATCCGTAAATTGGCATTTCAAAGCTTGTTGTCTTAGTCGAACTAAATATTTTTCAAACTTCTCGTTTTCTTCTTGTTTTAATTGTCTGAATATGTGTCTCTCATACCGTTTATTTTGCTTAGGTGCAAAATATTCATCAAACTTATTTATTGCTACCTCAAATACGTCTATGGTACGATCATCTCCTTCAGTCACCTTAACGTAGCCACCCGGTATATTAAACAGTATTTCTTGGAGTTCTTGTCCTCCCCAATGTAATAAACTTGCGCGTTTTTTAGAACTAATATTAACATCGGCAGCTTCCAGGTAAATATATAAACTCCTTTTCCAACGTTCCCATTTAGCTCCAAAAGATCTTTTAACAACCTGACACATTCATTATTTATTTCATACAGCATTCATTCAACACCACAGTCCAAATTAAACTAACAATGTTGTATGAATTGTCTTCAAATTTCAGTGGACGGCGTTATCCGTACACAAAGCTTCATATTATTACAGGCATCACCTGTATAAAACTTCCATGACACTCGGACATACCTACGTCGCATCGCATCATGTACTTACAGGCATCACCTGTACTAAATTACATTACGAAGTCCTTACAGGCGTCACCTGTTCCCGGACTACCAGGCATCATCGGGTAACATCACAGCTTAGACGTCTAACATACGTACGTCGCATCGTATCACGTACTTACAGGCATAACCTGTACTGAACTACATTACGAAGTCCTTACAGGCGTCACCTGTTCCCGGACTACCAGGCATCATCTGGTAACATCACAGCTTAGACGTCTAACATACGTACGTCGCATCGTATCACGTACTTACAGGCATAACCTGAACTAAATTGCATTACGAAGTCCTTACAGGCGTCACCTGTTTCCGGACCACCAGGCATCATCTGGTAACATCACAGCTTAACTCATCACGCTGATATTGTACACATTAGGACTTGTGCAACAGGCGTCACCTGTGGTTTAGTCCATACTGGAGGAGACTCATGTTCTCTTTTGTACGAGCATCATTACTTGATGCAATAAGCTAATATGGATCTAGTTTAGTAAGATGACTTTTAAATGTATTCGTTAATCGTATGACATTTTCCTTTTATAAATACTTAAATCATGCATAAGTGACCCCATAAGTGGGTACTTATTTTGTATTTTAGTTAGCAGTGAAAAATGTAAACAATCGTCCCGCTTGATAATAATAACCTACAGCACCAGCAAAACAAAGCGGTCGTCTCGCATCATAGGTAACTCAATAAATATGATAACATAAACAAAATATAAGTACAATGTTTGCTTCACGGGACCTCACTGTAAATTGTACTGTGAGTTTAATTAGTTTGAGCAATCTTAGGCTCAAATCTCAAACACCATACATTATTTTTATTTATTTTTTTGTAATAGAATAATAATAACTCACAGTAGTCCTGTTAATCCTCGTCGCCAAAATGTGGTGTTTGTCCTATATTGTCGGCTCTTAGACGCGCGTGCCCTCTCACTCCCGCCGCTCACAGTTGTCTGACTGGTTTACGACCGCACGTGCGCTAGAGATGACATAATGCTTCCTTCTCTTTCGCTCACAGACACTACAGTGGGAGTCCTGTCACAACAATCTATAATGATGACATGATAATAGTCACTATAGACGAAGGCAAATGTCGAGCTAAAATAGCCAAATGCCTCGTCATCTAATTAGTGACGCGCATGAATGGATTAACGAGATTCCCACTGTCTCTGTCTACTTCGCGTGCGACTACGGTAGTGGACGGACGTGTGGTAGAGCTCCGCAAAATTTTAATAAATTGATTTATTGGATTTTGTCGAGTGTCGTTGCTGAATTTCAGCTTTTTATTACTTTTCAGTAATACCCGAACAATCTTGTATTTGTTATTGTAGGGAGTGAAATGGACACGGTGGTAATTTAAGTAGTTTTAGTGTTTTTAGTGTAGTGATTGTGCAGTGCCGAGGGGACGCCTCACTGTAATTCAGTGGTTGGTGAAAATACCCGTCTGGACTAGGCTCTGAAAGGTACAGTAAACCGCTATTTCCAATACTGAGACCTAGTACAACCAGATCAGGCTATAATTCACGCCGGCCACGTGTTCATTTTTAGGTTAGGTGCACGCGGTAGCGCGTGGTTTTATAGGTTAGGACGACCGCGTGGTGGCTGCTGGCGGGTGTAGGCTGTCACTGTCACTTTGAGTGACGTTTGACACTGACGCCTGCCAGCGTCATCCCCGGACGTCAGGTGCAAGCTGTCACTGTCAGTGGGCGGTGGGGCATCTGTCGCTGTCGGCCGTCATCTGTCAGTATCATCTGTCGGTGTCACTTTCAGGTGGCGTCTGCTTGTCAGTGTGATCTGTCAGTGTCACTCTCGGGTGGGCTGTCAGTGTCATCTGCCAGCTGTCAGGTGTCGCCTGTCATCTGTCAGTGTCAGTTGGGTGCGACACTTAGTGTTGCCAGTGTACGGTAGGCTTTTGGGTTTCGGATAGTGGTAGAAATTTAATTATTTCTACTACGACCCCGAACCCTAAAATAGTTTTTAGATTTTAGATTGTAGATTTCTGTTAGGTTTAGGGTAGTGTAGGGCGAGTTAGGGTCGGAGCGCCGAAGTATGGCGGATGACGACGATGGGGAGGCGTTCCAAGCCTCTCCGTCTGCCATCCAGCAGGCCATTGACGACGAGGTGTCGAGACGGGAAGAGGAGCTGCGGTGCCTTGAGGAGTTGCGTCAGGGCATAAGTTTTGCACCTAGGAGGTCCCTGTTGCGGACTCCTCCTTCAAGCTTCAGCGTAGCTGTTGAAGCCATTCCCCCCATCAGGGAGGAGTGTATGCCGCCGGCAACGGTCACTCCACCTGCCCAGACAGGGAAGAAGAGACCGCTGACCTCTCCTCAGGAGACCCAGGGTCCTATGCGGCGAAGGGAGAGCGCTAAAGCTGCAGCAGCACCGCCAATCAGCGGAATACGGACGGCACCTCCACAGCTGGTCTGTCTGGATTCACCTCCGGCGGATTCTCCGCCAGAGGCATCCAGCACACCGGAGAAGGAAGGATTGGCAGCATGCAGCAGCATTGCTCTGATCGAGCAGGTTTATTCGCCGGTCAAGGGGATCAGCGGGGTGGCTAACGCCACCAATAAATTGAATATGCACGATAAGGGGCTGATCGCCGGATTTGGCCAGGACATCCTGGCGGTAGTGGCGGCACTGAACCTGCGACTTTCCGAGGCAGAGCATAGTGTGACTGCCATGAAACTAAAGGTCGCATCCATAGAACTGCAGCAGGCCAGTGCGGCCCCAGCTAGGGTGGCAACCACAGCCGGGCCCGGAACAGCAGGGACCACGTTTGGGGGAGGAGGGCGTTCAGCGGTAGGATGGACTACGCAGCTGTCCTTAAACTGCCCAATGGCAAGGCCGCGATGGCGGTAGAGCAGCGTGGGCCCGCAGTACTCTTGTACCCTAATACTGAGAAAATTAAATCCTCAGAGGGTACATTAAAGGAGCTGCGGGACAAGGTGCAGCCGGGGCAGAAGGGCATACAAGTCCAGGGGGCGCGTAGGGTAGGCAACGCGGGCGTCGTGGTGCAAACGGCGTCGACAGCGGCTGCCCAGAAGCTGAAAGCGGCTGCCCCGTCTACACTGAGGACTGCCGACCCAAAGTCCCGGAGACCACTCGTGGCCTTCAGGAACCTGAGCGGAAACCCGGAGGCAGAGGATGTGATCCAGGACCTGCATAGGGTCAACCTCGCGGACGACGCTGACTGGCCCATCGAAAAGCTCCGCAGAGAGGCGAGCTTTGCCTTCAAGAAGGGTCGGCTCGGGGGGCGTAGCACGACTTTGGTCTACGAGGTATCAGCGGCCCTAAGGGTAAAGTTACTGGGACTGGGCAGGGTGTATGTCGGTTGGGACGCAGTAGATGTCTGCGACTTTATCCGCGTCTCATGCTGCTCCAAATGCCAGCAGTATGGGCATGCCGAAAAGCACTGCAGAGCACCTGGAATGACCTGCGGTAGGTGCGGGGACAGCGGCCACAGGGCGCAGGAGTGTCAGGCTGAGTCGCAGTGTTGTGCCACGTGCAAGCGCTTTAAGAGGCCGGACGCAAGATCACATAAAACGGCGGCAATGGATTGCCCCGCGCGCTTGTATGCGGAGAAGCAGGCGATCAGCATGACCTCCTATGCCTAGTCAGGCAACACTGAAGGTGGGACAGCTGAATCTCCAGGGCTCGACAGCCGCCACGGTGGAGCTGCCAGTTGTTGCCGGGACACTGGGATTTGACCTTGTGCTGGTCCAGGAGCAGTACTCTGACCCTAGGGTTCACCAGTGTGGGCCGGAGTCGAAGGCGGGTATCCTCGTGATGAACCCTGGTATAGCACTGACGTTCCTGGGACAGCTGAGCGGCGACCATTGTGCGGTGGCCCATGTCAGCCACACAGCCACGAAGAGTGACTTTTACGTCGTGTCCTTGTACTGCCAGTACAGCCACGACATCGCAGTCCACTTAGAGAAACTGACGAGGGTCCTGGACCAACTGTCAGGACACTATGTGCTGGTGGCAATGGACAGCAACGCTCACTCACCGCTGTGGCATTGTGAGCGCAGGCAGTATGTGGGTAGGAGACCTGACACCGAATACAGGAGGACCCAGATGAAGGGCCTCATCCTCGGAAGAGGTCTGGTCATCCACAATGTGGAAGGTCAACCCCCCACATTCCACGGACCAAACGGTCAGTCCAATGTGGACTTGACACTGACAAACAGGGGGCTCACAGTGTCGCAGTGTACGGTGCACGAGGGTGCGAGCATCAGCGACCACCAGCTAATCACCTTCGAGGTTGGCATGGGCGCCGCGGGGACAGCAGGTCAGGTTGAGCGGCAGGCCGTCAACACGGTATCTTTTCGTGAGAAGGGGGTGGATTACGAGCGATTTCGCAATGTGCTCCACAATAGGATGGGTAGGCTTCAGACGTGGAAGCCGGCACAAGTAATCTGCTCCCAGTACTCGGATATCGTCACCAGCGCAGCGGAAGCTTGTCTTGGCAAGCGGGGGAGGAAAGACACTGGGGGCTACGAGTGGTGGACTTCAGAGTTGGAGTCACTGCGCCGCAAGGTGTATCACGCGCGGCGAGCCTGGCAGCAGGCACGCAGGGTACGTGATGCCAGGGAAGAAGAATTCAGCCTTTCTTCTTCCCTGGCATCACGTACCCTTCACGCATCACGCATTGCGTGAAGCGAGAACGCTCTATAAGACCGCAATGCGTGACACAGAGGTGGCCTATTTTCGCGACATTGCGGAGTCTGGGAACGACGACCCATGGGGGCTGGCATACAGAGCCGCGTCGGGCAGAGTGCGCCCCCCCGCTAATATCATGCAAGGCATCAGACTCCTTGACGGAACGTACTCCACGACAACAGAGGGTACTGCAGCCGGCCTTCTTGGCATCTTGTGCCCGGATGATGACCCCGGCAAAGACACGCCTTATCACCGGCAGGTCAGGCTCGCGGCGGCGTGTTCACCGACGGGGCGGGAGTCGTACCCACCCAGCGGTGCGGCACTTGAGCGCATCATCAGGGATCTCCCTAACACTGCCCCGGGGTTAGACGGGCTGACGGCCCGCATTATCAGACACGCGTGGAGAGTGAGCGGGGCGGAGATGCTCCTGATGTACTCAGCGTGTATAAGGGAGGGCGTGTTTCCCGACATCTGGAAGGTAGGCAAGCTGGTCGTGTTGCCAAAAAGGGCAACGATCGACCGCTCTCGGACCCCAAGGCGTATAGACCAATTACACTTCTCCCTATTTTGGGGAAAATTCTGGAACGCATCATAATCGCATGCGCACCTTGCCTATATCGCGGAATCTCAGAGGCACAACATGGTTTTTCGAGGGGTAGGTCGACGGTCACGGCGCTTAACGCAATCCTGGACCGGGTGGCAAACTCCTCGGAAAACTATGTTCAGGTAATTCTATTGGACATATCGGGGGCCTTCGATGACGCCTGGTGGCCAATGGTCCTGACAAAGGCAAAGCAGGGCGGGTGCCCGCCAAATATTTACAGCATCTTAGTGAGCTATTTTACAAACAGGCGAGTAGGGCTGTTCGTGGGCGACCAGGCGGTATGGAAGCGGTCCACTATGGGCTGCCCCCAGGGATCTGTTCTCGGACCGACACTCTGGAACCTCCTGCTCGATGACATCCTGCGGTTGCCATGGCCGGAGGGAGTTGGGGCAGTGGCTTACGCGGACGACATTACGGTCGTGATCGAGGCGCCGAGTCGGGCGGTGATCGAGCGTAAAGCTCAGTCGTCGCTAGAGGCGGTGTCCACTTGGGGGACACGGAACCGTCTCCAGTTCTCAGCTGCGAAGTCGCAGACCCTCACTTTGAAGGGCAAATTTAAACGTCCCCCTACAATTCGCATGAACGGTGCCTCGATCGCGAACGTGGTGCAGGCCAAGGTGCTGGGCGTTGTTATTGAAGAAGCGGGCTCCTACGTGCCGCATGCTAGTTTGGCCGGCCAACGGGCTGTGAACGCCTTCGGGAAGATGTCGAGGGTCTCGGCGTCCTGTCCTCCTGGGGCATTAAGTACAGAAGTAGGGTATAATTGGGGATTCTGGAATCATTTGTTCTCGCTTCGCTCGAACTGCATGATCCCAGAATCCCCAATTGTTTTTATCGAGCGATGACTAATCAGACTACCAACGTTATGATTTATAACATAGGTATTATGTATCAATACGCTGAACTGGCTCGAACTGCATGATCCCAGAATCCCCAATTGTTTTTATCGAGCGATGACTAATCAGACTACCAACCTTATGATTTATAACATAGGTATTATGTATCAATACGCGCTGAATTGATACAGCGAACAATATAAACAAGAATATTAAGTTAAAGAGCCAACTCAAATGCGCTATCAGTTTATAACTCATCTTTTTATATCGTTGTAAACTAAAAATTATATGTATAACATACAGCATTCACATTAGTCATTTTTTTTTCTCACTACGAGTTTATTTGTACTTATTATTTGATCACAGTAATTTTATAACTTAAGTACGAAAGTGTGAGGAGCCAATCTTAAGGCGATATCAAAATAAATTGGGTGTTTTTTCGAATCCATTTATTTCATTATTACAGCATGTTTGGATTTGATTTTTAGTTATATGTTTATTGACTATTTGATTAAGACTCTGACTGAAGGAAAACGCAATTGCTTCAAATTTCCTCGATTTAATTTAATTCCGAAAAGACGTCTGCTTTTTTATATTTTCTCCTGTAATTTTAAAATCCTAATTAATTTCATTGCAAAATTGCATTCAAAATATGCGTAATAGGTAATTGAAAACTCTGACTGAACAAATTTTTGATACATACATAGTTTAATTTATTTTTAAACAATTTTTATTTGGTTTGGCGCTTACGTTGTTTTATTTTGGTTCCAGCGCATTGTTGCGATCTCTTTTTTCGCATGTGGAAGTAATTGACTCTGTCACTTTCTTATGCCCGCCCAGATCGCCTGCGGGCTTTGTCAGTAACGGACCTGTGTCGTTCCTCCCGCAATCGTGATTATATTTTTTATCTCGAATATGTAATTAATAAAAATAGGGGCAAGGATACAAACAAAAAAAATATCGGGTTGGTGCAAAAGTTATGACAAAAAAAATTCAACATCTTTTATTTCATAATGTTTTTCCATAAAGTTCTAAATTACGTAATAGTATTGTACTCGTAGAATGTTATGTTAAGCTGGATCCACACGCTTGCCAAACCTCAAGAAGCCGTCACAAATATAAGGTTGATAAAAAAGTTTTGTCGCAATAATTTCAGTAGAATTAATTTATTCATATATCTTATACACAAAATTTCTAATCAACAATATATTCGCCATCTAATTCTATGACAGTGGACCATCTAGCCGGCAAGTCGTTTATTCCTTTTGCCCAAAACTACGGCGGCTGTGACTCGAAGAATATGAACACATCCTTCTTGAGACCGTCGACGTTTTTGAAAGTTTTGTTTCTCAAATATGCCTTTAAATGTTTCAACAAATGGTAGTCAGATGGCGCCATGTCGGGAGAGTATGGTGGATGAGAAACGGTATCCCAGTGAAGTTCGGTGATTGTTTTGTGGGTTGCCTTTGCGACTGGGGTCTCGCGTTGTCGTGGAGAAGGTGGACAGTTGCGCGTCTTGGCAGTTTAGATTCTTAAAATGTAGTATCTTACACTATACTGCAAAATAATTCATTCATAATTGTGAACAGTTTACTTTCTACACAACATTTTGTTAAAAATCGTTTTTTCTCGAAACTGTCATTGTGTGGGTTGGTTCCCTTTTGCATAAGTACGTCCAATTAAGCATCATCATTAAATGTAATAAACTGATTGATTTTACCTAAAGTATACCTGATTGGACAGGTCCATGCAAACTTGTATGGCACTTTCCTCAAAAAGGTCATTTCAGACACAAATCTTCACTGCTCATACATTACTATATAATTTATTTTTATGTCTGGGCCTGAAAAGAGACTATGACTCTTGAGTTTATTTCGGCGTTTCTTCTCAAAGTAGTCAGTTAGGAAAATCTCGTTTTGGAAAAAAAAAATGTATTGATTTCAACCTATTTGCAAAATAAATATCATTTAAAGGTTTATAAATTCCGTAGTCTTGAGGTATTTATAGATTTTAGGTTTATAACATAAAAAAATATAAAGTTCAAATTATATTGGTTATCTCTTTGAGAAATTGTAATAACCATTTAAATGTGATACTCATAAAGATTATCACTAGAACAGTAAAGTACATACGATTTCCTTTTTAGAATTTCGTCTCAGGTATCCGCGACATCGTGGTGCCAATACCAAATTAAGAAATGTAAGGCGATGAGCGTAGTGAGTATACATGATTAATTAATTATCGACTTTATTTGACTAGTACATATGATTGAAATACCAATAATCATTGATGACAATGTTGATATCTAGCGTTTGCAATATTTAATATAATCGCTACCTTAATTTATAGTAGTATAAAAAGCGATCACTGAGGAGCGCATCCAGAATTTTTGCGATTTCGGTGTGCATTGTCTGTGTAACGTGAATTATTGTATTGTATTGAGTGACAAGATCGGTGACAATAAGTATGTATGTACCTATTTAATTTTTAAGTTGAATATCTAGTCTTGAATTTTACAGTTTTCAATAGGCAGAACGAACTATGTGCAATGAATAAATACTTTTAATTACAAATAACAACTACATTCTAATGAATCATTATATAATTTTAGGGCATCTCGGAATCCTTTTGACTCTGATACGGAGATTACTTTGCAAGCAAGCACGAGTGGTGAAAAGCCTCAAAAATCGAGGAAAAGGAAAACCATCAGCAAAAAACCTAAACAGAGTAAGAAAACTGCGCCTCCTCCTGATTTATCCGAAGACTCTGAAACCGAGCCAGTATCTACTGCTCGAAAACAATCCTCAATATTTTCAGATTCTGAGGTAAGCATAATAGTCATCTAATACTTTTTACAGTTTCACAATATTTATGTTAAATAGTGTGTTCTGGTAACAATCGTTTAATATTTAATTTTTTACCTGTTGTTTCGATCAAATGTGTTTAAATGAAATATCTTACTCGAACATGAAGTACCTACTGTCTGTTTATATCTACCTTATTTTGTACCGATTTCATGCAGATAGTGATTTTCAGACTAAAATAATGTTAAATTGTTGCTATAGTATCTGACAGTTATATGTATACTAACAACTCGGTCTTTTTTTATAATAAATGAGAATAGTATAAATTTATAGAGTGAGTTTAGTAGCCTAACAGTAAACTTTTATTGGAGTTTTTGCTATGCTGTTTAATTAAATTAATAATTTTATTATATTTTCAGGACGACGCAGCGGAGCCTGTTAGAGCTGCTGCTCTAAGAAGTTATCTGGCACGGCGCGTGGGTTCCGGCTACACCCTGCAGCGTGATCCAACTCGCAGCGGCCAGTTTTATATAGAGCTGCGTGTCTACAACAGCAAGGAAGCAGAGACACTTGCTGCTAATCGTTGGAAGCGAGCGCTTTTCACACTTCGCTCATCACATGATGACAGCGATCCGGTATGGAAAGCTCTTACTGGCTTAGTTAGCGCTGCTAAGCAAGAGTATGCAAACATAAAACCTATATTATATCCTTCAAATGTTTTCTAAATTGCACTATAATATGTTATTTTTTTTACTCTTGCTTCATATAGGAACTGAGAAAGTATTACCGGATTAGTTAATCCTGTATCCAAATATAAAGTCTCGGTATATTGTAACAATCAAACGTTTTCTAATAACAGCAACTTGTTATTATATAATTATTTTGTAGCTGCGATTATCTTATTTTTTTATCATACGTGTGTTTGTAGCACTTATCTGCTTCAGATTTGAATTTAGTATAGACCCCTTTTTTTCTGTATGATATTAACAATATAATGTATTGTGTTACTACACAGGTCTAAGCCAAACATTTATTAAACTCTGTATCTATTCTATTTCAATATTTCGAAATTTTTGAAATCATTTTGAACTCATAATAATTGACTTGTTTACACTGTTTACCTTCCTTACAGATCTAAACCAAAAATTTACAAAAACTGATATTTCAATATTGCTCAGAAATCATAAAACTCTGAAATTCAAATATCTAGAAATCAAGCATGTTAAATATTCATCATAATAATTTACTTTTACAGACCTAAACCAAAAATTTACAAAAACTCTGATATTTCAATTTTGCTCAGAAATCACGAAACTCTGAAATTCAAATATCTAGAAATCAAGCATGTTAAATATTCATCATAATAATTTACTTTTACGCTGTTTACCTTTCTTACAGACCTAAAACCAAAAATTTACAAAAACTGATATTTCAATATTGCTCAGAAATCATGAAACTCTGAAATTCAAATATCCATACATTATTTATACAACGAAATTTAAAAGTAAAAGCTCAAATTAATATAATATTCTAGTTATCGAGATTGACAAGTATTAATATCGTGCTCTTTACAAAAATGAAATTCTGCCATAGTTGTCAGTTACATGTATCAAAGTCAAAGTATTCATCACATAAGAAAAGTAACAAACATAAAACAAATCTTTTACTTCGTACTGAATACCAAAATGTTCAGCTGATAGCCAGTGCTTTCAAAGACAGAATAGCTAGCTACAAAACAAATCCTCAAACTAATGAAATAATAACACCTGAATTATTTTTATCTGATGTATTCAACACCATTCATAATTTATTACAACCATTATTACAAAAACATAAATCATTAAAGATAAACTTTGAACTTTTTGTGCTATATTTACTTCCTAAGAATGAAGAACTACATCTTAAGTCTTTTAATACTAAATATTCCATAATAAATCATAGTACAGATATCATATCTTTATACAAAGATTGCACGCAACGATTAATATGTAAATGCTTAGAGTTTGAATTATCAGAATCTGGTTGGACAATAGAGAAAATAAGTCATTTAGAAATGAATATTGCAAAATACAATCCTTTGAGAGCAGGAAGTTACATTGCTTTACCTTTGAGAATTAACAAAATGAAGGCATGTCTTAATATTCAGAATACGGATAACCATTGTTTTCTTTGGTGTATCATTGCTCATATGTATCCAGCTAAAAATAATCCTAATAGAGTTTCATCTTATCCGCATTATTCTAAGATCTTAAATACTAAAGGAATGTCTTTTCCCCCAACATTTGAAGATATAAAATGGTTTGAAAAACATAATTTTAATATAAGTATGAACATTTTTAAAATGTCATATCCATATGTTTTTTACTGTGTGTACATAAATAATAAAATAAATAAATAAACATTTATGGTTTGGAAAAAACAATACTATAACGGGACCATTATACAAAACTAAACTGCGAAAGTTAAATCATGTAAACTTATTATTTATTAGCAAGAATGGTAAGAATCATTTCTGCTTAATTAAAAACCTTGAAAAAACTGTTCGCAGTCAACTTACAAAACACAAATCTAAGATTCATCTATGTGAAGAATGTTTTTTATATTTTAAAACACAGGAAAAACTAAATAATCATAATTGTGGTAGATTGCAAACCGTTCTTCCTGAAGAAAATAGTAAACTTAGATTTTCAAATTATCAAAAAACTCAAAGAGTTCCAATCGTCATTTACGGAGATTTTGAAAGCTTATTACGTGAATCACTACATAGTATAAAACAAAGTCGCTTCGCTGTCTGTCTGTCCCTATATATGCTTAGATCTTTAAAACTACGCAACGGATTTTGATGCGGTTTGTTTTAATCGATAGAGTGATTCAAGAGGAAGGTTTATAGGTATAATACATGCATAATATAGTAGAGAAACACTGATAATTTTAGAGGTTTCTAATGTGATGTCATAAATAAACACATTTTTTTGCGCTTACATTGTAAACGCTGGCTGAACCCGTCGAGATAGATCAAAATAATGTACTACAGTATTGTACACCTTAAAAAGGTCTACAAAAAAGTCCGCGATGGTATATGTCTATCTCTTAGGGATAACCCACAATAACCATTTTTTATCCTATACTTTTTACGAGAAATAATGGCTCTAAAATTATCAGTGTTTCTCCATTGCACCCGTGCGAAGCCGGGGCGGGTCGCTAGTATTCAGATAAAAGTAAAAGTCAGTATATTGAAAACATTCAAATTCATGAAGCCACTTGCTTTGCTTATTACATATGCTGTGAGTCTAACCCTGAATTAAATAATTTAATATCATATCGTGGTCCAAATTGTTCAAAAAAATTCGTTGAGTCAATTATCAACGACTAGCAAAGATTGTATCAGATTTTGTCAATGCACAGACAAATGTTACCATTGACGAGTGAAGAATACCATTCCTTTCATCTGCCGTGAAATGTCATATATGTAAAAAAAAATTTGCATCTGATGATCATGTTGTTCGTGATCATGATCATTTCACTGGTAAATATCGAGGGCCAGCTCATAATAAATGTAATCTAAATTCTAAATCATGTAATTTTATTCCAGTAATATTTCATAATATTTATGTATATGACAGCTATTTATTTATCAATGAAATTTCTTCAGTATGTGGTTACATAAATTTAATTCCAAAAAACAAAGAAAAATATATTTCTTTCAGTAAATTTGTACCTCTGGATTCAAAAAACACAGTCCAACTAAAATTTATTGACTCTTTTAATTTTTTAAGTTCTAGTTTGGATAATTTAGCGAAAACTCTAAATGTTGCAGATTTTATGCATTTAAAATCATTTTTCATTGATGAAGATTTACTAAGATTGTGTCTAAAAAAGGGTGTATATTGCTATGAATATATTGTTACGAACGTGAGTAATTAATTGCCGGTTTACTAGCAGAGAACTTTATTCACCACAAACAATAACAAATTTGTCCAATCAACGAATAACCAAATCACAATAAACACTAGAGTTCCGTTAAGTATCGCTCAGGTCGTTAGATAAGATCACTTCGCACACTTAGGTATCGCACTCGATTCGCAGTCGAAAACAGACTGACTCACTTCCGGTCGGGGGGCTCGTATTTATATGAGAAGCCAGGAACATTCTAGATACCGACGTCTCCAGAAAGGTTTCGTGGAATCGCGGGGTAATAAATTATTTTTATTACAAACATGTACCTCCCTCCTTTCACGCGAATTTCGACCCTATTCTTAATTATGGAAGGTACGAATTCCCTTATCTATCTAAGTACCTACCTACTAAACCTTATTTGATAATAATAGTGGTAGGTACTTTATGTCGGAATTTTCTCGATCTTGCCAGGTACTTCCATTCTCGAAGGTTCGTACAGCAATGCGTTTTACTTATTTGATCTTACTCTTGATTTAATCGAAGATATGGCGTGTTCAAGTTTCACGGCGTAACAATATAAACTCTTGGAAAAAATATGAAGAAACACAATTACCTGATCGAAACAAATTCTATAGTAGACTCACATTCGAAACTGTATCAGAAGAAGATTATAATCATGCATTAACTGTATGGAATAAATTTCGCATAAATAATATAGGAGAATACACTGATTTATACCTAAAATGTGATGTGCTATTTTTGAAACATTTTTGAAAAATTTAGATCCATGAGTTTAAAGCACTATGGGCTAGATCCTTCTCATTATGTTTCATCACCATCATTAAGTTGGGATGCTATGTTATTAATTACTCAAGTTGAATTGGACTTATTATCTGATATAGAAATGTATGAAATGCTAGAAAAAGGCGTCAGAGGAGGGTTAGCCCAGTGCTCTTTAAGGTATGCAAAAGCTAATAACAAATACCTGCCAAATTATAATGAACAAGAACCTAATACTTTCCTAGCTTACTTAGATTGTGTTAATTTATATGGTTATGCTATGATGCAAAGTTTACCGGTCGGAAATTTTAGATTCCTTACGGATAGTGAAATTATCAAATTCAATATTAACTCTATTTCATCAGACAGTGATGAAGGTTATATACATACTTGAAGTAGATATTCATTATCCTTTTGCAATACACGATGAACATTCTGATCTACCATTTGCAGCAGAAAAAATAATTCCTCCTATGCCATGCTCCAGTAAAACTAATAAATGAATAGCTAATCTTTATGATAAATATAAATATGTTATACATTATATTCATTTGCAAGAGTGCGTAAAAAATGGTATCGTAGTGTTAAAAATTCATAAAATACTTTCATTTACACAAAAAAAGATCATAGAACCATATATAAATTTAAATACTCGACTCAGACAGGAAGCCACTTCAGATTTTGAAAGGGTTTTTTTTTAAAAGCAAAATAATTCAATATTTGGGAAAACTATTGAAAATAAAAGAAAACAAGTTGATGTTAAGTTAGTTAATTTATGGAAAGATGACTTCAATAAAAATTAACAAAATTAATGGTGCTGAAAAGTAAATAGGCGCTCCCAATTTCAAAAATCTAGCTATAATTTCTGAAAATCTTGTTGCTATTCAGTTACAGCCGGCAAAAGTAGTTTTAGACCGACCAATATATATGGGCTTTACGATACTGGAACTAGCAAAGAGTCACCTATATAATTTTCATTATTCCATAATCAAAAAAATATACCAAAATAACATTCAATTATGTTATACCGATACCGACAGTCTCTTATATTTAATACGTACCAAAGATTTCTATGAAGACATGAAAAATAATATATAATACTTTGATACAAGTAATTTTAAGATTAACAATATTTATGGGATACCACATTGCAATAAACAGATACCTGGTTTCTTTAAGGATGAAATGGGCGGAGATGTCATATCAGAGTTTATTGGTTTAAGAGCTAAGCTGTACTGTATTAATACGCTGAGCGATATAGTTAAGAAAGTCAAAGGTGTAAAAAAATCTGTTTCAAAAAAAATTACGAAATAAATATCGAAATAAATATTTTGTATTCAACTGATTTGTGTTTAATTGTTATTGATACATACCTATTTATCTCGAATATAGAAGCTTTGATATCCTAGTGGTGAGACCGTGGAACTGCCAAGTCAAAACCCAAGGCACAGTGTGTGCCTTTTCGAGTGTTCTGTGCGTTTTATAAAATAAATATCACACCTTCAGTGTTTTGGAAAGTAAGTAAAAATTTGGGTCCTGTGCCTGATCTCTCTCCGGTCGTCCCATCGGGCTGTGAGAGTAAGAGAACAGAGACTGCACCTTGTTTAGTGGCACTAGCCGCTGTGGCCGAAATCAGTCATTAGGACATTATTTATTTCGATTTAACTGAATAATGAAACAAGTATATCATTAAATAATTTATTTTAATTTTCATAATAAATATACAATGGTACCAGTCACTAAAGTACTAAAAAATAAACTATTAATAAAACTAAATAACAAACTATTTCTGTACTACTAAAAAGTGAACTACTAAACTAAACTTAGGACTATTATTTTAATTACAAATTAAAATGTACATTATAAAAGTATTATTTACAAGGTAATAAACAAAAAAATCTTATTCTTTATCTACAACTTAATACTATTAATTATTATTATTTTTTTAAATATATTAAGTATAAACGTACACATCTATTTGCTTAATTTCTTTACAATTTTACCAACTAAATATTCAGTTTCAGTCATAATGTCATCATATTCACTAGTCACTAAATACTGCACATTCACACTTGCATCTTCAGGATTAGATGATATTTCATCCATACTGCCACCGTCCAAGTCATAAATCATAATTTTTATTACGCGTTGCGCACGATCCGATTCTTTACGCATGATAAAGGATTTAGTTTTCAAAGATTTTGATTTAATTTTCCTCTTCTTTAATGTTTGTCTCTCTGCTTTTTCAAGACGATATTCCTCTTGTGCTGCTGCTGCTACTTCAGCATACCAGCTCTCCCTATCTTGGGCATAATTAAAAGGATGAGTTATAGGATCATTGATGTCTGTCGTGTTCTGAAAAAAAAACTTTATAAGTGAATAGCAGCCATTAACAATAATATTTAATAATAATGAAAATTCTCATGTTACTCACTTGTAAATTTATTCCCTCCGAATCGTTATTCAATGACGAAGTTCTGTTAGGATCCATAATATTCAAAACCGGACTGTAGCATGGTGATCTCAACATGATTCTGAAATTAATAGCGATAATAACAAGATTGTCATAAATGAAATTAAAAAGTATAAGTTAAATATTATTGGAAAATACTTACCTCAAAATAACTAAATTGTAAACAAAGGACCCGTTGACTCAAATCACAGCTGCAGACTGAAGAATATTTAAGACTTTAGTCATGTTAGATACACATTTTATAATCTAAAAATTAATGTCTCAAATAACATAATTGATACTTGTGGCATTTTAATGATTTATCTTAACGATACAAGTCTAAACCTGTCAAACTGTGATGTGTTTTATGGATGCCCTCCCCCCCTCATGGACAGTCCTAACTGTCTGACATAAACGCCATCTCCAACAACTTAGAAACTCTGAAAAGATTTGGACTTGTTCTTGTAATCAATGTATATAATAGTATTACCCTTTTTATATATTTTGGTGTAAATTACTAGATATAAATATTTAGGCTGCCTATTCATTGTGGCAATCGGTATGATGAAGTTGATCAAGCAACCCATATCTCTGAAGGTTAATAATATCGATTTTAATGAATCTTCTCGCTCAATCAGACACAGTGCTTTATTGCCTAATACGATTCGATGTATAATATGCGGTCCTTCAAATTGCGGTAAAACTAATGCCATGATTAGTTTACTGTTACATGAAAATGGTTTAAAATTTCAAAATATTTATCTTTACTCGAAAACTTCTTTTCAATCAAAATATCGTCTCTTGACCGAAGTATTAAAAAGAGTGCCGCAGATTAACTTTTACGAGTTCAATGATGATAAAGATGTAATTTCTCCGAGTGAAGCTTTAGCAAATTCTGTATTTATTTTCGATGATGTTGCATGTGAAAATCAAATAAATATCCGCAATTATTTCTGTATGGGTAGACATAAACAAATAGATTGTTTCTATTTATCTCAAACTTATTCTAAAATTCCGAAGCAATTGTTACGTGACAATGTTAATTTTCTTATTATATTCAAACAAGATGATGTTAATTTAAAGCATATTTATGAAGAGAATGTTAGTTCTGATTTACAATGGAAAGAGTTCAGAAATCTTTGTCAAACTGTTTGGAGTAAACCTTATAATTTTCTACTTATTAATAAAGAATCGTCATTAAATAACGGAAGGTACAGACAGAATTTTGATATGTTTTTTAAAGGATGATGAGACATTTTGGTACCCGGTCCAATAATAATAATTATTGTATTATTGAATTGGTCTAACCTATAGGAGAAAAAAAATGTATGGCGACGAAACCTGAATGTTTGTATCTTCAGAGATATTGATATATGAATATGTTTCTTTGTTCAACATAACAATATAAGTATCATATTAAAAACTTAAGCGATACAACTGAAAACTTGATTTACTGATACCAACCAACCTAGGAGGCACCACGGGATATATCGGGAGCGGAGTGGGGGGTGCAGTGCGCGTGATCGGCTGGTACATCTCCATCTATCAGTCAGTCAGTCGCTCGTTCGTTCCGTTCCTGAGACTACGTTACGTTACTTTCTACTACTTTATTTTATCTTTCATATTGACCCGTGCTTTTCTTTTGGACTCAATACTCGCATATTATTTCTATTATATGGTACTTAGGATATGCCAGACGCGAAGGGTTCCTTGCTCCAGCAGCATTTCTCAATGATGTCATTGTAGACAACGAAAACAGTCTATAATTGTAAAACTATAAAAAATAAAGTTGTTTCTGATTTATACTTGTATTTTTTTACTCAAATAAATAACTAACTTGAGCCTAAAATGACTTTGAGTCATGCGTTTTTGTCATACGTGCCTGATTTAAAGAAATAAACGTGTATTTTTATTCTTAGTGACTAATCACACCCGCATTTTAAAGCAAAAACGCATGACACAAAAATCGCTCTAACTCCTTAAATACTAATATTTGAGACAAGCGCTCAAGTTTACATTATTCTACACAAAAATACGTTTTCAATGATGTATAACATGTTTCTATTGGAGCGGGTACCAGATTCCATACATTTTGCCCGTCATCCTTTGACTAACTGTTTATATGTACATATAAGTAATTAACATGCAAAATCAAATTCAGTATAATTTGTTCTTTAGTGTAATACAGTTGTTATGATAGGTACAATATGGAGAAAAATATTAAAATAGAATTAATGAAGTCTGTAGACTCCATAAAGAATAAAATAAAACAAATGAAAAACCAGGAACACTCAATGAACTTGTCACTTGACAAAATGTTAAAACCTGTCACAGATCCCCTTAAAACCCTAGTCGATTCGAACAAAACAATAGAAAAAATACAAAATTTAGAAAATACTCACTCTAATTTTGAAGAAATGGAATTGGATGACATTAATACTAGCTCATCTACAAAGTTTGAAGAATGCCGCGAACCAGAACTGAATTCTAAGCAGTTCGTTAAAAAGTCTCCCCAGACAGAATTACTGGATGATTTAGAAATATCATTAGAGGGCAGTGACATCCATGATATTTATGATGGGGTAAATATACCATTTGGAATAAGGAGTGCAAACAAAAAATTACTAATGGGTAATTCAATAGTTTCATTTTCTAAAATAGATAGTGTGAATGATGATAATGTCATTTTAATTAAAGTTGGCGACAAAAGCTACAATTTAACCCCTGGTTTAAAAGAACTTTTACTTCGAAGAAAACTTGATTTGAAACTAATATCGAGCAAAGATAAACTTGTCTATAAAGATATGTTGCATTATACAAATGCACATAAGAGAGATTTCAATCCTAATGGACAAATTAGAGGTGATAAAGGTATAAAATATCGTGAAATAATTAGAACATTGTTTTCTGAATCGTTAAACAATAATATTATCACTAAATTTGGAGGAAGCTTACCAACTCTAAAGATATACAAAAATAACACTGACTTGGTATATTGGGATGATCCTAACGAACTGGTTGACAGATTGAAACTATTAATTGTTTGCCGAGATGCTGGTAATACAAACCATGATAATGAAATTTTATCAATAATCGAAGAATTAAAAGAAGCTGATAAAATTAAACAATAAATAGTCATAATAATATGCTTTTTATTCAGTATAATAGCCGAGTTCAAGACAAGTATACTGAATTGTGAACATGAGCAAATCTGACGTGGTAAATGAAATTCATAAAAATGCAAGGGTGAACTATCCACGAAGACATGTTATCATGAAAGATATAGATGACTTGTGGCAAGCAGACTTAATTGATATGCAATCAATTTCAAAAGAAAATAAAAATTACAGATATATTCTTGTCGTTATTGATACATTTTCGAAATATGCTTGGGCCATTCCTATGAGAAGTAAAACCAAAGAAGATTTGTGTAACTCTTTCAAAACTTTGTTGGATAAAGGACGTGTTCCTAAAAGTCTGCAAACGGATAATGGAGCAGAATTTTATAATAACAAATTTCAGAAGCTTATGAAATCATATAATATTAACCATTATTCAACCTTCTCAACAAAAAAGACTTCCATAGTTGAACGATTTATCAGGACATTGAAATCTAAAGTTTATAAGGAATTTAGTTTAAAAGGCAATTACAATTGGATAAATAATATCCTAAATGATGTTATTTACAAATACAATCACACTCACCATCGCACTATTAATGAAATTCCTGCTAATGTGGACAATAATAATAAAAAAATGATATTAGAAAGGTATTTAAAGTTGCTAAAAAAATATAATTTAAAAAGGAAGTACAAAGTAGGTGATTATGTGCGTATCAGTACATACAAAGGAACATTTGAAAAAGGTTACACTCCCAACTGGTCAACGGAAATATTTAAAATTCGTAAAATACAAAAAACAGCTCCCATAACTTACTTAATTGAAGATACTATCAGAGGTCGCCCTATTTTAGGTGCATTTTACACACAAGCACTTCAAAAAACAAAACATCCCGATGTTTATCTAGTTGAGAAAGTTCTTAGAAGAAAAGGTAACAGAGTTTTAGTAAAATGGTTAGGTTTGTCTTCAGCTGAAAGCAGTTGGATTGATAAATCGAATGTAATATTATAAATTATTCAAACCGGAATCATCAGTCGTATAATGTGTTTTGGAGAGAGTAGTCTTCTCAATTGGCTTATTAATAATTTACCATTTGAATTACACTTACCAGGATATAATTACTGTGGTCCTGGTACTAAATTAATAAAAAGACTAGCACAAGGAGATAACGGTGTAAATAAGTTGGACGAATATTGCAAAGATCACGATATTGCATATCACAAGTCATCAAACTTGAAAGATCGACATAAGGCTGATTTAATTTTGTTAAAAATGGCGAAACAGCGAGCGGTTGCTTCCGATGCCAGTATAGGCGAAAAACTCGCGGCACGCTTAGTAAGTAAGGCTATGTCGGCAAAAATTAAAACTGGTTCTGGTTTGAGGAAAAAGCGTTCTCCAAAAGTTACACCTGGAAAAGGATTAAAAAGTAAATTAAAAACTGTTATTACAAAAGCAAAAAGACACATAAAAAAATTAAAACCTAAGAGCAAGAAAATGGCTATAGAATTAGCTATTGCTGCTACCAGAGAATTAGCTGATGATTCATCGATTAAGCTCCCTCGTGTTATTCCTATTCCAAAAACTAGGGGAGTACTACCTCTGATTCCTATTTTTGCGGGATTATCAGCGGCAGGAGCTTTAGCAGGCGGTGCAGCTGGTATTGCCAAAACCATAAATGAATTCAAAATGGCTAAAAAGCTGTATGAGGAATCGAGAAGACACAATGAAAAAATGGAAGCTCTATGTATTGGGAAAGGACTACATCTTAAACCACATAAGGGCGGTCTTGGAATTTTCGTGTCAAAAGAAAAAAACTAAAATATCGGCTACCCAAACGGGCCTTAACTAACTTTGACATTTTAAAGTATGGAAATAGAATTCCTTATTTTAGAGGTGTCTTTATGAGAGATGAGCTCCCTAAATATCCATATAAAAAAGAAGTGTGGAGTTATTAATTTAGATAGTTCTAAAAACCCTGGTTCTCATTGGGTAGCCTATGCAAAATATAATGATTATGTTGAGTATTTCGACAGTTATGGAAATCTTAAACCTCCAAAGGAGTTTATAAAATATGTAGGTTCTAAAATTCAATATAATTATGAAAACATACAACGTGATCACCCATTCAACTGTGGACATCTATGTTTAAAGTGTGCGGTCTGTGAGTTGACATGTCTAGGACTGTAGAAAGAAGACGGAAAATTAAAAGGGGGTAGGTGTTTTTCACTTTTTCACTTTTTTTTATCTTTTTTTTCCACTGCAAATAATGTTACTATCGACTAGCGCTTACCTTTTCATCCTTATATTGTTCGTTTATTTGTGAATGTCTTTTACTTCCATTTTCACTTTTCACTTTCGCCAAAAAATGTTTTAGCTGAATTGTTTATAAACGTTATATCCATCGTATTAGTTTAAACCCAATGCAAACCATGGCTAAGTCAAAATCAAAACACACACAAGTTACAAACTGTCCATAAATAGTCCGCCGGGCTCGGCTGCTTGCAGCGTATTGTAGATACGATGATATTGTAGTGTAGTGCATGAATTAATAATTTATGGGAACTATATTTTCTATCACCAAAATTTATATTTGTCATCAAGTTGTATCACCTAATAAATAGATCTATCGCCACGAAATATTTTCGTTCTCAGATAAACAAAAATTGTTCCCAGGTATGAATTATCAAATTAATGTTAATATATGTGTAAAATAAGAGATCGATAACCAATAAAATTATATTGCATTACATGAATATAAACTTCGTTCTTATAATAACAGTTTTGTTACTTAAATAATAGCTCTGTGCTCAGAATGGTAGATCTGTCACCAAATAAATCGATTATCGATCCCTGACTGCGACTCCTTTTTATTTGATATTTTGTCACCAATACAGTAGTAACATTTTATTTCGTTCAGATATTAAATTAATAGTATCCGTTACCAATTTAATACATCAATTTATAATTTTAATGAAAAAATGATCAAAGGGGCGGAGAGAAATTGGCGCGCTTTAAAAATTGACCAATCCGGCCTCAACGATGGGTTGTAGGTAACTAGGTTCGATCACACGATGCGCGACGCGGGTTCTATCCAACTCAAAGATTAATATTAATAAAAATCTCTTGGGCACCCTGACACGGACAGGTTAGGTTCGAAGGGGATGACGGGGGCTCAAGTGAGCGAGCGGAGCGAGCGAACGAGCCCCCGTCATCCACTTCGTGTTAGGTTCCTTTAAACCCTGCAGACAGAAATAGGGGCCCCGCGAAGCGGGGCTCCGTCGACTACACCTTATTATTATTAAAGATAAGTAGCACAATATACAACGTGTCCCAGAAATCAACGTCAAGCCGAAAACGGGCAATAGGCCAAGTCGTGACAGCTATTAGAAAAATATAAAAAAAAATCTTGGTCATGTACTTTTCGAATTATAAGCATTCAAAAATAAATCTCAAAAAGTGACACCCTGTGATGATTTTTCAAGTCCTGTGACTACATTATTAACATTTCGGTAGTTTTTTTCTCTGTGATCTAACCATGAATAACCCTTCTGTAAATTACAGTTAAAAGTTAAAACGTAACTGCCTCAGTTTTAAATTAAATGTTAGATTTTTGCCCAATATTGAATTCAAAATAATGACATCACCCAACTTTAACCGACTGTACTGAAAAAAAAATCTACTACACTATTTTGGCAAGTAACTTTAAAAGATGGCGCGTTTAGTCAGGATTCCAAAATGGTATAACACATACTAATTGCTACTTCTTAATTGAGGAAAAAAAGTACATTGTTGGTTTTAGGTGCATTTGAAATAAAATTCAGTCGTTGGATTTCTTTTATTATAATTTTTATTAAATCAGATTTACGAAGTTTTATAACAAATGTTCAAACTGTTTTCCTTCAGCTGCAATGCAAGTTCTACATCTCTTTAAAAATGATCGCGTAATAAGACGGGCGTATCTTCTTGAGTTGATGTATTCAGCGGCTTCTGCAATTCTTTGGCGCAGCTCGTCTAAATCTTGAATTGGTTTAGAGTACACTTTATCCTTTATCGTACCCCAGTAAAAAAAATCTATGGGGTTTAAATCGGGTGAACGGGCAGGCCACGAAATTGTACCACCCCGCCCAATCCACCTATCGGGGTATTCTCGATTGAGAAACTCTCGTACAGTGAGAGCATAATGCGCTGGGCAGCCATCTTGTTGATACCACATGCTGCCGTAAATGTTCAGTGGCACTTCTTCCAATAATTCTGGTAATTGGTTCTGTAAGAAGTTCAAATAACCCTGGGCATTTAAATTCTCCGGCAGCTCGATTGGACCAATAACTTTACCATTCAAAATTCCCGTCCACATATTTACTTTAAACTGGTACTGAGATCTATCTTCCCGCATCAAATTTGGATTTTCCACGTGCCATTCGTGCAAATTGTGGAGGTTCATGTAACCGTCCTTTTTAAATGTTGATTCATCGGACCATAGAATTTTTTCAAAGAATCGCGGGTCCTCTCGGTGCCTCTGCAACATCGTTCGACAAAATCGTACTCTCTCTGGGTAGTCTCGGGGTAGCAGACTTTGTACTCGTCGTACATGGTATGGGTGAAACTCGTTCTTTTTTAAAATACGATGTGCAGTACTTTTGGGGACTCCTATGCTCTGTTCAATTCCACGTACTGAGATACTTCTGTCTTCTTCAACTGCTTGCAAGACTTCGGCTTCGTAGGGCATAACGGGTCTTCCCTCGCTAACCATTTGGCTAGGAAATCGACCCTCTGATAATGACCGATGCACATTAATAAATACTCGATGATCGGGATGACGCTCAGCATTCGGGTATCTCTCACGATACACTCTTGCTGCGGCATTGGCGTTGCATAAGCATTCTCCATAAATGAGATGCATGTTGGCGTATTCCTGTGCGGTGTATCGAGATGGCATGATAAAACACTACACAAACACGGGGTTGCGATTAAAACAAGTCCGGGGTTGTCAGAAACGGTGCAGATAAATCCAAATTACAATGCAAATCAAGTCCAATAAACAAAGCCACAGTTGTAAGTACGAAGTCAATACGAATACAAAAAGATGTGCAGTCAACGAAAGAGCGTAACGTACTGCAGTATTGCACAATTTGCCGACGCATCCCTGTTTAGCCATAGTAGCGTCTCTATCTGTTTCACTCACACATATGAAATGATGTGTCAATCCGTCTCCCTCTTAGTTAGATAAAAGTAGCGTCACTATCTATCTCGCTCCCACTTGTCAAAGTAGCGTCACCTCACATTAGCTAAAATGAATCTTTCTCGCTCACACTAGTCAAAATAACGTCACTCTTCGTCTCAATCGAACTTTTATGAAATACGGCTTCATAAAAAAAAAATGTTTTTTCTCAATTAAGAAGTAGCAATTAGTATGTGTTATACCATTTTGGAATCCTGACTAAACGCGCCATCTTTTAAAGTTACTTGCCAAAATAGTGTAGTAGATTTTTTTTTCAGTACAGTCGGTTAAAGTTGGGTGATGTCATTATTTTGAATTCAATATTGGGCAAAAATCTAACATTTAATTTAGAACTGAGGCAGTTACGTTTTACTTTTAACTGTAATTTACAGAAGGGTTATTCATGGTTACATCACAGAGAAAAAAACTACCGAAATGTTAATAATGTAGTCACAGGACTTGAAAAACCATCACAGGGTGTCACTTTTTGAGATTTATTTTTGAATGCTTATAATTCGAAAAGTACATGACCAAGATTTTTTTTTATATTTTTCTAATAGCTGTCACGACTTGGCCTATTGCCCGTTTTCGGCTTGACGTTGATTTCTGGGACACGTTGTATAATATTTAGTCTAAAGTGTATTTTTAAGGCGTCCATATATTTTTATGACAGACAATAATAGGAAAAAATGGATTTATTTCATAATATTTTAGGAAACGTTATTTGGTGACCATTAATCCATTTTGGTAACCGTTTAGAATTTTTTTGGTTGCGAAATAGGTACTTTTTTGGGTGGTGTTTAAACATAAGCCGTAGGTAACTAGGTTCGATCACACGATGCGCGACGCGGGCGGCGTGCGAGAGAGATGCAAGTTTACTTCATTCGCGATTTCACATTCATTGTTGTAGGTGCATTTTATTATCGTTGTGGATAATTTGTTGTTTTAGTTAATTTCTTAAATGTTTATTTTTGATTATGGCATCAAGTAGTGGTGAAGGTAATGCAAGTCATTCAAAAAGTTTATCGTCGTTTGTGATTTATTGGTGATCTCTTTAAATTAGTTTGCTTAAATACTTATTAGGACATACCTATTATAATACATACAAAAACATTTATTTGGTACTAGACCTTATATCTCAGGATTTTAGGTGATTTATTGTGGAACTGATTTTGCATTGTTTGGTGACTACATTTTGGTGACAGATCTACTATTTTGAGGACAAACCCTATTATTTAAGAAACACAAAACTAATTAAATTGGTGATAGCTTAAATGATACCCATAATTTATTGTGACAATGTGTTGCAACGTGGAAGGCAGGCATCGTTTAAAACAGGTTTTTGTTCTGGCTCGTTTCGAAGAATTTCTCTGTTTACATAACCTCCATCTCATTTATGTATTTATCACTATTTGTTTATTATTATTTTTACTATTTTTTTGCAATATTACTTTTTTTGTTTATATTTTGTTATATCGCACTATTTATACATACTCATTATTGTTTTTTATCTGACACAATTTTTTTATTTTTTTATTTATTTAAGTATGCATACACACGTCACGTTCCAGTATAAAACTGATATACATCCGTTACCTCACAAATCTGGTCCAGTTGAAAACCAGCGTCAGGCACCAGTTGTCTGGCATTTTTGCTGAACTGGGCCTTTTTGGCGCAGCCGTGAGGCACACCTTCCTGTTTAATTTCTTACATCGGACTTTACACTTTGTTATTTGATTTTTATTTGTTTTTAACTGATGTATGTCTCAAGTGTACTGTGTGTCTTACAGTCTGTGCTAAATAAATGTATTTTCTTTCTTTCTTTCTTTAAATTTCTTAAAGAATTTTTGGTATAGTCAAGAAATAAAATAAACAGGATCATTGTAGAGAATTCAGTATGCAAGCATGTCTACTACGGTTACCATCTCTGGAAATAAATCAGAATTGGTCTCGTATTTTCAACCACCTCTTCATTTATCTGATCAATACGAGTGCGGTTTACTATACTTTTCAGTATTAAAAACAAGACCGAATGTGCCCGTTAATAACACCAGTTTAACAGCTGTAATCAGAATCGAATGTGATCTTGTGCACGGTTCATATCACAACGGATTACCGACTCATTTTATTCATGAATTCGTATCTGATACTGCTTCAAGTCACGGCTTCACAGAAATACCCCAGAACGTTATTTACTTCCCAGTGAACAAAAATATAATTTCATCTATATCTGTTAAGATTGTGATCAATTTGGTAACTGTATTAACTTTGGTGAAGAAAATATTCAGTTACGTGTTCATTTAAGAAAAACAAAATGATAGTATATCATAAAAACACTCCTGTTAAAATCAAACGTCTTATTCCATCTACGACCGTTAAGGTGCATAGACGTAAGAAAAAAGTGAAGAAATTGAGTGAAGCAAATAAAGCTTTTCTTAAAGCTCTAGGTTTTAAAGTATGAATATACTACAAATTACTGAATTACCTCACTTCGATAGTTCGATTGAAAGCTATGAAGTCCACACATACAATCCTTACACTAATAGCTTTAGAGAAAACGATGAAATCAGAATTCCCATACACCAACAAGACATATACGTGTTACCATCAGCCAGTTCAACTTAAGTCGAGGGTCAAGCAAAGTTCTTCGACAAAGATGGAAAACCGATTAAGAAAAATATTACGTTCAGTAACAACCCTGTTATGTTTTTGTTTCAAGATATCAGATACGAAATAAATGGCATTGAAATAGATCGCATTAAAAATTCTGGAATAACGTCGACAATAAAGTCATACGCTTCAATGAATGATGGAGAAAATAAAGTTGCTGCTTTGTGGGGTTGGAACCTAGATGGATTCAAAAGTGATGGTCATTTTAGTGCTATTGTACCTCTTAATAAAATTTTAGGATTTGCTGAGGATTACAATAAAATTGTGATAAATTGTAAACATGAACTTATTTTGAATAGAAGTAACTCTAACTTAAACAGTATCATAGCAACTGATGATATTACGCATTTTCAAATAGACATACAAAGATTGCAATGGCGTGTACCACATATAAAAGTGTCAGACCGGGAGCGACTGACACTACTAAAACACTTGGAAAGAGATAAACCTATTCAAATAGCGTTTCGAAATTGGGATTTATATGAGTATCCTTTGCTCCCTAAAACTACAAAACATTCTTGGTCAGTTAAGACTGCATCGCAATTAGAGAAACCAACAGAAAAAATAATAAAACCAAAGACAGTTCTCTGTTTGATCACTGCGGGGTTACTAACGTAACACTATTTCTGAATTCACAGTATTATCCCTACGAGCCTCTAAGCTTAAATTTTTCTGAGAACAAATACAATATATTATATGAAATGTATGTGAAATTTCGTCAGTCGTATTACAATTGTCCTGCAGACCCCTTGCTTAATTTGATCGATTTTAAGGAGAAGGCTCCTCTCTTTATTATAGACTGTTCAAGACAAAACGATAGTTTGAAAACAGGCCCCGTAGATGTACGGTTGGAGATTGAATGTTCAGCGCCAATACCAGATAACACAACTGGATATTGTTTAATTATTAACGATCGACTTGTGGAATATAAACCTTTAAGTAACATAGTGCGCAGATTATCATGACAGCCATTGTAGATGTTCAAGGTTTTAAAACAGAAACAAATGAATTTATAATTAAAGAATTTGCTGTATTATTGAATAACAAAATTCAGGTGTTTTTAATTAAGCCACCATTTCCATTTTACGATTTGACGAAACCAGAAAAACGACAAGTCAGTTGGATTGAACATAATAGAAGAATATTCTGGAGAGATGGATTTATACCCTACTCAAATCATCAGAATTTGATTGTAGATATTTTAAAAGATAAAAGTGTTTACACCAAAGGTTTAGAAAAAGTGTTGTGGTTAAAAAATATTTTGAATAATAATAATATAAATAATTTAGAAGATGAAGGTTGTCCTAATTTTTTAAGCTTGTACAATAAATATGAACATTCTCATGATGTCTATAGTTGTATTTATCATAATAAAATATGTGCTTTAAAAAATGTAATATGTTTAAATAAATAGTGTATAGAAAATACATTTTTGAAATAAATATTTGCTTGTTTAATTTTCAAATCCTCTATCCCTACCAATCCCATCAAATGTTAATAATTATAAATTGCTGGCTACCGCAGTACGATATCATTTCACCTTTATAATTATCTGTATGAAGAACTATATAGTGAGTGAATAGAACATGTCTCATAATAAATGTAGCCCTCGTTATGACATGTATAATGCGTATAAAATGCGTGAAATTTCGTTTAGACATTATTGGGCCACGGCTAATTCAAGAAGAAGGTTGGTGATGGAAATGGCTGAAGCCGGATTTTTTTATTTTGGAAACGGTGTAAATGATAAAGCAGCGTGTTTCTCATGTGGAGGTGTTATAGAAGATTGGGAGATTTACATTTTCCTCAATGTTTTTATTTGATTGCTGTGAAAGGAATATATTATATTCATAACTGTCTGAAACAATTACTATATTAGAATATGCGCTATTGCATTGTGTTCTGAGTTGGATCATATCTACCCTATTAGTATATTTATGTATACGATGCCACATTGCACTTGAAATAGATCAATCTGGATCAACAATACCTATGTTATAAATCATATCGTCTGTAGTCTGATTAGTCATCGCTCGATAAAAATAATTGGGGATTTTGGGATCATGCAGTTCGAGCGAAGCGAGAACAAATGATTCCAGAATCCCCAATTATACCCTACTTACAGAGCCCTAAAGGTCCTGTTTTCAGGGACCTATGTGGCGATTCTGACGTATGCTGCGGCCGTATGGTGGCGGAGTGTTGACAGATGTGTAGGGCGGAGTACGCTGCTCCGCACGCAGCGCCCAGCACTAATTTTATTGACGAAGGCATACAGGTCGGTCAGTACCGCAGCGTTGCCCGTGCTGGCGGGTGTGCTTCCGACCGACCTGGAGGTCTGCCGTGCAGGACGAGTCGCGCAGGAGTGTTCAGGGCTGGTCGGTGGGGAACGCAAGGTTTCCATTGGGAGGGTGAGAGCGGAGGTCGTTGCTCAGTGGCAAGAACGGTGGTCATCTTCCAGAGACGAACGGGAACTCTTCTCCTTCTTTCCCGACGTGGCGCATAGACTGGCGCTGGGATGGGTGGAACCGGACTATGTCATATCGCAGATCCTCACAGGACATGGGAGTTTCAGAAGCCGCCTACACGCAATGTCGCTGTGCGACACTGCTGAGCGTTATTGGAGGCTGGCGGATGAAACTCGCGACCATGTCCTGTGGGAATGCCCTCTGTACGAAGTCGACAGGTAGGCTATGCTGGCGGACTGGCACAGGGAGGACATTGGTCCGGTTCACTACCGGGAACTGATAGCTAGCGTAGAGGGCTTACGTAGGCTGCAGTCATTTGCACATAAATGGCACAGCAAACGGAGGGAGCTGGAGGCCGATAATAAATAAATAGGGAAATTTAAGGCTGGGTTAGGGATGTAACCAAATAAATAAAAATAAAAATCTTTTATTAACAGACTACATGGCCCACATTGTGTTAGTAAAAATCTTTAAAAGCTATGTTAGTATCTAATTAAAAAGAGGAAATAAAATAATAATAAAAATAAATTATGTTCCAGCCATAGATAAATTCATCAAGCCCCATGTGAAACATGTAGCTTGATAAATCTACCCATGGTAGGTCCATCCAGCCTTTCAGCAAACACCCTTAAGATGCCGTTGTTGCTTCCTCCCACTCTGCGTATCATCGACGCCAACTTCTTACGCATTATAGCAAAATAGTCGTCGGTGTGGGCATCGGCGAACATACCTGACGCACTACAATAGGGTGGAAGCCTCAACAACACCCTTTTTTTTTTTTTTTTTTTTTTGGGTGGGAAATTATCAAATAACTTCTCCCGTTCTGTGCGGAACGGGAGGGTGTGTCAGACTTTTACTGACTAAAACCCACCCGTGTTCCTTCAGTTGCCTGTGCCAAGGGCCACGGTAACTCTTTCGAACAACCCGCGACCCTGGCAAGCATCGGCCCCAGTGGGCCCCGTCACTGCTGACATCTCTTTGAGGCGCGCGTGGAACACAACGCGCCGTCGACCCGAGCCTGGTCCTTACCAGACGGCGAACTGCCCATTGCTCGCCGTCTGCAAGCCCGCGCCTACGGTGGCCGGGAGTCAGCTCTTGACTCCCGACGCCCAGGGCGTCTCCTGCGGCGATTAGGGGCGTGAGGGCGCAAAGATTGCTTCTCCCTCACGCGTTCCGCCTCCTCCTTCGCAAGCATTACTGCTTCGCAGAAGGAGGTGACGGCTTCCCATGCACTCTCGCTCCGTACCATGGCCTGAACCAGGGCCGGACGCGAGAGATCGCCGCCGCCGATCGCCGCCGTGAGGACGCGGCGGTGCTCTGCCCAAGCTGGGCAGACCTCCACTGTATGCTCCACCGTGTCCTCCGGGCGATCCACACAATGGTGACACCCGGGCGTTTCCTCCCGCCTTATACGAAACAGGAACCTCCCGAAGCAGCCGTGTCCGGTGAGGACCTGCGTCAGGCGGAAGGTGAGGACGCCGTGGCGCCTCTCTAGCCACTCCTCAAAGAGGGGACTTATCGCCGCAATTGTGGCGTGCCCAGCACTGGGTTGCGACAGACGCACTCTCCATGTCGCCATGAGATCCCGCCGGAGCTCTGTCCGCTGTGCCGCGATTTCTCGAGGCAGCGGAGTTACGCCCCGGCGTTTTGCCTCCTCGCGCCACTCCCATATTTGGGCGAGGACTTTTGCCTCCAGATCCCATGGCGGTAATCCGGCAAGGAGGCTCGCCGCCTCACCGGAGACCGTGCGGTATCCCCGGACCAGCCGGACTGCCATGACCCTCTGGGACGCGTTCAACCGGCGGGCTGGTCGCCGCCTTAAAGAACGCGCCCACACCGGTGCCCCGTAAAGGGCCATGGACCGCACGACCCCTGCGTAGAGCCTCCGGCAGGAGGCGTTTGGACCCCCTAGATTGGGCAGGAGCCGCTTCAAGGCAGCCCCGGCCCGCTCCAGTCTGGGAGCCAAACGTCGGAAATGCTCCACGAAGTTCCACCGGCTGTCGAGGACGAGTCCCAGGTACTTCATCGTCGACTCGATGCCGATGTGAACCCCTCCCACCGCTATTTGGGAACCCGATGGTGGCGCGTACCGAGGACCATGAAAACACATGGCCTCGGACTTGTGCAGGGCCACCTCGAGTCCCAGTTGCCGGAGCCTCAACAACACCCTAAAGGTATTATTATATTGTAAGGAACGGGCAACCCCACGTCACCGGACTGCCTATAAATAGCGTAAAGCTGTGATGTTGTGATTAATTTAACTTTGATTTATTAAATAGTTTTCTTATTGAAACGTGTTTTTTTTTAAATCATTTCCACTTCTGAATCTTACATCAGAAGTGGGATAAAGAACTAGTTTGCCCACTCTATTTAAATTTGCTAATTTGCAACAACTTTTGAATAAGAAAACCGTTATTTTTTTTTTGCTGTGTTTTGAAAAGTATAACGATTGCTCGCTTGTTTTATTACTTCTTGTGATTATTTTTATTTGGTGGTTTATATTCTGTGATTGTGTTAAAATGGTGCGTAAAGGATCACGTAGCCGTGAACGGCATCATGCTCGAGATAGGCCGCGTAATCGGAAGGAGGGTAGTTCTCGAAATAGGCGGGTTTCGCAGACTAGGTTACGTAAACATAGTGGCGACGATTCGCGGTGTATCTCGAGTGATGAACGACATGATCCGCGGAACAGCTCGCGTACCCGAGATCGGAGTGATTCACGTAATATCGAAAGACGTCGTTCTCGTTCGCGTGATAGGAATAAGCGTCATTCGCGTAGCGGTTCACGTGGTTGTCGACGAGATCGTTCGCGAAATAATAGCTATGATAGGTCGCGATCTAATTCACATAGTAGAAGGCGTCACGCTCGCGATAAGCGAGACTTCACACCTGAAGCACCAAACCCAGTGCTTTCGAGCGTACCGCGACTATCGCACAGTACGGATATAGGATCGGGTACACCGCCTTCTGAGGCGTCCACTCTTGCACATGCTTTGATGCATGCAATTAAAACTATGCAGCCCACAAGGTCACAACACTATTATGTGTCAAATTTTGACCCTTCGATACATAGTATTGAAGCATGGTGCGAGGAAGTGGATCGCGCCAGAGACGCAAACAACTGGAATGATCATGAGTGCTTATCACGTGTGGCTTCTTGCCTGAAAGGGGACGCTAAAGTTTGGTTGAGTGAATGGGTCACCAACGATAGAACGTGGACTAATTTTAAACGAGAGTTCAAATCTCTTTGTCCTAATAAACTCGATTACGCGAATATTCTATTCGACGCCATGAACACAACTTCAGACAAATACCCAACGTTTGCTGAATATGCGCGCCGTACTTTGTTACGCTTAAAAATAATTCAGGGGTTAAGTGACGAGCTGAGAACGCTTATCGTTATCCGTGGCATAGACAGCCCTCAAGTGCGAGCAGCCGCTGCCAACTCGGACCTTACTCCTGACACTATTGTTTCGTTCTTGTCTATTTATACGAAAGCACCAAAACGAGATCATTCGGGCTCTAAGAAACAAGTCCAAACAAAGCCGAATAATCGTTCGGGTCCAAAATGTTTTACTTGCAACCTAAGGGGACATGTTAGTCGCGATTGCAAACGTGAAAAACCGTCAAAAAACGTGACTTCCAACACGCAACCGGCACCAAGCAACACATGTACTTTTTGTAAAAAACAAGGACACACTGAGGACAATTGCTTCGCAAAGGCACGATCTGAATCGCGAAACCAACGGAACGTTAAATCTTTGCTCCTATCGGTCCAATTTTGCTCAAAATAAGGACGTAACTTCCGCAGTGGTAGAAGGGGTGCCGGTAGATGTACTCATTGATAGCGGTGCCCTTAATGTGTCTCTCATATCTTCAGACGTTCTCAAATATATGTCATGCCAACCAAAACCAAGACGTTGCGTGTTGAAAGGCATAAGTGACAAAGAGATAGTTGTCACATCTTACGTCACAGTCACAGTAGAATTCAGTGACATATCTATTGAGGTAGACCTGTTGGTGGTTCCATCCTTCTTTATGAACACACCTATGATAATAGGTACCGATGTACTGAATCGCGACGGAATAACTTACATTCGAACCAAGGACACACAGTATCTCACGCGTAACGATACTCGCGTCTATAACGTTCAATCAAACGATCAGACCAACGTTAACACTCCTCTTCGGGGTGACGAATTGGAAAGCCTTATGTCGGCCATCAATGAGTTTTCAAGTTTCTTAATATCTGGTACTGCCACGACTACAGTTCGAACTGGGGAGATGGAGATAAGGCTTACCAAAACGACACCAGTAGTCTACCGACCATACAAGCTCTCACACCAGGAAAAACTTAGGGTTCGAGACATTACGAAAGATCTTTTAGACAAGGGGATAATTAGGCGTTCTAATTCGGAATTCGCAAGCCCTATCATACTAGTTAAGAAGCGTGATGGCTCGGATAGGCTCTGCGTTGATTATAGAGCGCTGAATAGAGTCACGGTAAAAGACCGGTACCCTCTTCCGTTAATAGAAGATCAAATTGACAGGTTAGGTGGTTATAAATACTTCCCTAGTCTCGATATGGCTACCGGTTTTCACCAAATTAGGCTTAAAGAGGAAAGCATTCACCTGACAGGCTTCGTAACGCCCGAAGACCATTTTGAATACGTCAAAATGCCATATGGTTTAGCCAATTCTCCTATTGTATATCAACGCATAATAAATGATACCTTACGCAATCACATTAATGAGGGTAACGTGTTTGTTTACGTCGATGACGTACTCCTTATGAGTTATACCGTGAATGAAGGAATTGAGCTGTTACGTAAAGTACTGAATACTCTCACCACGGCGGGATTTTCGATAAACCTTCGTAAGTGCTCTTTTCTTGTAACCGAGGTAGAGTATTTAGGCAGAGTGATAAGTAAGGGTCAGGTTAGGCCGAGTCCTCGAAAAGTAGAAGCTTTAGCTAATACCTCGCCCCCACAAAACGTAAAACAGGTACGCCAATTCCTTGGTTTAGCGGGATACTTTAGGCGATACATTAAAGACTACGCGATTCGAACCGCTCCAATTGCTCATTTAACTCGTAAGGATGTAAAATTTCAATGGTCAGCCGAATGTGAGGCTATTCGTCAATACCTCATTAAACAACTTACAAGTGAGCCAGTCCTTTCGATTTTTGATACAAACCTCCCAACCGAGGTCCATACGGACGCTAGCAGTGCAGGTTATGGTGCTGTTCTCATACAAGTCCACCCCGACTCAAAGAAACATGTCGTAGCCTATTTCAGTAGGTCCACCCAAGGGGCCGAGTGCAAATATCATTCTTACGAACTCGAAACCCTCGCCGTAGTCAAGGCTCTTCAAAATTTCCGGCATTATCTTGTAGGGTTGAAATTCGTAGTAGTCACAGACTGTAATGCCCTTAAGTCTACCGAACCAACAAAGGACTTGTTACCACGTGTTGCCCGTTGGTGGATCTACCTCCAAGACTTCGAATTCTCAATTGAATATCGGAAAGGAGTAATGATGCCACATGCAGACTACCTGAGTCGAAACCCAGTAGTTAACGTCAATCAAATATCCCGACCTCGTAACTGGGCTCAAATAGCTCAATCAGCAGACCACGAGACTCGAGACCTTATTGAAAAACTTCGCGATGGTAGCCTGGATGCGAATCGTTACTCAGTGCAAAATGATATTTTGTACTACAAATACGTCCCTATAGGTGAACAACCCCGAATGCTTTGTTACATTCCCAAGGGTCACCGACTCAGTCTTCTTAGGGTCTTCCATGATGAACACGAACACATCGGTGTAGAAAAGACCCTGGATCTTATTTTGAGACATTTCTGGTTCCCAGGCCTAAGACAATTCGTAGCTAAATACGTGGCCCATTGTCTCGTATGTATTTCTCAAAAAAGAGTTCCCCGTGCCCCATTACAAAATATAACTTCCTGGGAAAAACCAAACACTCCTTTTGACACCGTGCATGTCGACGCTTTAGGTCCTTTGCCAGTGTCGGAAGGGCACAAATTCGTCCTCCTTATAGTAGACGCTTTTACTAAGTACTCCTTATTGTACCCCATTACTAGACAAGATTCCACAGAGCTAAAGCGTGTTATTACACAAGTTGTTTCACTATTTGGAGTTCCTAAGCTTATGGTTACGGACAGGGGCCGTATGTTTGAATCCAATGACTTTGTAACGTGGATAAACGAACTTGTTTGCAATTTACACTACATTACTCCGGAGATGCATCACGCAAACGGTCAGGCCGAGCGGTATATGCGAACTATCCTCAACATGTTATGTATACAGACTAATTATAAGAAGGCTAGTTGGTCAGGTACGTTGTGGAAGCTCCAGTTAGTGTTAAATATCACCAAACAAAAAACAACCCAAGTTTCCCCACTTAATCTCTTGATCGGTACTGAAGCTACAACCCCTGTGGTTCGTGCGTTGGTACGTGACGTGGCTCTTAAAGGCAGCACGTCCAACCGGGAAGCCTTACGCGAGATCACCAGAGGGAGAGCTCGTCAATTGCTGAAGAACAATCAGGATAAGCAGGACGAACGAGTAAACCAAGGGCGACCCCCACCTCGCCAATTTAATATTAACGATTGTGTGTTCGTTATTAAGTTCTCTCAGGTGACGGGAAAACTTGGTCCCGGTATGCGTGGCCCCTACAAAGTGATAGAGGTGTTACCCAGTGGACGCTATACACTGCGTTTGTTGAGCGGTGGCTACGGCAAGACAACGCAGGCCGCGGCTCAACACATGGTGCCGTGGCAAGGCGAGTGGTGCCCAGACACTTGTGCCGCCTTCTTCGAGAGTGAGTATTTTTCTCCAATTTGCTAAGTGTAAGTGCTAGTCGCTGTGGTACTAGTCACTCAGGCATTTGTCGCTTGGCGTTTGTCGCTACACTGGTGCTTGTTGCTATGATGCTTGGTGTGCTCCAAGCTGTATAAGCTGGCTAGTGTAGTCAACTTGAGATCCGTTTGTCGGACGTCTCTCATGTATGGATACGGCCTGCATGTTAGACAAGCTTACACGTACGAATACGGTCTGCGTGCTAAGCAGCTTACACGTACGAATACGGTCTGCGTGCTAAGCAGCTTGACGTATGAATACGGTCTGCGTCAAGCATGTTTCAGATAACTATGACTAGTTGTCGAAGACAGTCGGCACGAGGTGCAGGGAGCTAGTACAAGATGTAGTGAGCTGCCCTGATGACAACGGAGACCTTCAAAATAAAGGCCTCAGTTGGGTTTGAATATTAAAAAGAGATAATAAATTAATTAATTAATACTGGTACTGAGCAACCAGCAAACCTTCGAGCCACCATATTTCCCCTCACAGCCAATGCCCTGCGCTCCCTTTCCATGTCTGTGTCGTCTTTGAGATCTTCAGTAACAATGTGGCCCAGATATTTAAACTGGGTTACTCTCTGCAAAAGTGAGCCACACAGTGTTACCGGAGGGATATATGATGGGCTTTTATTTCTACCTCTAAACACCAGTAGCTCACTTTTCTTAGGGTTGTACTTTAGCCCGTACTGCTTAGCATATCCCTCACAAATCGAGAGCAACTTTCTCATTCCACAGATGGATGGGCTCAGCAACACCATATCGTCTGCGTAACTTAAGTTATTTAAACAAACTCCATCAATGTGGCATCCAACATGTGTGTTGCTGAGCTCAACCAGTAATTTATTAACATAAATGTTAAAGAGCCTCGGGGAGGTAAGACCTCCCTGTCTCACACCACACTCTAATTTGTAGGGGTCAGACAGCGCATTTGACCACTTTACAAAATTTCTCTGCTTATCATACCACAAAGATAACGTGGACACTAGCGAAGCAGGAACGCCCGCCTCTCGGAGCTTTTCCCATAGGGCATTATAGGAAACCATGTCAAATGCTTTTGACAGGTCCAGGAAACAAGCATAAACTGGCGTTTTTCTATCTGTATAATACTTGACGGTATGCTTCAACGCAAAAATGGCAGTTTCAGTGGACAACCCAGCACGAAATCCAAACTGTGAGTCGTGTAACTGGGTATATCCACCGAGGCGGGTGTCAAGCACACCGTCAAGTACTTTGGCTATCACAGTTGCCAGTGAGATAGGCCTATAATTACTCTTGTCTGCTATGTCCCCTTTTTTTTTTTTTTTTGGTATCCGGTTGGAAAATCCACATGGAGTCCCTCCGCCCTTGGGGAAGGGCGAAGGGGACTGTCAGACTCTTACTGACTAAAAACCAACCCGTGTTCCTCATGTACCCGTGTATCAGGGGGCGGGTATCGCCGAAGCATTCGTCGCTACCCCCCGACGGGTATTGGCCCGCCAGATGGTCAGGCGGGCCCCGTCACCCACTGCGGCCGTCACCCCGGCCGCAGGACTCCACTATGAGGCGCGTGCGGAACACGACGCCGCCGCCTCGAGGCCTGCTGCTGGTCGGACGACAAGACGCCCCAAGTCTGCCGTCCGCAGGCCGCGCCCTACGGTGGCCGGAAGTCGGCCACCCTACGACGCCCAGTGCGTCTGCTGCGGGAGGGGAGAGAGGAGGCAGCCTCTCTCTACGGCGCTGCTCGGCCCAGGCTGGGCACTCCGCCAACGTATGCAGCGCCGTATCGTCGCGGCAATCACCACAATGGTGGCACTGGGACGTCGGCTCCCGGCCTATGCGACACAGATACTTCCCGAAACACCCGTGTCCGGTAAGCATCTGCGTCAGCCGGAAGCTGAGGGCGCCGTGGCTCCTATTGAGCCACTCCTCTATAACTGGCCTTAGCGCCGCTACCGCGGCGTGTCCCGCCGTGGGTTGCGCTAAGCGCGTCTGCCACTCCACAACTAGGACCTGGCGGAGCTCTGCCCTGCGTGCCTCAACCTGTCGAGGCACCAGGCGCTCGCCCCGCTCGGTCTGCTATGTCCCCTGTCCTGTCCTTCACAATAGGTATGACTACTGTATCCAGTAGCTCCTGCGGTAAGTGAGAATGTACCAAGCAAAGATTAAAAAACATAGTCAACACACGCGGCAGATGTATACCCGCGTTTTGAAGATGCTCGATGCTGAGCCCGTCGTGACCAGGAGATTTACCTCTCTTCATACATTTAACAATAGATTTTATTTCTTTACATGAAAATCGAAGGGGTGATCCAGAACGACAGTGCTCAGCATCATTCGTCCTCGACGCTGTCTCGAAAGGAACACTCATTTTAAAGTGTTCTTTGAAAATATTGGCTATTTCAGTGCAGTCATTCTGACCATCCACGCTAGCTGAAAGACTTGGGGTATTATTATTTAGTTTTTTAGTCCCTTTCCAAAATGACGTGAATGATTTTTTTTGAATGTAATGAGGCTATAATGTCCATTTCAATTTTGTTTTGGTTTTTAATACACCATTTTAATTTTGATTTAAATAATTTACGCGTTAATTTCATATATCTTCAAAGATAGGCCCGCTACTTGGTTGACCATACCACATCCACGTTTTAAACATAATCTTAGCTTGGGTGTGAACTTCTTTGACTTATTTGCTCCAGCCCTTTATACTGTTACGAACGTGAGTAATTAAATGCCGGTTTACTAGGGAGAACTTTATTCACCACAAACAATAACAAATTTGTCCAATCAACGAATAACCAAATCACAATAAACACTAGAGTTCCGTTAAGTATCGCTCAGGTCGTTAGATAAGATCACTTCGCACACTTAGGTATCGCACTCGATTCGCAGTCGAAAACAAACTGACTCACTTCCGGTCGAGGGGCTCGTATTTATATGCGAAGCCAGGAACATTCTAGATACCGACGTCTCCAGAAAGGTTTTGTGGAATCGCGGGGTAATAAATTATTTTTATTACAAACATGTAACTCCCTCCTTTCACGCGAATTTCGACTCTATTCTTAATTATGGAAGGTACGAATTCCCTTATCTATCTAAGTACCTCTAAACCTTATTTAATAATAATAGTGGTAGGTACTTTATGTCGGAATTTTCTCGATCTTGCCAGGTACTTCCATTCTAGAAGGTTCGTACAGCAATGCGTTTTACTTATTTGATCTTACTCTTGATTTAATCGAAGATATGGCGTGTTCAAGTTTCACGGCGTAACAATACCTTTATTTTTTCCTACAATGCCCCTTGAGGTCCTACTACTACTGGCAGCCTCATTATAAATGGTCTGCTCACGCGCGAAGTAACGTGTCGTGGTGTAGCATTCCCCAGAATGGGGAGTAGTGGAATTGTACAGATGGGTTACGAATAGAAGGCTCATACTGTGTCCGTAAGCAACAAGGCGGGTAGGACCAGATCAGGAGGGGGGTGTCCCTATCTACTTACTTCCCTACTTCCCTGTCCCTACCTACTACTTCGCGTGCGACTACGGTAGTGGACGGACGTGTGGTAGAGCTCCGCAAAATTTTAATAAATTTATTTATTGGATTTTGTCGAGTTTCGTTGCTGAATTTCAGCTTTTTATTACTTTTCAGTAATACACGAACAATCTTGTATTTGTTATTGTAGGGAGTGAAATGGACACGGTGGTAATTTAAGTAGTTTTAGTGTTTTTAGTGTAGTGATTGTGCAGTGCCGAGGGGACGCCTCACTGTAATTCAGTGGTTGGTGAAAATACCCGTCTGGACTAGGCTCTGAAAGGTACAGTAAACCGCTATTTCCAATACTGTGAAAGACCTAGTACAACCAGATCAGGCTATAATTCACGCCGGCCACCTGTTCATTTTTAGGTTAGGAGCACGCGGTAGCACGTGGTTTTATAGGTTAGGACGACCGCGTGGTGGCTGCTGGCGGATGTAGGCTGTCACTGTCACTCTGAGTGACGTTTGACACTGACGCCTGCCAGCGTCATCTCCGGACGTCAGGTGCAAGCTGTCACTGTCAGTGGGCGGTGGGGCATCTGTCACTGTCAGCCGTCATCTGTCAGTATCATCTGTCGTTGTCACTTTCAGGTGGCGTCTGCTTGTCAGTGTCATCTGTCAGTGCCACTCTCGGGTGGTCTGTCAGTGTCATCTGCCAGCTGTCAGGTGTCGCCTGTCATCCATCTGTCAGTGTCAGTTGGGCGCGACATTTAGTGTTGCCAGTTTACGGTAGGCTTTTGGGTTTCGGATAGTGGTAGAAATTTAATTATTTCTACTACGACCCCGAACCCTAAAATTGTTTTTAGATTTAGATTTTAGATTGTAGATTTCTGTTAGGTTTAGGGTAGAGTAGGGCGAGCTAGGGTCGGTAAAAAATTGTTCTTAGATTTAGATTTTAGATTGTAGATTTCTATTAGGTTTAGGGTAGTGTAGGGCGAGTTAGGGTCGGAGCGCCGAAGTATGGCGGATGACGACAATGGGGAGGCGTTCCAAGCCTCTCCGTCTGCCATCCAGCAGGCCATTGACGACGAGGTGTCGAGACGGGAAGAGGAGCTGCGGTGCCTTGAGGAGTTGCGTCAGGGCATAAGTTTTGCACCTAGGAGGTCCCTGTTGCGGACTCCTCCTTCAAGCTTCAGTGCAGCTGTTGAAGCCATTCCCCCCATCAGGGAGGAGTATATGCCGCCGGCAACGATCACTCCAACTGCCTAGACAGGGAAGAAGAGACCGCTGACCTCTCCTCAGGAGACCCAGGGTCCTATGCGGCGAAGGGAGAGCGCTAAAGCTGCAGCAGCACCGCCAATCAGCGGAATACGGACGGCACCTCCACAGCTGGTCTGTCTGGATTCACCTCCGGCGGATTCTCCGCCAGAGGCATCCAGCACACCGGAGAAGGAAGGATTGGCGGCATGCAGCAGCATTGCTCTGATCGAGCAGGTTTATTCGGCGGTCAAGGGTCAGCGGAGTGGCTAACGCCACCAATAAATTGAATATGCACGATAAGGGGCTGATTGCCGGCTTCGGCCAGGACATCCTGGCGGTAGTGGTGGCACTGAACCTGCGACTTTCCGAGGCAGAGCATAGTGTGACTGCCATGAAACTAAAGGTCGCATCCATAGAACTGCAGCAGGCCAGTGCGGCCCCAGCTAGGGTGGCAACCACAGCCGGGCCCGGAACAGCAGGGACCACGTTTGGGGGGGAGGCGTTCAGCGGTAGGATGGACTACGCAGCTGTCCTTAAACTGCCCAATGGCAAGGCCGCGATGGCGGTGGAGCAGCGTGGGCCCGCAGTACTCTTTTACCCTAATACTGAGGAAATTAAATCCTCAGAGGGTACATTAAAGGAGCTGCGGGACAAGGTGCAGCCGGGGCAGAAGGGCATACAAGTCCAGGGGGTGCGTAGGGTAGGCAACGCGGGCGTCGTGGTGCAAATGGCGTCGACAGCGGCTGCCCAGAACCTGAAAGCGGCTGCCCCGTCTACACTGAGGACTGCCGACCCAAAGTCCCGGAGACCACTCGTGGCCTTCAGGAACCTAAGCGGAAACCCGGAGGCAGAGGATGTGATCCAAGACCTGCATAGGGTCAACCTCGCGGACGACGCTGACTGGCCCATCGAAAAACTCCGCAGAGAGGCGAACTTTGCCTTCAAGAAGGGTCGGCTCGGGGGGCGTAGCACGACCTTGGTCTACGAGGTATCAGCGGCCCTAAGGGAAAAGTTACTGGGACTGGGCAGGGTGTATGTCGGTTGGGACGCAGTAGATGTCTGCCACTTTGTCCGCGTCACGTGCTGCTCCAAATGCCAGCAGTATGGGCATCCCGAAAAGCACTGCAGAGCAACTGGAATAACCTGCGGTAGGTGCGGGGACAGCGGCCACAGGGCGCAGGAGTGTCAGGCTGAGTCGCAGTGTTGTGCCACGTGCAAGCGCTTCAAGAGGCTGGACGCAAGATCGCATAAAACGGCGGCACTGGATTGCCCCGCGCGCTTGTATGCGGAGAAGCAGGCGATCAGTATGACCTCCTATGCCTAGTCAGGCAACACTGAAGGTGCGACAGCTGAATCTCCAGGGCTCGACAGCCGCCACGGTGTAGCTGCCAGTTGTTGCCGGGACACTGGGACTTGACCTTGTGCTGGTCCAGGAGCAGTACTCTGACCCTAGGGTTCACCAGTGTGGGCCGGAGTCGAAGGCGGGTATCCTTATGATGAACCCTGGTATAGCACTGACGTTCCTGGGACAGCTGAGCGGCGACCATTGTGCGGTGGCCCATGTCAGCCACACAGCCACGAAGAGTGACCTTTACGTCGTGTCCTTGTACTGCCAGTACAGCCACGACATCGCAGTCCACTTAGAGGAACTGACGAGGGTCCTGGACCAACTGTCAGGACACTGTGTGCTGGTGGCAATGGACAGCAACGCTCACTCACCGCTGTGGCATTGTGAGCGCAGGCAGTATGTGGGTAGGGGACCTGACACCGAATACAGGAGGACCCAGATGGAGGGCCTCATCCTCGGAAGAGGTCTGGTCATCCACAATGTGGAAGGTCAACCCCCCACATTCCACGGACCAAACGGTCAGTCCAATGTGGACTTGACACTGACAAACAGGGGGCTCACAGTGTCGCAGTGGACGGTGCACGAGGGTGCGAGCATCAGCGACCACCAGCTGAGCACCTTCGAGGTTGGCATGGGCGCCGCGGGGACAGCAGGTCAGGTTGAGCGGCAGGCCGTCACCACCGTATCTTTCCGTGAGAAGGGGGTGAATTACGAGCGATTTCGCAATGTGCTCCACAATAGGATGGGTAGGCTTCAGACGTGGAAGCCGGCACAAGTAATCTGCTCCCAGTACTCGGATATCGTCACCAGCGCAGCGGAAGCTTGTCTTGGCAAGCGGGGGAGGAAAGACACTGGGGGTTACGAGTGGTGGACTTCAGAGTTGGAGTCACTGCGCCGCAAGGTGTATCGCGCGCGGCGAGCCTGGCAGCAGGCACGCAGGGTACGTGATGCCAGGGAAGAAGAAAGGCTGGACGAATTGCGTGAAGCGAGAACGCTCTATAAGACCGCAATGCGTGACACAGAGGTGGCCTATTTTCGCGACATTGCGGAGTCTGGGAACGACGACCCATGGGGGCTGGCATACAGAGCCGCGTCGGGCAGAGTGCGCCCCCCCGCTAATGTCATGCAAGGCATCAGACTCCTTGACGGAACGTACTCCACGACAACAGAGGGTACTGCAGCCGGCCTTCTTGGCATCTTGCCTGCATCGCGGAATCTCAGAGGCACAACATGGTTTTTCGAGGGGTAGGTCGACGGTCACGGCGCTTAACGCGATCCCGGACCGGGTGGCAAACTCCTCGGAAAACTATGTTCAGGTAATTCTATTGGACATATCGGGGGCCTTCGATAACGCCTGGTGGCCCATGGTCCTGACAAAGGCGAAACAGGGCGGGTGCCCGCCAAATATTTACAGCATCTTAGTGAGCTATTTTACAAACAGGCGAGTAGGGCTGTTCGTGGGCGACCAGGCGGTATGGAAGCGGTCCACTATGGGCTGCCCCCAGGGATCTGTTCTCGGACCGACACTCTGGAACCTCCTGCTCGATGACATCCTGCGGTTGCCATGGCCGGAGGGAGTTGGGGCAGTGGCTTACGCGGACGACATTACGGTCGTGATTGAGGCGCCGAGTCGGGCGGCGATCGAGCGTAAAGCGCAGTCGTCGCTAGAGGCGGTGTCCGCTTGGGGGACACGGAACCGTCTCCAGTTCTCAGCTGCGAAGTCGCAGACCCTCACTTTGAAGGGCAAATTTAAACGTCCCCCTACAATTCGCATGAACGGTGCCTCGATCGCAAACGTGGTGCAGGCCAAGGTGCTGAGCGTTGTTATTGACGAAGCGGGCTCCTACGTGCCGCATGCTAGTTTGGCCGGCCAACGGGCTGTGAACGCCTTCGGGAAGATGTCGAGGGTCTCGGCGTCCTCCTGGGGCATCAGGTACAGAGCCCTAAAGGTCCTGTTTTCAGGGACCTATGTGGCGATTCTGACGTATGCTGCGGCCGTATGGTGGCGGAGTGTTGACAGATATGTAGTGCGCAGTACGCTGCTCCGCACGCAGCGCCCAGCACTAATTTTATTGACGAAGGCGTACAGGTCGGTCAGTACCGCAGCGTTGCCTGTGCTGGCGGATGTGCTTCCGGCCGACCTGGAGGTCTGCCGTGCAGGACGAGTCGCGCAGGAGTGTTCAGGGCTGGTCGGTGGGGAACGCAAGGTGTCCATTGGGAGGGTGAGAGCGGAGGTCGTTGCTCAGTGGCAAGAACGGTGGTCATCTTCCAGAGACGGACGGGAACTCTTCGCCTTCTTTCCCGACGTGGCGCATAGACTGGCGCTGGGATGGGTGGAACCGGACTACGTCGTATCACAGATCCTCACAGGACATGGGAGTTTCAGATGCCGCCTACACGCAATGTCGCTGTGCGACACTGCTGAGTGTTACTGTGGGCTGGCGGATGAAACTCGCGACCATGTCCTGTGGGACTGCCCTCTGTACGAAGTCGACCGGGAGGCTATGCTGGCGGACTGGCACAGGGAGGACATTGGTCCGGTTCACAACCGGGAACTGATAGCTAGCGTAGAGGGCTTTCGTAGGCTGCGGACATTTGCACATAAATGGCACAGCAAACGGAGGGAGCTGGAAGCCAATAATAAATAAATAAATAGGGAAATTTAAGGCTGGGTTAGGGATGTAACCAAATAAATGGTCTGCTCACGCGCGAAGTAACGTGTCGTGGTGTAGCATGCCCCAGAATGGGGCGTAGGGGAATTGTACAGATGGGTTACCAATAGAAGGCTCATACTGTGTCCGTATGCCGCAAGGCGGGTAGGACCAGATCAGGAGGGGGGTGTCCCTATCTACTTCGCGTGCGACTACGGTAGTGGACGGACGTGTGGTAGAGCTCCGCAAAATTTTAATAAATTTATTTATTGGTTTTGTCGAGTGTCGTTGCTGAATTTCAGCTTTTTATTACTTTTCAGAAATACACGAACAATCTTGTATTTGTTATTGTAGGGAGTGAAATGGACACGGTGGTAATTTAAGTAGTTTTCGTGTTTTTAGTGTAGTGATTGTGCAGTGCCGAGGGGACGCCTCACTGTAATTCAGTGGTTGGTGAAAATACCCGTCTGGACTAGGCTCTGAAAGGTACAGTAAACCGCTATTTCCAATACTGTGAAAGACCTAGTACAACCAGATCAGGCTATAATTCACGCCGGCCACGTGTTCATTTTTAGGTTAGGTGCACGCGGTAGCGCGTGGTTTTATAGGTTAGGACGACCACGTGGGGGCTGCTGGCGGGTGTAGGCTGTCACTGTCACTTTGAGTGACGTTTGACACTGACGCCTGCACTTTTTTTTTGACACTGACGCCTGCCAGCGTCATCCCCGGACGTCAGGTGCAAGCTGTCACTGTCAGTGGGCGGTGGGGCATCTAGCGCTGTCGGCCGTCATCTGTCAGTATCATCTGTCGGTGTCACTTTCAGGTGGCGTCTGCTTATCAGTGTCATCTGTCAGTATCACTCTCGGGTGGGCTGTCAGTGTCATCTGCCAGCTGTCAGGTGTCGCCTGTCATCTGTCAGTGTCAGTTGGGTGCGACACTTAGTGTTACCAGTGTACGGTAGGCTTTTGGGTTTCGGATAGTGGTAGAAATTTAATTATTTCTACTACGACCCCGAACCCTAAAATAGTTTTTAGATTTTAGATTGTAGATTTCTGTTAGGTTTAGGGTAGTGTAGGGCGAGTTAGGGTCGGAGCGCCGAAGTATGGCGGATGACGACGATGGGGAGGCGTTCCAAGCCTCTCCGTCTGCCATCCAGCAGGCCATTGACGACGAGGTGTCGAGACGGGAAGAGGAGCTGCGGTGCCTTGAGGAGTTGCGTCAGGGCATAAGTTTTGCACCTAGGAGGTCCCTGTTGCGGACTCCTCCTTCAAGCTTCAGCGTAGCTGTTGAAGCCATTCCCCCCATCAGGGAGGAGTGTATGCCGCCGGCAACGGTCACTCCACCTGCCCAGACAGGGAAGAAGAGACCGCTGACCTCTCCTCAGGAGACCCAGGGTCCTATGCGGCGAAGGGAGAGCGCTAAAGCTGCAGCAGCACCGCCAATCAGCGGAATACGGACGGCATCTCCACAGCTGGTCTGTCTGGATTCACCTCCGGCGGATTCTCCGCCAGAGGCATCCAGCACACCGGAGAAGGAAGGATTGGCGGCATGCAGCAGCATCGCTCTGATCGAGCAGGTTTATTCGGCGGTCAAGGGGATCAACGGGGTGGCTAACGCCACCAATAAATTGAATATGCACGATAAGGGGCTGATCGCCGGCTTCGGCCAGGACATCCTGGCGGTAGTGGTGGCACTGAACCTGCGACTTTCCGAGGCAGAGCATAGTGTGACTGCCATGAAACTAAAGGTCGCATCCATAGAACTGCAGCAGGCCAGTGCGGCCCCAGCTAGGGTGGCAACCACAGCCGGGCCCGGAACAGCAGGGTCCACGTTTGGGGGGGGGGCGTTCAGCGGTAAGATGGACTACGCAGCTGTCCTTAAACTGCCCAATGGCAAGGCCGCGATGGCGGTGGAGCAGCGTGGGCCCGCATTACACTTTTACCCTAATACTGAGGAAATTAAATCCTCAGCGGGTACATTAAAGGAGCTGCGGGACAAGGTGCAGCCGGGGCAGAAGGGCATACAAGTCCAGGGGGTGCGTAGGGTAGGCAACGCGGGCGTCGTGGTGCAAACGGCGTCGACAGCGGCTGCCCAGAAGCAGAAAGCGGCTGCCCCGTCTACACTGAGGACTGCCGACCCAAAGTCCCGGAGACCACTCGTGGCCTTCAGGAACCTGAGCGGAAACCCGGAGGCAGAGGATGTGATCCAGGACCTGCATAGGGTCAACCTCGCGGACGACGCTGACTGGCCCATCGAAAAGCTCCGCAGAGAGGCGAGCTTTGCCTTTAAGAAGGGTCGGCTTGGGGGGCGTAGCACGACCTTGGTCTACGAGGTATCGGCGGCCCTAAGGGAAAAGTTACTGGGACTGTGCAGGGTGTATGTCGGTTGGGACGCAGTAGATGTCTGCGACTTTGTCCGCGTCATGTGCTGCTCCAAATGCCAGCAGTATGGGCATCCCGAAAAGCACTGCAGAGCAACTGGAATGACCTGCGGTAGGTGCGGGGACAGCGGCTACAGGGCGCAGGAGTGTCAGGCTGAGTCGCAGTGTTGTGCCACGTGCAAGCGCTTCAAGAGGCCGGACGCAAGATCGCATAAAACGGCGGCACTGGATTGCCCCGCGCGCTTGTATGCGGAGAAGCAGGCGATCAGTATGACCTCCTATGCCTAGTCAGGCAACACTGAAGGTGGGACAGCTGAATCTCCAGGGCCCGACAGCCGCCACGGTGGAGCTGCCATTTGTTGCCGGGACACTGGGACTTGACCTTGTGCTGGTCCAGGAGCAGTATTCTGACCCTAGGGTTCACCAGTGTGGGCCAGAGTCGAAGGCAGGTATCCTCGTGATGAACCCTGGTATAGCACTGACGTTCCTGGGACAGCTGAGCGGCGACCATTGTGCGGTGGCCCATGTCAGCCACACAGCCACGAAGAGTGATTTTTACGTCGTGTCCTTGTGCTGCCAGTACAGCCACGACATTGCAGTCCACTTAGAGAAACTGACGAGAGTCCTGGACCAACTGTGAGGACACTATGTGCTGGTGGCAATGGACAGCAACGCTCACTCACCGCTGTGGCATTGTGAGCGCAGGCAGTATGTGGGTAGGGGACCTGACACCGAATATAGGAGGACCCAGATGGAGGGCCTCATCCTCGGAAGAGGACTGGTCATCCACAATGTGGAAGGTCAACCCCCCACATTCCACGGACCAAACGGTCAGTCCAATGTGGTCTTGACACTGACAAACATGGGGCTCACAGTGTCGCAGTGGACGGTGCACGAGGGTGCGAGCATCAGCGACCACCAGCTGATCACCTTCGAGGTTGGCATGGGCGCCGCGGGGACAGCAGGTCAGGTTGAGCGGCAGGCCGTCACCACAGTGTCTTTCAGTGAGAAGGGGGTGGATTACGAGCGATTTCGCAATGTGCTCCACAATAGGATGGGTAGGCTTCAGACGTGGAAGCCGGCACATGTAATCTGCTCCCAGTACTCGGATATCGTCACCAGCGCAGCGGAAGCTTGTCTTGGCAAGCGGGGGAGGAAAGACACTGGGGGCTACGAGTGGTGGACTTCAGAATTGGAGTCACTGCGCCGCAAGGTGTATCACGCGCGGCGAGCCTGGCAGCAGGCACGCAGGGTACCAGTGGACCTGTCCGGAATGTAGCAGGGCATTCCGGACCAAAACGGGGTTGGGCGTACAGAAGTGGCGTGCCCACCTTGTGACGACGAACGCCGCAGCCGCTCGACCGCAGGTGAAGCGGAGATGGCATGAGGAAGAGGGAGAGCTCTTAGCTCAGACGGAGGCGCGTCGAGCCGGAGGCAGTGCCAGTACAATCAATCAACAGATCTTAAATGAGCTACCCCAATTAGGGAGAACACTAGAAGCGATTAAAGGGTACCTGAGGAAGGAAGCCTACAAGAGCCGGGTACAAGAGTGCCTGGCCGATCTGGCTCAGTCTCCTTCTCCGAGTACCCCAGGGGAGGCAGAGTTGCCTATAAGGAGCACCCCTATTGCTGGCACTGTTGAAAGCTCGACACCCGAGCGGCCTCTCGTTAGGGCGGAGTCCCCCTCTGAAGTCGTGCCTGTTTTCGTTAGCTTGCAAAGCCCGGACTTGTCTAGAGCACCAGACCACGCCAAAATTGTGGAGGATCTCTTGTTGAGCTCCGAAGCAAGGATGGCGCGGGGTGCGCGTGATGGGAAAAGGCGGGGGCGGCCTAGGCACAAAGGACAGTTTCCAGAGGAGACCCAAACTGCCTATGCCAGATTGTCTGCGCGAAAGCGGCGCAGGATGGAATACGCGAGGGTGCAGGAGCTGTATAAGACCTGTAGGTCCAGAGCTGCTGCGGAGGTGATCGACGGACAAACTCGAGGTGTTAGTCATAGCCTGTCGGAGCTGGAAGCCTATTGGCGGCCAGTGATGGAGGCTGTGTCGGACGCCCCGGGGCTCACACCGGAAGTTCTGAGCGCGTTACAACGTTCGGAGCAGTACGGGGGCAGTCGCGATTACTCGCAGCTGTGGACGCCTTTTACCTCTGAGGAAGTGAAGGCGTGCCGCGTGGATAACAGGTCGGCTCCGGGTCCTGAAGGAATTCTCCCAGGGGCCTGGAATATTTTGCCTTCTGCAACTCAGGCGGAAATATTCAACGCATGGATGATTGCTGGGGAATTCCCTGAGAAGCTCCGCGGATGCCGCACGGTCTTTGTGCCTAAGACGGAGACTCCTGCAGGTCCTGGGGAGTACCGGCCGATTTCGATCGCGTCGGTGCCTCTCAGGCACATGCACTCTGTTTTGGCTAAAAGGCTTGAAGCATGCTTCCCTCCCGATGCACGACAGCGTGGATTTATCTGCGCCGACGGCACACTCGAGAATTCGGCTGTGTTGGACGCTGTGCTGGGAGACTGTGGGAAGAAGTTGCGTGAATGCCATGTTGCTGTGCTAGATTTTACCAAGGCGTTCGACACGGTGTCGCATGCGGCACTGATCGATCTGCTGAGGAAAAGAGGCCTGCCTGAGGGGTTCTGTAACTACGTTGCGAGGCTGTATGACACTTCCGAGACTGTCTTGGTTGCAAATAGAGCCCGCAGTGGTCCCGCAAGAGTGGGTCAGGGGGTTCGTCAGGGTGACCCGTTGTCGCCTTTGTTGTTCAACATGGCGATGGATGTGATTTTAGCGGCTTTACCGAGGGAAGTCGGTTATAGGTTGGAGGGTGAGAGTGTCTCTGCTCTGGCTTATGCTGACGACCTAGTCCTGCTTGCAGGTTCAAAGGTGGGCATGCAGTCCTCCATCGACTGTGTTTGGCGCACTGGAAGGATGATGGGCCTTTTCATCAGCCATGCTAAGAGCGCTGTGCTTTCCATGGTGCCCGACGGGAAGCGCAAGAAGGTGCATTACCTGACCGACCGTACCTTTAAGGTGGGGTCGCGATGGTTACGGCAAGTATCCTGCGTGGAACGTTGGCGCTATCTTGGAGTGGACTTCAAGGCGTCTGGTTGCGTGACGTTAGAGCATGATGTGAAAGTAGCCTTGGATAACATCACAAAGGCTCCCCTTAAGCCGCAGCAGCGGCTCGAAATTGTAAGGGTGCATTTAATCCCGAGATTCCTGCATGGGTTCGTGCTAGGAAATATAACGGACGACAGACTGAGAATGCTCGACGTCCAGATCCGGAGGGCAGTTCGGACCTGGCTTCGTCTCCCGAAGAATGTGCCTGTCGGGTACTTCCACGCGGCGACCACGGACGGCGGCTTAGCGATCCCGTCGCTGAGGACTTGTGTGCCGGACCTCATTAAAAAGAGGTTCGGCCGCTTGGACTTATCGCGATGGCCAGTGGCTAGAGCCGCCGCCAGATCCGAAAGGATCCGAAGGAAGCTGCTATGGGCCGACAAGCAACTCCGGAAATTCACTGCAGAAAATCCAAAGTCTGGGGAGCGGACAACCGCGATGTATTGGCGTGAAGCCCTGCATGCTACCGTGGATGGACTCGAGTTACGGGAATGTCCGCGGGTTCCTGCGTCTACGAAGTGGATGCGGGAGCGAAGCATGCAGTACACTGGCCGGGACTTTGTGCAGTTCGTGCACACTCATATTAATGCACTCCCGTCGCGAGTACGCAATACACGGGGGCGCAGGACTGGTATTCCGTCAGAGTTGAACTGCCGTGCATGTTGCATGGTTAGGGAGACGACGGCGCACACCATCCAACAGTGTCACAGAACACACGGCGGCCGTATTGAACGCCATAATTGCATAGCGGGCGTCGTCAGCTCTGCCATGTTGGACAAGGGGTGGACTGTAGTGGAGGAGCCGAAAGTCAGGACTGCATTGGGTCTCAGAAAGCCCGACATCATTGCCTCCAGGAATGGTGTGGGGGTGATTGTGGATGCGCAGGTGGTCTCGGGTCAGCGGCCCCTCGATGAGCTTCATCGTGAGAAACGTAATAAATACGGGAATCACGTGGAGCTTGTTGAGAAGGTCGCGGATATACTAGGACTGCCTTGTAAAGAGAGCGTCCACTCGACCTCCTGCACTTTGTCCTGGAGAGGTGTGTGGAGCCTGGCGTCCTATAGGGAGCTGAAGAGGTTCATCGGGCTTGATGAAGGAGTGCTGTCCAGCATACCGTCAATGGTCTTGAGAGGTTCGCACATGAACTGGACAAGGTTCAATCGCATGACTATCCGAACCGACTGAGTCGGGGAGCGAGTGGTCGGATTCCTGTGTTGCGGGCCGCCGCCGGGCCCAGGGGTCGAAGCTCCCACCAGTTGGCTACACTCGTTCATTTATGTGACATCTTCGACCTCGACTAATATCCCACCGGCGTAATTTCGAAAGTTTGGTGACGGTAGGGGGACGTGGGAGTCCTGTCACAACAATCTGTAATGATTACGTAAAAATAGTCATTATAGACGAAGGCAAATGTTCGAGCTAAAATAGCCAAATGCCTCGTCATCTAATTAGTGACGCGCATGAATGGATTAACGAGATTCCCACTGTCCCTATCTACTATCTAGCGAAACCACAGCCAAGGGAACGGGCTTGGGAGAATCAGCGGGGAAAGAAGACCCTGTTGAGCTTGACTCTAGTCTGGCATTGTAAGGAGACATGAGAGGTGTAGCATAAGTGGGAGATCGTTCGCGCGATCGTCGCTGAATATAGGAGGACCCAGATGTAGGGCCTCATCCTCGGAAGAGGACTGGTCATCCACAATGTGGAAGGTCAACCCCCCACATTCCACGGACCAAACGGTCAGTCCAATGTGGACTTGACACTGACAAACAGGGGGCTCACAGTGTCGCAGTGGACGGTGCACGAGGGTGCAAGCATCAACGACCACCAGCTGATCACCTTCGAGGTTGGCATGGGCGCCGCGGGGACAGCAGGTCAGGTTGAGCGGCAGGCCGTCACCACAGTGTCTTTCCGTGAGAAGGGGGTGGATTACGAGCGATTTCGCAATGTGCTCCACAATAGGATGGGTAGGCTTCAGACGTAGAAGCCGGCACAAGTAATCTGCTCCCAGTACTCGGATATCGTCACCAGCGCAGCGGAAGCTTGTCTTGGCAAACGGGGGAGGAAAGACACCGGGGGCTACGAGTGGTGGACTTCAGAGTTGGAGTCACTGCGCCGCAAGGTGTATCACGCGCGGCGAGCCTGGCAGCAGGCACGCAGGGTACGTGATGCCAGGGAAGAAGAAAGGCTGGACGCATTGCGTGAAGCGAGAACGCTCTATAAGACCGCAATGCGTGACACAGAGGTGGCCTATTTTCGCGACACTGCGGAGTCTGGGAACGACGACCCATGGGGGCTGGCATACAGAGCCGCGTCGGGCAGAGTGCGCCCCCCCGCTAATGTCATGCAAGGCATCAGACTCCTTGACGGAACGTACTCCACGACAACAGAGGGTACTGCAGCCGGCCTTCTTGGCATCTTGTGCCCGGATGATGACCCCGGCAAAGACACGCCTCATCACTATCAAGTCAGGCTCGTGGCGGCGTGTTCACCGACGGGGCGGGAGTCTGACCCACCCAGCGGTGCGGCACTTGAGCGCATCATCAGGGATCTCTCTAACACTGCCCCGGGGTTAGACGGGCTGACGGCCCGCATTATCAGACACGCGTGGAGAGTGAGCGGAGCGGAGATGCTCCTGATGTACTCAGCGTGTATAAGGGAGGGCGTGTTTCCCGACATCTGGAAGGTAGGCAAGCTGGTCGTGTTGCCAAAGGGCAACGATCGACCGCTCTCGGACCCCAAGGCGTATAGACCAATTACACTTCTCCCTATTTTGGGGAAAATTCTGGAACTCCTCATAATCGCATGGGCACCTTGCTTACATCGCGTGTGACGGGCTCTGTCGTAGTAAAAAGTTACCTATTAACAGTTTGTACATAAGTAAGTACTAGTGAACTATAAAAACATAACAGTGAATATGAACCAAGTGAACACTTAGGAGACCTAAACTAATAGCTCAGTGACTAATAAACAATCTATCAACATAACCACTAGTGAACTATAATAACATAACAGTGACTATTAACCCAGTGAACACCTAGGTGACCTAAAGAAATAACTCAGTGACTAATAAACAATATCGAGACTTAAAAACTTAAAAACTTGTATACAAAGTAATAAATCAACAAAGGAAAAAAACCAGTGTTCGTAGTGAATCTTGAGTGACTCACCGTCTCGCGCAGTGCTCGCACGTATTACCTTATATGGTCACAACACACTGTCACTCGGCTAATTCTTCAACAGTACTCAAGCAAACCCATAATTTTGTAATAAAAATAATTGTCGGCTTGGCCCGTTGGTATACGGCCCAGATAGCTATGTAACATGCCTCAAGTTCGATCCCGACTTGCGCTTCTACTTTTTGTGTTTTCTATCGTTATTTTGATTGCTTGGAAAGCTTGAACGCTATGTTTTGACATCAATTGTACATGCTTTTTTTTTGGAAATAAATAAACACACAGCGCGTGTTTTTGTCCTTTTATAATTCATATTGAGACGAATATTTGAATCGATTGCAAAGTAAGACTGGGATTTACTACAAAACTAAAATGGATTTCTTACAAAATATAACTTTCCGTCGCCCGCGTACGCACTCTGATTCAAATTTAAATAAAACTAACGAGCTATCGACAGACACCCTTGATGAGGAATCGGACAGCAATGATAGCTTATCTAGTTTACCCAATATGTCGAAAGAATACAAACAGGAAGAATTATTACTTGTGTTAAAAGCAGAAATTGAAAAACTCAGAAATGAACTATGTAGCGCACATCAAGAAATTGAATGCCTTTCTTTAGAAAACACGAATCTAAAGAAACTTAATCAAGATTTAGTCAAGAAAAATGAATTATATAAAACAGTAGCTTGTAGCCCTATTAAATCTACTAAAACAACAACACCGAATAAAAAGAAAAAACGAAATGACAAACATACACAAACTGTTACAATTTGCTCTTCAAATTTAACCGATCTTTCCCGAATACAACCACCGAAAAAGGAATCAAGCACTCTACAAACATGTACAAATGCCAAGAAACAAAAAGCGAAAAATAAAATATGTATAATAAGCAACAATAATAAGAATAATATTACACAAACAACCGAAAATACTTTTGAAGGCGCATATGACTCATGTCACTACTTGATGGCGAATACAAACACAGAACACATGCTGTGTAACATCGATAAAAAGTTGAAAGACTTCACACTTAGTGACTTTTGTATCATTCTAATAGGGGAAAACGACTTTAATACTACCACTGCTTACTTTGATTTAATATTTTATATAAGGAATACATTAAGTGAAATAAAACATACGAATGTAATAATATGCACGCCAACATATAAATATGGAAGGCATTATAACATTTATAACAGTAGAATAGAAAACTTTAACAACTTACTTTACCTTGACATTTTAGCCCATGAACATGCCTACTATCTTGACAGTAACAATATATAATATATTAATCATCAAAACCTTTTGTGTGACTTTACAATATTTGACAACTATACAGGTAAACTCAATAACTACGGCATGAGTATTGTATTTACAGACATTTTGTATTACATAAATGACAGTATAAAATTTGACCTACAAAATGACATCGAGATAACCAATATTAATAATTCTGTGCATGTTAATCAGTCAAATAACGAGCTTTTTCGTGAATAATTTTATAAATGTATTACATCAAAATATTGCAGGTCTCCTAACCAAGTCTGATACACTTACAGTTTGTGTAGGAGAATTGCTAAAAGATAATTTAAATATTGACGTTATCTGCGTATCAGAACATTTTATGATGCAAGGTTATGAACAATATGTGTCAATTCCGGACTACACGTTAGCTACTAGCTTTTGCAGAAATGACTCAAAACGGGGTGGGACATGTATTCTTATTAAAAATAATCATGAATGGAAAGAAGTTCCAGACATATCTAATCTATCTATAAGTCATGTAATAGAATGTTGTGCGATTGAACTAGTTAAATATAAAACAATTATTGTATGTATGTACAGAGTGCCAACATGTAAACACCACGATATATTTTTTGATCGTCTATGTAAGGTTATAAAAAATTCAAAAAACAAGAAACTTATAATATGTGGCGACTTCAACATAGACTTGCTAAAGAAAACTGCTCAATCTTCTAAGTTTAAAGAAATGTGTCTAAGCAATAATTTGACGATAGCTATTCAACAGCCCACCAGACTTGCTAGCCAATCATGTATAGAAAACATTCTACATAATGTTCAAGGGTGCAAAGCAAGTGTAGTGGAACTATCGTTGTCTGACAACACAGCCCAAATCCTGCAATATCCTGTTGAGACAGTTCACGGTATTGATCATTGGTATGAATATAAACGTGATTACTCAGAGAAATATAAGAAAGTTTATTCAAAATGTAAGCCAATTAAGTTTTAAGGAAGTTTTTGACTCTAACGACGTTAATGAGACTTACAATGAATTCCATGAAACTTTTACTCTATTTTATAATTTACACTTTCCACGTATAAAAATACGGATCTCTAAATTTAAGCAACCGAAATGGGTATCAAAGGGCATAAAAACATGTTGTAAACGTAAACGGTTTCTATTGTGGAACTATAGGAAAAAACGGACACACGAAAATAAATCAATATTTCGGCAATATGCTAAAAAAGTAAAATTGATAATAAAACTGACAAAAAAAGCCCAAAATACATACGCAATAAAATCTTCTAAAAATAAATCGAAAACAACTTGGAAAATAATCAATAATAACAAGCATAACCAGCCTCGCGAACATACAAATAGGATAAAAATTAATGATGTACCTATCTATGACCCAAACAAAATAGTGACTCACTTTAATAACTATTTTACTGACCAAATAATACCGGAAGACAAACTCCCCGCATTCAAATGCCCCCCATCTCATAGCAAATCAATATTTATGCCACCTACTGATCCGGTTGAAATTCATAAAATCATATCTTTATTAAAAAACACTTCTAGTGTGGGGTATGACGGAGTTAAGACTAATATTGTAAAAATAGTCACTCATATAATCTCACCAGTACTATCACATATAGTAAACTTATCTATAGAAACAGGTACATTTCCCAATAAACTTAAAATTTCAATAATAAAGCCTATCCACAAGAAAGAGGATAAAGATAACATAAACAACTATCGCCCAATTGCATTACTGTCTATTTTTTCTAAGATCTTTGAAAAAGTTATATATAACAGCCTTTGCAATTACCTTGAAAGTAATAATCTGCTTGCCAAAGAGCAAATGGGATTTAGGAAAAACAAATCAGTCAACTTAGCGATATATAACTTTTGCAAGCGAGTTTTAACCAATATGGATAAGCGATGTCCAACGGTTGCCCTATTTATGGACATGACAAAAGCGTTTGACCGCGTTCATATTGACAAACTATTGGATAAAATCTATGCAATCGGCATTAGGGGAAATGTACATAAATTAATAGAATCCTATTTGACTGACAGACTACAACAAACTGAAATATCAAACATTTGCCCAAAAACGAAAACTATGACAGTATATAATTCCAAACTGAGGAAAGTCAAATATGGTGTACCACAAGGTAGTGTGCTGGGACCATTGCTTTTCCTAGTATATATTAATGACATACCAACTGTAACCGATAATCCTATGACTCTGTTTGCTGATGACAGCACCATTCTTTTTGACTCGCATAACAAAAATGACATTCTTAAAAAATATAAATTTGACTCTAAAAAATACAATTAATTGGTTAATAAGTAATAATTTAAAAATCAATATTAGTAAAACAAAAGCTATTAAATAATAAATTAAACAGTTATTCTTTCGCTTTACGTAATCTCAGTAAAATCGTTGATATTACAACCTCAATAACTGCTTATCACGGTTATGTATCGTCTACTCTTCGATACGGTGTTATTTTTTGGGGCAACTCAACTGATTTGGAAAGTGCGTTCAGGGCACAAAAAAGATGCATAAGAGCTATATGTAACTTAACCCAAATGGACTCATGTGAGCCTCATTTCAAACGATTAAAAATATTGACACTGCCCAGCATTTACATCTATGAGACAGCACTATTTATCCATTGCAATTTAGAACTGTTTGAGTATCGTACAAGAGAGCGTCATGCAGATAAATTATGCGTTCCAGCAGGAAAAACCGCACTCCTTTCTAAAAGTTTTGTTTGCATGGGCCCTAAAATATATAATAAACTACCCTCAATTATACGCAGTTCAAGTAATGTAAATCTATTTAAAAAGAAACTTCAATCTTTACTTATAGACAAGGCCTATTATTCAGTCAAGGAATACTTCGATGATAAAATGTAATGCAATCATTGTTAATAATTTATTAATAGTAACCCAAATCTTGATTGTCGTTGATATAATGGTAACTTATCCAGCATAATAATTCTTAATCTAATGTAACTAATTAATTTTACTCGTATTAAATTTGACCTTTTATTTTAATATCGTAATGACTATTTGTAATGGTTGACTATTAATGTATATAAGGTCAACTTTTATTAAGTACAAATATTTTAAGGATAGATTCAATAACTTAAGATAGACATTTCTTGAAAAAACAATACATTTCTATACGCTAGTTTCCAAGAAAAACACCAAAAACCATTTTGTTTAAAAAGTTAAATTCAACATCCTGTGTATTAATGGCTAACGTACTCTAAGCAGATAACAATGGTTTCTTGTGTGTTGATAACAATGGCACACGTGCGGCGGCGGCATGTCCCCGTCTTCACCCCGCTGCCACCGCCTGGCGCGGCCAATATTGAGCACGGGAGATTCTTTCAGTTCGCTAAAATCAAGTTACTGAATTGTGCGTGTTGTCTGTGCGAAAATTTTCGAAATGCCGTATCGGTATTCATCCCGATAATACATGAATATGGCTATGTGCTCTCACGACGCAGGTGAAATAATGTTGCGGACACAAGAACTGTACGCCCAGAGATTTGGACGAGTGGTCAATATTCGTACCATTCTTCGAGCCGTGCAGCGCTTCAGAGAGAGTGAGAACTTCCAGCCTCGTCTTATTGACTCGGGGAGGCCACGACACCCAGTGCAGCTTGAAGAGGAGTGGCAGCTCCTGCTCAGTGAAGGGTACCATACCTTCCATTTCACTCGGGTCAGAGCTGCTGCTGGATGTGCTTGTGTGGTGCCGCAGGTACATGCTTCTCACCTACTTGGACGAGGCGTTCCAAGGGCGATGGATTGGGCGTGGTAGCGTTATCCGCTGGCCGCCACGTTCACCTGACTTGACGCCAATGGACTTCCACGTGTGGGGTAGGGCCAAAGACCTAGTGTATGGGAACGACGGTCATACAATCCGTACAGTGGAAGAATTACGTTCGCGAATTGTGAGTGCATTTGTCGTGTTGTCCAGTGAACATCAAGTGCTTACTGAAGTGCGGAGACATTGTCTCAATCGCGCTAGACAGTGTGTGCGACAACAAGGGCGTCACGTCCAGCAATTGATGTGATATGTGTAAATAACTAGTAAATTGTGTAAATAAGTGTAAATCTGTTAATGAATTTTGATTATTTTTAACACGCCAAGTTAATGCAAAACGTAAGGTAAGTTGTTAACAGTTTTACATTAATTCAATACTTACTAAAACAAAATAACAAATTGTAAGTATTAACTTGTCAGTCCAAAGCCTGAAAAAGTGTGATGGAAAATTAAAATACGATAGATTAGCGCAAAGGTTAATATCGTTTCTTATAGTCTACACTAATTAGGTATCATAGCTTCGAGTAGCATAGCTAGGGATGGAGATTCGACCACAAGTCAGTGCAGTCCGAGCGATGACGTAATACCGGGTTTAATGACCGTGGGTTTTTTGGGGGTGCAGACCCAGAACAATTGAGTCGATATACAGTAAGCTTTTAAAAATATTATAATTTATGTGTTAGAAAAACTGAAAAAAAAAACTAGCCTGATTATTTGAAAAAAAATGCTAGGACCGTATTTCTATCGTATAGATAGACGTTCTGTTTAAATTTTTGTACTTGATAAAAGTTGACCTTATATATATAAGGTCCCATTAAAATAGGTGGACAAACTTTTACAAATCATTCAGACCACCAAAATAAGGACAATGGTAAAAAAAAAAATAAGAAAAATGCATTAGATACTTTAAAAAAAAAAACAGCGAAAATGCACTAAACATTTTGGTAACCCAATGCATAAACACATCCATGTCTGCTATCTCATAAATTCTGATTCTACGAAATAATGGTCCAGGCGCACGTGGCCATGTCACCACCCGCCGGTTTCATTGTCCAACTCATGCCATCTCACTCTAACATAGCAATTCGCCGCGAGGATGCCCGGGGCGAAGGGCCGCTGACGTAAAATATGACAAATTGACAATGACGCCATTTCAGTTATCGTCGCGCAACCGAACCAACAGAACATGTTACATGAAAGTCTGCGTGTGTGTTGTTACGTAGTTATCACAATCGACAACAATGCCTTATTACGCGTACAGCAACCAAGAATACTTGGAAATGGTCCTGTGTTATCGTGAGTGCAACGAAAGCTTACGACAAGCCCAAATCCTTTATCAAGAAAGATTTGGAAGGCGGCCGAGCCTCACCATAATCCTGAGAGCAGTACAGCGCCATCGTGAATGTGGCACCTTCATGCCACCAGCGGTTGACGCAGGAAGACCGCGCTATCCGGTGCGCCTTGAAGAAGACGTTTTAGATTTCTTTAGAATACACCCCACGGCGAGCACTGCCGATGCCGGTCGTGTATTCAACGTCAGCGATTTTTACGTGTGGAAGAAGCTCCTTCGTGATAAAGGCCTCCACCCATATCATTGCACTCGTGTGCAAGAACTGAAGAGTGAAGACTACACGCCACGAGTAACATTTTGTAGGTGGCTACTGCAACAACCCCAGCGTCACATTCTCTGGACTGATGAATGTACTTTTACACGTGTTGGGTTATTTAACATACATAATTCCCATTACTGGACAACTACTAACCCAAATAAAGTGAGACCGGACTATTACCAAACACGGTTTAGTGTAAATGTGTGGGTAGGAGTGCTAGACAATAAAGTTTTAGGGCCTGTTTCTTAACCGTTTAAACAATAATACGTACATAGACTTATTACGTAACGATGTTGAAACAATGTTAGAAGATGTACCCCTGGTAGTCTGGCGTGACCTCTACTTCCATGATGTTGTTCTACTTCTACTTGCATGATGGCGCACCAGCACACTTCGCTAGAAACGTAAGAGACTATCTCAATTCTCGGTTCGGAGACCGGTGGATTGGTCGGGGTGGTCCTGTCCCGTGGCCTGCTAGGAGCCTGGACTTGACTCCGCTTGATTTTTATTTCTGGGGTCGTGCTAAAGATTTATTGTACGGTGAAAATGGACACTTAATAGCCAGCATGAATGAGCTATGTACGCGAATCACCCTCGCATTTGAAACAATAAAAAGTGAAAGTGACACTCTTTTAATAGTGCAAAGAAATTATACTTCGTTGCTTCGTCCTTCGAGATTAAGATAACAATGTAGTAATACGTCTAGGGTATCGCCTTTCATCCACTAAGTTTGAATATTTTTTTTTTTTTTTTTGTCGGTACTTTGTCTTCCTGATAGTTATGCCTGTACCGCCACTCATTCGCGTTTTAGTGCGTCGCCGATCACCACGTTATTTTCTTCGTTTCATTTGAATTGTGCAAAAAGATGCCAAAACGTAGTCACAAAAACGACGACAGTGATTATTTAAGAAAGAAGATTCGAAAACTCGAAAGGAAACTTAATAAACGCGACAGAAGGTCGCGTGTTCGAAGTTGTTCCGAGAGTAGTAGCTCGTCGACGAATATTATTATGTCGCCGGTACTATCGGACCATGAAGGTAAGCTGAAGTGTTATTTTTACAAACGGAAGATATTGTGAATAGTTTTTCGGACTATATCCGTATCATAATCTGACATGATGTCATATTATCTTAAATAGTGTTGTGTACATCTTATGGGGATGTTACCTTCACATAATTTTGGATTCCCAATTCATTGGGTATATACTACTAGTGATTGTGTACATTTGAAAGGAATGTTGCCTTCACTTTAGTTAATGACCTACTTAATAATAATTGCATTTTATATCCGTACGGACTAAAACATAGTGTTGTGGGTAGTTTTAAGGACTATCGCCGCTCTAAAACCACTAGTTGTATACTAGGAACATTGGTAGTTGTGATCATATTCACGTACCTACATAACAAAATGTTATCACTCGATTTCGTAATTCTGAATATCGGTATGGATTATAAACTTGGTGTTGTGGATAGTTTTGAGGACTATCACCGCGCTATTTTCTATCCGATACCTACATTTGGTACATTTTCTATTCCAGCTGAAATGGAAGTTCAAGGTGATGTCGCGTCATCTCCGATTATTGACTCAGATGAGCCACAACCGGGTACGTCCACCTCGACGATACATGATGTTCCTGCTACAGAAGCAGTACAGGCAGGGGAATCGGAACTACCTGTTGAAGTAACGCTTCCTGAGCTGGACGAAGAGATTCTGAATCTCTTGGGCGAAACTCCATCAAAGGATAAAAATATGGACCAGACATTAGATGCGAGTTATCTGCTCGCTGGGAACACATCGCAACAACAGGCTTGACCAAGGATGCCAGAAAGGAGCTGCTTGATAAGCATCTGGTTCCAAAAAACTGCACAAAGATTGATGCACCCAAGTTAAATCCAGAGATAAAGGCCGCCTTATCGGAGATGCTAATAAAAAAAGACAAAGCTTTAGAGAATAAGCAGGTGCAGGTCGCAGCAAGTATATCTTGTATAAGTGAAGCCCTAAGCATACTCGTTTCTGCAGGTTATAAAGATCAGTCGGTAATAAAATTACTGATCGAAGCCGGTCGACTGATGTGTGACTCACAACACAGCGAGTCCATGACACGGCGCAGTTTTATATGTTCTACAATCAAGAAAGATATAAAAGATCAACTGTTCAATACAGAAATCGATAAGTTTCTATTTGGCGAACATCTGACCGATACTCTAAAAGCTGCAAAAGCTATATCAAAATCAGGCGCTGAGATTAAAATAAACACACAGGTTCGAAGACCAGCGCAGAGACCGAGACAGGCCCCTGTCCAGACTTTAAACCAGACGCCTCCGTTCCCGACAGCGCGGCAAGCGGGAACAGCGAGGAGGACAGCGCCGGCGCCGCGCCCGCGACCGGTGCAGCAGCAGCCGCGACAGCAGCCGCGCTTGCAGCAGCGCCAAGCCCCGCGGCGCTAGACCTGGTACGTTTTGCAGGTCGGTTATCCTACTTTTATGATCAATGGCAATTGATAACTAATGACCTCGTTGTATTATCGTGGATAAGAGGTTACAAGATACCGTTTACTAAACCTGTCTATCAGTTACACGAACCAAGTTTACCTGCATTAACTTCATGTGAGTCCTTTAAATACAAGGTGGCCATCACTGACCTTCTAAACAGTGGTGCTATTTCACATTGTGAACCATGTGAAGGACAGTTTCTTTCTAGTTATTTCCTGATTAAAAAACCCAATGGCAAAAACAGATTTATTTTAAACTTAAAGTCTCTAAACAAGTACATCGTAACAGAACATTTCAAAATTGAAGATCTAAGAACAACATTAAAATTAGTATCAAGAAACAGTTTCATGGCCACCTTTGATTTAAAGGATGCGTATTTTCTAGTACCTATACACCCGACGTATAGAAAGTACCTACGATTTAGGTACGAGGGTCAAATTTACCAATTCAATGTTTTGCCGTTTGGTTTAAACACAGCTCCATTTGTGTTCACAAAGCTATTAAAACCGGTAATTTGTTTACTGAGATCATTAGGTTATCTGTCATCTATCTACTTAGATGACATTTGTATCATTTCTAATAATTATCAAGATTGCTTAGATAATATTTTACAGACAAAACATATTTTAGAGTCCTTAGGATTCATAATTAACATTAAAAAAAAAGTTGTATGATTCCGAGTAATATTTGCAAATACCTTGGTTTTGTGATAGATACAAAAGAATTTCATGTTAGCCTTCCTAAGGAAAAACGAAATCTAATTAAACAAGAGTTACAATCGTTTCAATTGAAATCTCGTTGTAAAATAAGACAGTTTGCTCGCTTGGTAGGCCTCCTCACTTCGTCCTGCCCCGCGATTCAGTACGGTTGGCTTTACACCAAGCAGATGGAAAGATGCAAATACCTTGCATTGTGTAAAACGAGTAATTATGATAGCCACATGTCTTTACCACAGTATTTGCAGGACGATTTTTCCTGGTGGTTAAAATCTATTGATACCGCAGTGAATCCTATTAGACGGGACAGCTACTGTCTAGAAATATTTTCAGACGCTAGCAAAAAAGGGTGGGGGGCAGCATGCGGTGCGGAGACCGCCAGTGGCCAGTGGAGTAACACAGAGTCTAACAAACATATTAACTGTCTAGAACTCCTGGCTGCTTTCTTGGGCTTACAAACATTCGCAAAAGGATTAAAAAATTGTCAGGTGTTACTACGCGTTGACAACACAACTGCTATTTCGTATATCAACCGTATGGGTGGAGTAAGATTTCCACATTTAACTGAAATCACAAAATCTTTGTGGCAGTGGTGTGAAGCTCGTGGTATATTTGTATTCGCTTCATACATAAGCTCGGAAGATAACGAAATAGCAGATGCTGAGTCTAGAAAATCTCACCCCGATACCGAATGGGAGATTAAAGATCATGCTTTTGAAAAGATTGTGAGAGCCTTTGGGCAACCAAAAATTGATCTTTTCGCATCAAGGTTGAATAACAAATGTGTTAAGTACGTCTCATGGAATAGAGACCCAGGAGCATGCGCTGTGAATGCTTTTACTTTAAATTGGTCAAATCTTTGTTTCTACGCATTTCCTCCTTTTGCGGTTATATTAAAAGTATTAAGAAAACTTATATACGACCAGGCGGAGGGTATTGTTGTGGTTCCATTTTGGCCCACGCAACCCTGGTTTCCACTTTATCAAAAACTTCTCTGTTCAGAATTAGTTCAGTTTAGACCCTCTGATAAAGTGTTATTGTCTATTTCCAACAGTGTCCCCAAGCTCACGTTGATTGCAGGGAAGTTATCAGGACGGCGTTACGAAACAGAGGAGTACCACCATCATCTTTAGATATTATGATAGCTTCTTTATCTGAAAGGTCAATAAAACAATATGACGTTGCCATTCGACGTTGGGTAAACTTTTGTAAGACTCACAATATCAAAATACATGAGGCGTCAATTCCGATGATTATGTATTTTCTCACTGAGTTATTTCATTCCGGCTTACAATACGGATCTTTAAACAGTCATCGCTCCGCTCTGTCTTTGATCTTAGGATCGAGAGTAGGGTCTGATGATCGCGTTGCTAGGCTATTCAAAGGTTTTTACAGACTTCGTCCTCCAGCCCCAAAATATAATATCACTTGGGACCCGTCAATAGTTTTAGAATTCTTATCAAAATGGTACCCAAATAATAATTTAAGTTTCGAACATTTAACCAAAAAGGCCGTAACTTTGCTCATACTTGTAACTGCACACAGGGTGCAAACCATTAGCAAAATCAAATTAGAAAATATGAACGTCACTGATAATCTTATATTGATCAAGATAAACGATTTGTTAAAAACATCTCGACCTGGTTTATCTCAACCTTGTTTAAATATTCCATTTTACAAAGATCGACCGGAAATATGTCCCGCTGAGGCTCTTATAGAATATATTGATAGGACAAAACATTTGAGAAACAATGCCAATAGCCTTTTTATAAGTATTAAAAAACCACATAAATCAGTAACCACAAATACCATCAGTCGGTGGATAAAAGATATATTATCAATTAGCGGAATTGACACTTCAGTATTTTCTGCCCACTCCACCAGACACGCAGCCACCTCAGCTGCTCATAGAGCTGGTGTCAATATTGACACGATACGAAAAACAGCTGGGTGGAGTGGTAGCTCCAATGTTTTCGCTAGATATTATCATAGAGACATTCAATGTGAACAAACTGATCAATTTGCCTTATCAATCCTAACCTCTGATCGATGTTAGATTTAATTACTTAAAATTAATAACTTAAATTTATCTACCCCTAATTAAAGAAAAACTACAATTTAATTACTTTATTACTTGTAAGGTTTGATTAATATACATGTACCTAAGTATAAAAATTCAGTGTTTTAATATTTCACCATCTTTCAAAATCTACATTGTTATCTTAATCTCGAAGGACGAAGCAACGAAGTATAATTGGAGATTAAACGAACTTACCTGAAGTGAAGTTCTATCCAAATTATACGAGTTGCTTCGTCCGAAGAGATTAGTTCCCTCCCAACCCTATGAACCCCATACCTAAAGTGAAATATTAAAAAAGGTTCCAGGCTTTCAACTAAATGAGTGGCGGTACAGGCATAACTATCAGGAAGACAAAGTACCGACAAAAAAAAAAAAAAAAAAATATTCAAACTTAGTGGATGAAAGGCGATACCCTAGACGTATTACTACATTGTTATCTTAATCTCTTCGGACGAAGCAACTCGTATAATTTGGATAGAACTTCACTTCAGGTAAGTTCGTTTAATCTCCAATTAAACGCGCTCGCAAGTGCATCGCTCAAAACGGTAGGCACGTTCAACAATGAATGTAATTAGGTACCTATCCACCTATCGTCGTAGAGTAAGTAGTATTTAATTTATATTCATTATTGTAAATAGGGCTGATTCTAATTTTTAACAATGACTGATTCAGTGTTTTACTGTTATCGAACTTTAAATAAATAAAAAAGATTCATAACACTACATTGTATCCACTGCGCGCTTGTTTGTTTACAACTTTCTGCATTTGCTTTAATACTTTGATAACAGTTCAGCACGCAATTAGACAGTCCAAAGCCTGGTAAAGTGTGATGGGAAATTAGAATCTTTTCTTTTCGTACCTAGACGGTTCATAATCATGTGTTCAAGGAAAGTTTATTCACCCCCAATAGTAGCCTGTTTTCAAATTGCGCGTAAATACAGAATGATGTTAAGGGTCGGCACTCATATAGCGAAGCGCAACGCAGCGCGGTCGTCGCTGACAGACAAATATTGACCTTGCTGTAGTTGACATAAGGTTGAGATTAAATAAACTTCCACTAGCTCGAAAGCGTTTCTAAGCGGAAAAAGGTGCGCGTCTTAGGTTATTTATTTTCGACTTTATTTTAAGGCTCACAATGTTGATTTTTGTTTGACACTGACAACCGCGCTACGCAGCACCTCGCTATATGTGTCGGCCCTAACAGAACAGCTGGCTGCTACCTACTTACGAGCACGGGCGCGGGGCGGTGCGCGAGTGCAAGTACCTACCCATAAGGATGGGTTTATTCTAGAGTGCCGGCTGTGGTGCCGAACAATTTATTATTTTCGATCAAAATAAAATCACTTTAATCATTGTTTTTTTTGCTTGGATATCTTTGGTTAGACGTACTGAACGCTGTATTAAAATTTGTCCAACTATTTTAATGGGACGTTATATATGAAGTAGTTCGACTTTCATCATGTGTTCTCCATGTTCAGGTAGGCGTGGATTATCGGGAAGGAAGGCAGTATTTCAATAAAATAACCCTTGTTACAATCACTTCACTTATAACTCTCGATAATTCAATCAACACTACACAAAACTCACTTGGATTAAGAGGGATACACTCAAAATATAACGTCCACCGAGTACGTGGTTGCATGCGCACACCGCGATCCGAACTCAACTGCTTCTTTTACAAGATGGCTGCCTCACCAGTGCTCGGTGTTTGTCTTTGACGTTGACATTTGCATAAGACGTCAATTGACAGTCAAGAAGAAAGGAGGCGCCGACACGGCCAACCCTGACAATCGCACGACCTCGTGGGCATGGAGTCATGCATCCGTGGACTGTGACGGTACTCCTCTAGACCTGTTCGATGAATAAAGATACACGTTTACATGTGTTCGGCTCTTCCTGACCAATAGGAATTTCATTGCCATTGCAATGTAACATGGACCGGGCGTGCTAGGCCCCTTCATCCAGTTACTCAACCAGGTCCGGGCGTACTAGGCCCCTTCGACCCCACTTGCGTAGCGTGGCCCGGGCGTTCGAGGCCCCTTCAACCAGCTACTACCTTGTGGCCCGGGCGTACGAGGCCCTTTCAGCCAATTACCAAAGCGTGGCCCGGGCGTACGAGGCCCCTTCAACCAGCTTTATACTACAGCAATGAAATTACCAAAGCGTGGCCCGGGCGTACGAGGCCCCTTCAACCAGCTTTATACTACAGCAAAGAAATTACCAAAGCGTGGCCCGGGCGTACGAGGCCCCTTCAACCAGCTTTATACTACAGCAATAAAATGGACTACGCGTGAGTTGAATGAAGACCACTTCGATGTACCTGAGCCCGTTCTACAACCATACTAGAGACGTCCTCTGAGGCCGAGAGCGTGTCAGAACCGGCAGTCAAGGTTTCTTCACTAGCAACGGAAACTGTCTCACTGTCGGTGTCCGAAGACTCTATTCGGTCATTGTCATTTTCATCGAACGCCGACACGACATCCTCGTCATTGATCAAGGCCAGTCCCTCAAACCCTCTAGGTATTGCACGCAAGTTTTCGTGAGAGTACTTATAAACGCGGCTAGATCTATTGATGCCTTTTAGTTCATAGCGGTCGTTATCTAAAACTTTAGTTATGACGAATGGTCCCTTAATTTTTTTTAACTAGCTTGGTGTGATTGCGGTCACTACAATTTATGAAGACATAATCCTCCAGTTTAATGGTTTTATTGTAGCCTTGCCTCTATTGAAAAGTTGTTCTTGTGAGCTGGCTAGCTGGCCGCCTTAAGAATATTTGCTGATGCTTGACTTCTTATGACGTCCAGGTTTAATAATACCTCTGAAGATCTAATGAGGGAATATGTGTTGGCAATGAATGAGCTGGTGAACTCACAAACTAACAGCTGTGATCGCTGTCAAATACCATCCCATGTGCCTGCGCCAGACCATTCATTGTCAACATGCAATACCACATTACCGGATCCTTGTGTTGATTTGCCAGTTCCTTCTGTTAATAGCTCCTTTATACCGTGTAAACAAATTGTAAACAATGATATTGTACTATTTTGTGATGAGATTGGAAAGGACTTAGGTCACTTGTTGACAGATGAATATCCGGGACACTCTGTAATAAATTACTGTATGCCTGGTTGTTCTTTATTTGATATTATGAAAGAAATTATTAAATGTAACTTTAAGCAGGAAACAACTTTGTTAATTTTTATGGGAAATAGGGGAAATTTAAATAAAGGAGAATTGCTCCAATATCATAGAACATTGTGCAACCTTAGTTTAAGAAAAATTGTGTTATTTACATTCCCTTATAGTAACAGTTTGCCACAGGAAGAAAATAGGTTAAGATATGATTTAAACATGACATTGTATAATTTAACTAATAATGATAAGCTAATCCATTTAATTGACACTAACTATTATATTAATAGTAATTTATATTTGACAAAAGATAGATACAATTGTGTTATGTACTATCTTTCTACCTATCTCAAAAGACAGATAGCTATGTCGCTATCATATTTTTTTTCTATTTCAGCCAAAAATTTGGCTAAACAAATTGCTCCTTTTGAGCAATGCAAAGGCATTTCAAACCATTCTGTCAATAATTTGCTTAAAATTAATGACATTAATCATCATTTAAATTAGAAATTAGGACAATAGAGGCAACCTCTAGCAAAAATGTAACTAATAAGTCAAATGAAAGTGTAAAAAAAATAAAAAGAAAGATTTAACCAAACCCTGGAGAATCACCTGGCTAAGGTTGTCGATGACCATCAGAAGGACTGGGACCGGTATATTCCACTATTTCTGATGTCTTATCGATCAGCAGTGCATGATAGCACGGGACATACTCCAGCAAGAGTGAATTTCGGTAGGGAGATGAGACTTCCGGTCGATGTTATAACTGGCGTGCCACCTGACAAGACTAAGCCAGTTACGGACTACGTAAGTGACCTTCAAGATCAATTGGACGAAGTGCATAAACGAGTACGTGAGAATAGCATGAACACCAGCGTTAAAATGAAAACTAGGTACGACCGTAATGCCAACGCCAAGGGATTTGAGGAAGGTGCACTGGTTTGGCTCCACAACCCGCTTCGACGAAAAGGGAAGTCGCCGAAACTTCAAGCTCGATGGGAGGGACCTTACACTGTGATAAAAAGGATCAACGACGTAACCTACCGCATCAAGAAAGGGCTAAGAGGGAAGCCTAAGGTAGTCCACGTGGATAGATTGGCGCCGTATCACGGATCTAATAATGCTCGGGACGAGCATGACTAAGAGGGGGGCACTGTTACGCCGTGAAACTTGAACACGCCATATCTTCGATTAAATCAAGAGTAAGATCAAATAAGTAAAACGCATTGCTGTACGAACCTTCGAGCATAGAAGTACCTGGCAAGATCGAGAAAATTCCGACATAAAGTACCTACCACTATTATTATCAAATAAGGTTTAGTAGGTAGGTACTTAGATAGATAAGGGAATTCGTACCTTCCATAATTAAGAATAGAGTCGAAATTCGCGTGAAAGGAGGGAGGTACATGTTTGTAATAAAAATAATTTATTACTCCGCGATTCCACGAAACCTTTCTGGAGACGTCGGTATCTAGAATATTCCTGGCTTCGCATATAAATACGAGCTCCCCGACCGGAAGTGAGTCAGTTTGTTTTCGACTGCGAATCGAGTGCGATACCTAAGTGTGCGAAGTGATCTTATCTAACGACCTGAGCGATACATAACGAAACTCTAGTGTTTATTGTGATTTGGTTATTCGTTGATTGGACAAAGTTGTTATTGTTTGTGGTGAATAAAGTTCTCTGCTAGTAAACCGGCATTTAATTACTCACGTTCGTAACAATATGTTAAAAATTACTCTAAATTATTTAAAACAGTCTGTAGTATACCCAAGTCACGTTATTTGAGTTCAAAAATTAAAAATAGTAGCAACATTATTAAAATGACTTGGAATGTCATTAATAGCGAAACAGGAAGGTCTTGCAACCGAAGTAGTGACTACAGCCTTGCTATTGATGACAATGTAATTAGATCAGATTCTCAAGTCGCCGCGGCCTTTGAAAATTTCTTTTCAGAGATTCCCGTGTCAACAACTAAATCTCTAAGCTCGTCACCCACTGCTGCAGAGTCTTTACTTAAAGAAAACGTTCCAGTTGGTGATTCTGAATTTCACTTCCTACATGTCACCTGTACAGATGTAATTAAAACTTTTCACATGTTAAATGTTAAAAAGACTGCAGATCTATGGGGTAATTCTGTGGATGTTGCTAAGTCAATTATAAACATTGTAGCACCTACTTTAGCTGTTATATTTAATAATTGTATTGATCGTGGTGAGTTTCCTGATCTTATGAAACATAGTAAAATCATACCATTGTTTAAATCGGGTAGTACATCAGACCCTACTAATTATAGACCTATTTCAGTACTACCTACCTTTAGTAAAATTTTTGAAAAGCTTATTTTAAACCAAATGCAAAGATTTTTTAACAAAAATAAATTACTGCATAACAAACAGTTCGGTTTTACAAGGGGTCGTTCAACTACTGATGCCGGAGTTGAACTTTTAGGACATATTTATAATGCATGGGAGGACAAATGCGATGCTTTGGGCATCTTTTGCGATTTGTCCAAGGCATTCGATTGTGTTCTTCATGAAACCTTAATCAGGAAACTTCACTACTACGGAATTCGGAACGCCTCTCTGGATCTTCTTACTTCTTACTTGAGTGATAGGATTCAGAGAGTTGATGTTAACGGAAAAAGGTCACCCGGATCTGTAGTAAAAATGGGGGTCCCCCAGGGCTCAATTCTTGGCCCATTTTTATTTCTTATTTATATAAATGACTTGCCTTACCTCATAAGGGACGAACATGATATAGTGGTGTTTGCAGATGACACTTCACTTTTATTTAAACTCAAACGTCAGCAGCTGGTCACTTACAATATAAATAGTGCCCTCGCAAAAGTAGTTAACTGGTTTAATGTTAATAACCTACTTCTTAACGAAAAAAAAAAGAAATGTATTAAGTTTACGATACCAAATGTTAGACAAGTAGAAACTAGTGTTCTTATAAAGGGTGATGAGTTAAAACCCGAAAATACCACAGTATTCTTAGGCATAACTTTGGATGCCAAGCTTCAATGGGGCCCCCATATAGATAAATTGTCAAAAAAGCTTAGCTCTGCAGCATACGCCGTTAGGAAAATTCGTGACTTAACTGATTTAGAGACAGCCCGTTTAGTTTACTTTAGTTATTTTCATAGTGTGATGTCATACGGTATTCTGTTGTGGGGAAATGCCGCCGATATTCAGACAATTTTTATTTTACAAAAAAGGGCAATTCGTTCGATTTATAAATTAAGTCCCAGACACTCCCTCAGAGACAAATTTAAAGGGATTAATATAATGACTGTGCCTTCTCAGTACATTTATGATAATCTTTTGTATGCACATAAAAATATTAATCTGTTTAAAAAATACAGTGATATCCATAATATAAATACTAGGAACAAACACAAATATGTTGTTCCTACAACAAGGCTCAAGAAAATAGGTGGCTCGTTTAGATGCCAATGTATACATTTTTATAATAAACTTCCTAGCCACATTGAAGAACTAAGTATTAATAAATTCAAATCTTTTATAAAGCTAAAACTATGCCAGAAAGCCTATTATACTGTAAAAGACTATATTGAGGACAAAAAAGCTTGGGATTGAGCTGCTCCAATAGGTCTAGACAGTGAATGTTGTTTATTTTTTATTTTGCTGATTTACACTTTTGTTTTTTTTTTTTCTTTTCTTTCTAAATACATATCTATTTATATACAGAATGACATGAACATTTACTGTTTAAAGTCTTATATTATTTTAATTATTGTGAATGTGAGGACTATGTGGGTCATTGTTTCCGTTTTAATCATGGTCTGGCAGTTTGAGTGGTGTATGCGGTCTACACAAATGTCCTGTCCCTGGTATTGCTCGTCGAATCGTTGAGCTCCTTAAGTTCTGAGTTGAGCTGCACGGTTACTGACGAATGCGTGTACTGACTGCATAGGTCCACTCAGTGTGGTTCTTTCCTCAAAAGACCACTTCAGACACCAATCTACATGGTCCTCAAAGATTATATCCGGATTTTTATATACACATTGACATTGATGAATTTTATATAAACAATAACATGGATATTTACTTTGTAAAGTATCTTATTTTTATTATTATTACTGTGAGTGTGAAGACTATGTGGGTCATTTCTTTTTTTCGGTTTTCCTTCTTAGTTAGTTTTAATCATGATCTGGCAGTTTGAGTCATTTATGCGGCCTACCCAAATGTCCTTTCATTGGTATTGTTCGTCGAATCGTAAGGCTCCTCAAGTTCTGAGTTGAGCTGCACGATTTTTGACAAATGCGTGCACTGACTGGACAGGTCCGCTCAATCTGTGTGGTTCTTTACTCAAAAGACCATTTCAGACACTAATCTACATGGTCTTCACATTATCTGACCAAGATTATGTCTGGACTTTAAAAGAGACTGTGACCTCTGAGTTTGTTTCGGCCTTTCTTCTCAGAGTAGTCAGATAGGAAACGCCGACCTCATCTAGTTTAAAAAAATATGATTGACATGTAAAAGTGTTTGTACAAACCTACTTACAGAAAATAAATCATTTATCATTTATCATTTATCATTTATAGCCCGCGAAGGGAAACTAACGTTGGAAGCTATTTGGGACATTCCTAAGGACTGTGCGCATGTGCCAAATATCAGTTCTGTTGGCGTGAAACCTGTGATCCTAGATTTAGTGCTATTAAATGCTAATTGTACTTTGTCTAGCTCGTCTCTCCAAACCTCGTTTGAGTCATTCTCGATAATAGTGAGTAAGTTTTTCAAGGTGCGCATTACCCTTTCTACCTGACCGTTGGCTCTGGCAGAGCCGGTTGCTATGAAATTTAGTTCTATGTTATGATCATTGCAAAACTCTTTAAATTCTGCACTAATATAACAGCTGCCCTGATCTGCTATTATTCTCTTAGGGGAACCAAAGAGGCTCACTGCTTTCTTTAAGGCTTTTACAGCACAGGCTGCATCTAACAAAAGGGTGTCATTTAAAAGAACATATTTTGTGAAAGCATCAATGATGACAGAGGCATATTCTTTTTTCTCTTGCCACTAAGTTTTCCAGTCATATCTATATGGATGGTGTACCTTGGTACAGAAACTTTAGGGATAGGGTGTAATCTTACCTGTTTTGCACCAGAGGTGCCTTTGGAGGCTTTGTACACTATGCATGAGTCGATAAACTTGTGAAACCAGTACTGCTAGTATAATTTGTCGAGGGTTCTATCGTAACCTAGATGTTTGATCTCTGTATGGTACATGATTTATAAATGTCCACACTAGAGAACGTGGAGCAATGGGGAGCCAGCTGCTTACTTTGTTCCTTTCTACTTTACGGTAAAGGATACCATTCCGAACATCGTAAGAGTGGGCAATTAATTGCTCCTGGTAGTTCGCCGCTCTTGTGCTGTCTAATAAGGGTCTGGATTTCTGGATCTCTTTTCTGCTCTACTTGGATGCAGGTATTGTGTAACTCGACAAAATTTACGAAAGTCAACGGAGTTGGTCAAATGAGTATCTGTTTTTTTCGTATTTGTAGGGGTAGGTAACGGGTTTCTAGACAGAAAGTCGGTATGTGCCATACTGCGTCCCTCCTTATAAATAATGTCAAAATCATATGATTGGAGAAACGCCCACCATCTGTGGACACGAGGTGATAAATAGGTCTTAGCTTTGGAAGCTTTTAGGGAATTACAGTCAGTGTAGACTGTGAAGTGTCGTAGAGATAGTGACGGAAACTTTCAATTGCCCGTACTACCGTTATTTTCCAACTCATATGAGTGATACCTAGACTCTACCTCAGTTGTACTACGATTGAAATACGCCACGACATGAGGTACAGTGAGCGCTCAGAAGTCCTTAAGCACGCTAAAGCTCACATTGCCATGAACAGTACGAGCGCGATACAGTCAGTGTGTGTGCGAGTGATGTCGCAACATTCCACAGATAACACACACTAATGAACTGTCGTCGCAATACGCGAAATAGCATGATATTTCTGTTGCATTTACAATACGCGTCTGTTCTTACTATAGCAGTGCTAAAATTCGCGATAATCTAATATGTGCTGCTAGCTATTTGCGCTAAGCAACAGGTTTACGATCAATAAGGTCTGAGTTCGAATCTTAATTAATTGTTAGCTGTTTTTTGTTTCTTTGAAACCATAATAATGTTAAGTAAAAACTTATTCGGTTTATGTTTATTTATTGCTTAACATCATTTTTTATACCAAGCAAATATTAGTTATTGTATTATTATTTAAGTGATCATATAAGTATTTATGTGATTTTAAATTTATTTTTTCGGTTGAGGAGGGTGGAAATAAAATAGTCATTCTTAATGATAACAAAAATGTTTATTCGTTTTATTTATTTATAAAATTAACAATTTTGATGATAAGAATTGTGACGTCACATTCCTTTTTAGATAAAAGAAGTTCTCTTGGTAACCGTTCATAAGATTTTTTTTTGTATACCCACTTAGTCAATTCATAATAAGTATAACATAACAAGGAAAGGATGTTCTAATAACACAAATATAATTGTTGATACCCACTTATTATAGGTATCGGTATTCAGTAAAGTTTATTGAAAAGTAATACTTATAGGATTTATACTTTATGAACATGTTTTTTTTAATGTAACGTCACAATAAATGTATTGAGGTAATAGCTTAAGTGTTCATTTTCTTGACGAAAAGAAGATTGAAACTAAACCTCAATTATTTAAGGTCATTAAATAATTACGGATATGTTAATATTACTAAATATTTAGTTACACCGTCTAATTATCATTATTGTCTATACAGTCAAGTAGACGTATGCGCATAGACCATACATAAAAGCCAGTTTTCGTGGCCCTGCTGCACTCGTCCATCCCCACATGTTAATCGTAATTCGACCTGACTCTGTATTAGGGATTACGTTTTTATCACACCAGCGAGTGTTATCCTTGCGCCATAAATGAAGCCTACCGTTTTGACTGGATTTAAATGTCTTTTCATTTGAAAATATGGTAGTATTCCAGTCGAAATCTAAATAATCCCGTGCGAAACGTAATCGTTCTTGCTTATCTATTTCTGTCAACAAGGGCTTCATAGCTGGTCTTCTGTGATGCAAGCCTTCAGCGTGGAGGGCACGGTGAACAATTTGCGATGAGGTGTCGAATAGTTCGGCAAAGTGTCTCGTTGGTGTGAACCCATTAAATTCATACTCGCCCACCATATGTCGTCGCTGTGCCTCGCTAATAAGCACCGGCCTTCCACTTCGCTGCCGACTAGCAAGGTTACCCTCTTCCTCGTATCCTTTGATCCAGAGACTTACAGTATTCCCCTAAAACAAACAAAAAGTGATATTAGGCAGCTATAACAAAATACTTACTAAAGTGACTTAATTTTAATATAATATAATAATACATATTTATTTACTTAATATAATATTAAAATATTAAAACTTTGCAGTTATAAATCCAATAATAAACACTAATGATTTATCTTTAACGCCTCATGCTGGGCTTAAAAATCAATAAAAAGAATTATCCATTGTCACCAAATAATCTTAGGTATAAATTTCAAATAAAAGTTTAAGTTACAATTCGATAATATAATACTCACATTTAGTCCGGTTTCATTAGATATTTGTGTTCTATTAAGACCACTTTTATGCAGCCCAATAATCGTCGCACTCGCCTCAATATTAATATTTGCCTGCATTTTGAGAATAATCAATACCGCTATCTATTAAACCACACGTCACTAACCAACAACTACAACCAAACGAAAACGTTAATTTCAATCTAGTTCATTCATTAAACTCATGTCTACCTCACAGACATCTAAATTCTTTATTTAGTTTTTTGCGATCTACCTTTTTAATTTTACGAAATGTGTGAACAAAGCGAACAAGGTAAAGAATAATATATTTCTGTCCCATTTCTTCCGATCGAGTAAAAACTTACAAAAAGTATAGTCGGCGTAAGATTCGAACTCACGGCTCACTGATTCACGCAAGTATCTGCAGGCGCTTAGCCGCTAGGCCATCTTGACTTGTGTTGTTATGTTGAAATTATGAACTACAATCACTTGTTGACGACAATGATGACACATGTGACTATTCTTGAAAATAGAAGGTCGTAAGTCAAACTTAACGTCAAGCTATTACTTTGTGAGAATGCCTATGGACTTTTGGAGGCCACTGTACCTACGTTTTGCTCTCTTTGAATTAGTACGGTGCCATAGCCGTCTGAGCTGGCATCGATATGGAGCTCAACGGGTTTGTTGGGATTGAAGACTGTCAACACGGGTTCGGATAATGGAATATTTACAATTTTCTTATGTGCTTCCGAATGTTCTCGTATCCAAGTTATGCGGCCTTTGAGTTTGGTCAAGGGGTATAAGGGACACGTCCGTCGCCCCCCACACATCAGGACCCGAGGCGGCGGCGCGTAGTGTTCCACGCGCGCCCCTCTTAGACGTCGCGGGGGGAGTTTAACACCTCACTCCCCCCACTGACACGAGGAGAGGCCCGCAGGAGCGGGCCAGCACCAGCCGGGGGTTGCGGAAGTATCGTTCGTTCCCGCGACCCCCGGCGTAGGTGAGAGAGGGAACACCGGGGTGGTTTTTAGTCAGTAAGAGTCTGACAGACCCCGCCGCCCGCCCCAGGGCGGCGGACATCCATGAGGATTTTCCACCCCGAAACAAAAAAAAAAAAAATAAAGGGGTATAAGGGACTAGCGATGTTTGCGAAGTTAGGCATAAAACGTCGAAAGTAAGAAGCCAATCCGAGAAATAGCCTCACTCGTTTTCCAAATCAGTGTCGATTGAGCTAAAATCTAAACGATCAGAGGTTCTGCAAGTATTAACTTGTTTACGCTATGAAAACCTAATTGAATCACTGTTAATCTCGACATGTACCCCTTGTTCTAAGATGTCCTTATCTATAATGAAAGGATCTACCAAAGCGTCGTCTGGGACCATATGAAACAATATGCTAACTTGAATACCTTAAATTTGAACCGAACTAAAAATGTGGGTCAAGCATTTTATGTCTTCACCGCCTAGGCCTGTCAAATAAATAGTCTCCTTGCGCACGGAACCAAGGAGGTGGTCAACTAAGCTATTTTTGAACGGTGAACATCGAAACAACCACTATCGAATAGAAATGAAGTTGACTTACCAGCCGATGTAGACAGAGTACCTTTGACCAGTCTGCGCTCACAGATATTTACGTCCTTCTTGGCTGGATGTTCAAGCACGGCAAGGACAAGCCGTACTGATGTATCCGGGTTTTTGACACGTAAAACCAGTAACTGTCTTTTCTCTGTCTATCTACGCGGCTGCGACACCATCTCGACGTTTGCGACACTCTTCGATCTTGTGCCCACGGGAACCGCAGTAGTGACATGATCCTACAAATTTCGTATCAGCAACAGTACCTGGTTTCTTTGAGTTGGGATTTGGCTCTTCGTTATCGTCCGCTTCAGCGATATTCCACTATGAGCGCGGCATAATTGAGCTCTCGTTGTGGTGGTGTACGAATTGAGCTCTGTACGGATTAAGGAGATTCTTTGACTCAGGGCTGATATGAAGAACTCTATAATGACCTCTTCAGTCATTTCTACTTTTGGAATGCGTTCAATGAGACTCCACAAATGCAAAGCTGCTTCGGAAACTGCCTCTGCCAAACCTCATCACACTTCTATATCGGCCTCCGTATCGTCGGGATCAAATTTAACCAAATGGGTTGGATTACGTAGCGGCTGTGGTGGCTTGGTGCTGCTAGTGGTTGCAGCTAGTAATCTTGTAAAAATCGACTCCAATCTGGTGAGCAAATCATGGGTACTCGCACTGGGGTCCTTATTTCCAGTGTTGGATACTGCCTCCAGTTGATTTGACCCTTCGAATCCCACTTCTGATGAAGTAGTTCGACTTTCATCATGTGTTCTCCATGTTCAGGTAGGCGTGGATTATCGGGTAGGAAGGCAGTATTTCAATAAAATAACCCTTGTTACAATCACTTCACTTATAACTCTCGATAATTCAATCAACACTACACAAAACTCACTTGGATTAAGAGGGATACACTCAAAATATAACGTCCACCGAGTACGTGGTTGCATGCGCACACCGCGATTCGAACTCAACTGCTTCTTTTACAAGATGGCTGCCTCACCAGTGCTCGGTGTTCGTCTTTGACGTTGACATTTGCATAAGACGTCAATTGACAGTCAAGAAGAAAGGAGGCGCCGACATATATATATTTTTTTATTTTTTTTTAAAGATAGGATATAATCGTTTACATATTATGACTCTATATTATAATTTGCATGCTAACATAAGCTGAATATGGTGAAACCGTACCTGTGTAACATCTTTGTAAACCCATATTATGCGAATAAACTGATTGATTGATTGATCGCGGAATCTCAGAGTCACAACATGGTTTTTCGAGGGGTAGGTCGACGGTCACGGCGCTTAACGCGATCCTGGACCGGGTGGCAAACTCCTCGGAAAACTATGTTCAGGTAATTCTATTGGACATATCGGGGGCCTTCGATAACGCCTGGTGGCCCATGGTCCTGACAAAGGCGAAGCAGGGCGGGTGCCCGCCAAATATATACAGCATCTTAGTGAGCTATTTTACAAACAGGCGAGTAGGGCTGTTCGTGCGCGACCAGGCGGTATGGAAGCGGTCCACTATGGGCTGCCCCCAGGGATCTGTTCTCGGACCGACACTCTGGAACCTCCTGCTCGATGACATCCTGCGGTTGCCATGGCCGGAGGGAGTTGGGGCAGTGGCTTACGCGGACGACATTACGGTCGTGATCGAGGCGCCGAGTCGGGCGGCGATTGAGCGTAAGGCTCAGACGTCGCTAGAGGCGGTGTCCGCTTGGGGGACACGGAACCGTCTCCAGTTCTCAGCTGCGAAGTCGCAGACCCTCACTTTGAATGGCAAATTTAAACGTCCCCCTACAATTCGCATGAACGGTGCCTCGATCGCGAACGTGGTGCAGGCCAAGGTGCTGGGCGTTGTTATTGACGAAGCGGGCTCCTACGTGCCGCATGCTAGTTTGGCCGGCCAACGGGCTGTGAACGCCTTCGGGAAGATGTCGAGGGTCTCGGCGTCCTCCTGGGGCATCAGGTACAAAGCCCTAAAGGTCCTGTTTTCAGGGACCTATGTGGCGATTCTGACGTATGCTGCGGCCGTATGGTGGCGGAGTGTTGACAAATATGTAGTGCGGAGTACGCTGCTCCGCACGCAGCGCCCAGCACTAATTTTATTGACGAAGGCGTACAGGTCGGTCAGTACCGCAGCGTTGCCTGTGCTGGCGGGTGTGCTTCCGGCCGACCTGGAGGTTTGCCGTGCAGGACGAGTCGCGCAGGAGTGTTCAGGGCTGGTCGGTGGGGAACGCAAGGTGTCCATTGGGAGGGTGAGAGCGGAGGTCGTTGCTCAGTGGCAAGAACGGTGGTCATCTTCCAGAGACGGACGGGAACTCTCCTTCTTTCCCGACGTGGCGCATAGACTGGCGCTGGGATGGGTGGAACCGGACTATGTCGTATCGCAGATCCTCACAGGACATGGGAGTTTCAGATGCCGCCTACACGCAATGTCGCTGTGCGACACTGCAGAGTGTTACTGTGGGCTGGCGGATGAAACTCGCGACCATGTCCTGTGGGACTGCCCTCTGTACGAAGTCGACAGGGAGGCTATGCTAGCGGACTGGCACAGGGAGGACATTGGTCCGGTTCACTACCGGGAACTGGTAGCTAGCGTAGAGGGGTTTCGAAGGTTGCGGTCATTTGCCCATAAATGGCACAGCAAACGGAGGGAGCTGGAGGCCAATAATTAATAGGAAAACTTAAGGCTGGGTTAGGGATGTAAACAAATAAATGGTCTGCTCACGCGCGAAGTAACGTGTCGTGGTGTAGCATGCCCCAGAATGGGGAGTAGGGGAATTGTACAGATGGGTAACGAATAGAAGGCTCATACTGTGTCCGTATGCCGCAAGGCGGGTAGGACCAGATCAGGAGGGGGGTGTCCCTATCTACTATCTAGCGAAACCACAGCCAAGGGAACGGGCTTGGGAGAATCAGCGGGGAAAGAAGACCCTGTTGAGCTTGACTCTAGTCTGGCATTGTAAGGAGACATGAGAGGTGTAGCATAAGTGGGAGATCGTTCGCGCGATCGTCGCTGAAAAACCACTACTTTCATTGTTTCATTACTTACTCGGTTGGGCGGAAGCGGTGCGCGGTCGATAATATCGGCGGGCGCACGGTGTTTCGTTCCAAGCGTGCAGAGTGGCGACGTGGCGGGAACGCTCGTCGCCGTACAACTCCCGCGTGATCCGGTTCGAGGACACTGCCAGGCGGGTAGTTTGACTGGGGCGGTACATCTGTCAAAGAATAACGCAGGTGTCCTAAGGCCAGCTCAGCGAGGACAGAAACCTCGCGTGGAGCAAAAGGGCAAAAGCTGGCTTGATCCAGATGTTCAGTACGCATAGGGACTGCGAAAGCACGGCCTATCGATCCTTTAGTATAAAGAGTTTTTAGCAAGAGGTGCCAGAAAAGTTACCACAGGGATAACTGGCTTGTGGCAGCCAAGCGTTCATAGCGACGTTGCTTTTTGATCCTTCGATGTCGGCTCTTCCTATCATTGCGAAGCAAAATTCGCCAAGCGTTGGATTGTTCACCCATAAAAAGGGAACGTGAGCTGGGTTTAGACCGTCGTGAGACAGGTTAGTTTTACCCTACTGATGGCTTGTCGTTGCGATAGTAATACTGCTCAGTACGAGAGGAACCGCAGTTTCGGACATTTGGTTCATGCACTCGGCCGAAGGGTTTTGATCAGTTGGTATACAGAGTGGCTCATTCAGAGCGGTCACTATGGGAAAGTCTGAAACTATAAGATATACGAAGATCTGTTCTTAGGAACCATGACATCGATTTTAATAACAAGAAAAACTGCATTCACACATTTTTAAAAAACCTGTACTCAGCTCGGGAATCGAACCCAGTCGTTTTGAAAAAAAAAAAACTAACACTATTTCTATTTGGATATCGATTGTGTAGGTCTTAAGCAGTAAATGTTTCTATGGAACATGATGTCTAAAATGAATAAAAGGCATTGTTTTCACATACTTTTATTTATTTTAGTAGGTGTTAAATGTTCAAATAAAAAAATCAAATGGCCCGCGAGGTCGCCCGATTTACGCCTCTAGACTATTTCTTGTGGGGTTATGTTAAGGATGAAGTGTAAAAAACAAGCTATGACACCGTTGAAGACCTAAAAGCAGCCATAGAGTCAATTTTAACGCAAATTCACCACATGAAGATACAAAATCAAAGATCAAAGATCGTTACCTAAACGTCTTGAATATTGTATTGAAAAAAACGGTGGTCACTTCGAACACCTACTAAAATAAATAAAAGTATGTGAAAACAATGCCTTTTATTCATTTTAGACATCATGTTCCATAGAAACATTTACTGCTTAAGACCTACACAATCGATATCTAAATAGAAATAGTGTTAGTTTGTTTTTCAAAACGACCGGGTTCGATTCCCGAGCTGAGTACAGGTTTTTTTAAAATGTATGAATGTAGTTTTTCTTGTTATTAAAATCGATGACCTGGTTCCTAAGAACAGATCTTCGTATATCTTATAGTTTCAGACTTTCCCATACTGACCGCTCTGAATGAGCCACCCTGTATATCTAAAGTCGAATCCCGGTGTAAGTTGATTTATTTCGTTCACTCTATTACATACGAATACTTTAAGATCCCTGGGTGGAGTTTGCACCCATCCCAACACAACCATCGAGTCAGACCATAGAACTTTTCGAGATATATTACATTGTAAGGAATCTAATACCTTTGAACATAGACGAGCCCCTAGGAGAGCGCCACACAACTCCAGCCTCGGTATGGTGGTTGTTTTCATTGGGGCGACTCGTGCTTTAGCACACAACAACCTAACTGTAACCTTTCCAGTACAGTCTTCAGAGCGCAAGTAGATACATGCCGCGTAGGCTTGTTGTGAGGCATCGACAAAACAATGTAGTTCTATAGTTTTAGGATTGTCACATAAAACCCAACGATCTATATTAATTTCAGATAAATGTGAAAATTCTTTCAAGAGGTTAGACCAATTCTTACAAAATTCAACTGGTACTGGGTCATCCCAGTCCAGTTTAGCAGACCATAACTGTTGTAGTAAAATTTTAGGTACTATAATACAAGGGCTTAATAGTCCTAAAGGATCGAATACCTTAGCCGTAGTAGAGATTACTGACCGTTTGGTTATTTGAGCAGAAGGCTGTAAATCTGTGGAAAATAGTAATTGGTCGGACTTAGGACACCAAATAAGACCTAATATACTAGATTCCTTCTTAAAATCTACAAATTTTGATGTATCATCATCATTTTCAAATAAGCTAAGACAATTTGTTCTGAATTTTCTTAAAGGCAAAAGTGCTGAATCAAGAGTAGCAACAACTTCCCTATAAATATATTTTAAACCATCTACAGTTTCGGATCCAGTATTTAAATCGTGAATTTAAAAGTGAAGGTATTTAAAAGTGAAGGCACGTGAACATATCCGTCAGAAGTTGGCCGTAACATCCCAACGCTGATATGCTGGATTCGTTTTCCCCTCTACCGATAATTTTTCTCCACAGTTCATTTTGTTTATATGTATGTATATATGTATGTATATATGTATCTATCTATGTATTGTTATTAATTCTTGTATTGTATAGTAATTTCCTAGCTATCTATCCCGTATGTTGCACCTACCATATTTTGTCTCTGCATCACCCTAAGGTTGACTGGTAGAAAATGCCTCAGGCATTAAGTCCGCCTTTGTACAGTACTTTTTTTACTTGTGCATAAAGTTTTAATAAATAAAAAATAAAAAAAATCGTCTGCATAAAAATCATTTTCAATGCCGCATGCTATAGACTTATCCTCACATTCTTTAGCTAACTGTAGCAGACATCGAGTGCTGAGAAATGGTGCGGAAGCAGTACCATAGGTTGTTGTGTTCAGCTGTAAGACATCTATCGGTTTTGTTTCGTCATCGCGCCATAATATTAGTTGTAGATGGCGCTGCGGTTCCTTAATTTCAATCTGCCGAAACATTTTCTCGATATCTGCGGTGAGAACATATTTATGTTTACGAAAGCGAAGCAAAATTGACATTAAATCACTTTGTATAACTGGACCGACCATCTGTATCTCATTAAGTGATTTTCCAGAAGTAGTTTTACACGAGGCATTAAACACTACCCGCAATTTAGTGGTTTCACTTTTTTCCCGTATTACTGCGTGGTGGGGCATATAATATCCAAACTCAGGTTTATTTTTTAAAACTGTTAAATGTCCTAAATTAGCATACTCATCTATGAACTCCTTATATTTAATTTTAAGACTAGGATGCTTAACAATTTTTTTCTCTGGATTTAAAAGGCATTTCTTAGCTATATAATATGAGTTCCCAAGAGCTTCCTCAGGTAACTCCTTAAAAGGCATTGACACAGCAAACCTACCATTTGGTAATCTAGAAAAATTGTCAATGAAATTCTTTTCACAAAGTTGTTCCTCTACAGAATATGTTTTAGTCACTGGAAGGTCATCAATTGTCCAAAACTTTTCTAAAGTTTCCTTTATTTCTTGAGTGAAATTACAATAAATTTGTGAGGTTGGCTTTTGTGCATTTATTGGGCCACTCACTAGCCATCCAAACTCGGACTCCTGTAAAACAGGATTTTTATTTCCTAACTTAATTAAATTAGAGCCTACTATGTCCCAATAGACATCTGCCCCTAAGAGGATATCTAACTCAGAAGGGAAAAAGTAGTTTGGATCAGCTAAACCAATGTTAGGTACTTGGTAATTTCAAATATGCAGTATTTATTAAAGAATTTGGTAAAATTACAGTAATTCTAGGAACAACTAAACACTTCACTTTAATTTCAAATGAATTTTAAAGGTAGCAAATTTCCATCCCTTCTTTTTTCCCACCGCTCTGCTATATAAATCCTGCAATGTAATAACCGTTCGCCAGCTTTTCATTATGCACTTAGTATTAAAACAGCACACCATGCTTGCCTACAATGCCGACAATACTAACAAGAGACGGAATGATCTTGTATGCTTATCTAATGCAACCTCAAAACATGTCTTTGTAGAAAGATTTTTAACTTTCCTAGGCCCATTCCTGTACAATAGATTAAATAGAAAACTATGTATCTATAAACTAAATTACTATAACTGTAAAAAAATTATACTTAAGTATTTACTAACCCTCGACTATGCACAGACAGAAGACCTACTTATTGTCTGCAAATAAAACTGCTAACATACTATTTTACTTTTATTTATCTAAGTTTTAATTTAGTTTTTACGTTAAACTCAGTGTTAATTTATTACATTAAGAATTCATGCATTTTCTAGCCTGAAGCACAGGTTCAACCTAGTTCAGGCAAATTAGCAACTGTGCGCTATCGTAATTGTTAAGGTATTAAAGTGTAAATGTTATCCCCTTTATATAAATAAACGATTTTATTATTTATTATTATTATTATTATTATTATTACACCTAGACTTTATTTTTAAATTACAACTTTGACTAATATTACAATTTGAATTATTAATTCTACAAACATTAACTGACCCGAGGGTTAATCTCTAAACCTAATTTTTCTTTTGAACTGTCTGTAATGAAAGATGATTGGCTTCCTGTGTAGAGCAGGGCTCTGGCTGTGTATGTTTTCTTATCTTTCACAACCTGAATAAGAGCTGTACTTAATAACACCTGGTCGCTGCTGGCCACAGACAGTGACACCGGTAAAGATGTTAATGGTTGTTCTCCATTGTCTGTTGATGTGATATGCACTAATGTATTATGCCTTTTCTTGCCTGTACGACACATCGCCTTTAATTTACATTGATATGCATTATGACCACTTCGAAAACAATTCTTATATAAATTAAACTTAATGACCTCATCCATACGGTCATCCAAAGACATACTTTTAAATCTATCACACAAATAAAGAGGATGAACTTCCTTACACACAAGACATTCATTATTATTTACTTTCTTATCAACAGCTACAACTAAACTTTTAGAATGTGTGTTACTTTTAGGTTTGTGGTGAGTCACCTTGTCCAAGTGACTATTATTAAAATATGAAGTCTCAAGTATATCAGCCCGGTTACGAAGAAAATCAAAGAAATCACTTAACAACACTAGTTCACTAGACTTGCTCTTATATTCCTGCCACTTCCTACTTGTATGTAAATCTAACTTGGAGGAAATCATAAATATAATAAGAATATCCCACTTATTGGTAGGCAATCCTAATTTCTCAAGCGCTCTAAGGTGTTTCATAACATGGTCAACAATAAACCTTAAAGATTTGTAGGATTCCCGCTTTAATGGATCAATATTAAATAAAGCTGTTAAATGATTATTAACTAAAATATCTTTGTTTTCAAACCGTTGACACAATAAGTCCCAGGCCACTTTATAATTCTTAGCACTAAACTCTATGGACTTTATAACTACAGCTGCGCTGCCTTCAAGCGCAGACCTAAGGTAATGAAACTAATTTATATGTGGAATTTCTAAGTTGCTATCTACTACAGACAGGAAAGTATCTTTGAATTCTAGCCACTTTAAGTAATTTCCATCAAAAGTAGGAAGTTTTATAGTAGGCAATTTAATTCCACTGTATTTATGAGAACAACTATTACTAGAATATTGATTGTTATGATCAGCTGTCTCTTTTTTAACACAGCAAGTTTCTAACAATTCTTGAGTTATTGCTATTAAATTAATGAACTTATTTTCTAAACACTCTCTTTCTCTGCTCCTCAGAGTCAGAGTGTAAAATATCAATTTTATTTTGAATTTCCTCACATTCACTTGTTAATGACTGTATTTTACTTATTTTTAAGGCGATATCAAAATAAATTGGGTGTTTTTTCGAATCCATTTATTTCACTATTACAGCATTTTTGGATTTGATTTTTAGTTTATTGACTATTTGATTAAGACTCTGACTGAAGGAAAACGCAATTGCTTCAAATTTCCTCGATAGAATTTAATTCCGAAAAGACGTCTACTTTTTTTATATTTTCTCCTGTAATTCTAAAATCCTAATTAATTTCATTGCAAAATTGCATTCAAAATATGCGTAATAGGTAATTGAAAACTCTGACTGAACAAATTTTTGATACATAGCTTAATTTATTTTTAAACAATTTTTATTTGGTTTGGCGCTTACGTTGTTTTATTTTGGTCCCAGCGCATTGTTGCGATCTCTTTTTTCGCATGTGGAAGTAATTGACTCTGTCACTTTCTTATGCCCGCCCAGATCGCCTGCGGGCTTTGTCAGTAACGGACCTGTGTCGTTCCTCCCGCAATCGTGATTATATTTTTTATCTCGAATATGTAATTAATAAAAATAGGGGCAAGGATACAAATAAAGAAAATATCGGGTTGGTGCAAAGGTTATGACAAAAAAAAATTCAACATCTTTTATTTCATAATGTTTTTCCATAAAGTTCTAAATTACGCAATAGTATTGTACTGGTAGAATGTTATGTTAAGCCGGATCCACATGCTTGCCAAACCTCAACAAGCCGTCACAAATATAAGGTTGATAAAAAAGTTTTGTCGCTATAATTTCAGTAGAATTAATTTATTCATATATTTCTTATACACAAAATCTCTAATCAACAATATATTCGCCATCTAATTCTATGACACTGGACCATCTAACCGGCAAGTCGTTTATTCCTTTTGCCCAAAACTACGGCGGCTGTGACTCGAAGAATATGAACACATCCTTCTTGAGACCGTCGACGTTTTTGAAAGTTTTGTTTCTCAAATATGCCTTTAAATGTTTCAACAAATGGTAGTCAGATGGCGCCATGTCGGGAGAGTATGGTGGATGAGAAACGGTATTCCAGTGAAGTTCGGTGATTGTTTTGTGGGTTGCCTTTGCGACATGGGGTCTCGCGTTGTCGTGGAGAAGGTGGACAGTTGCGCGTCTTGGCAGTTTTTCTCTTATAGCTTTTGCTAATTCCTGGAGATTCTCAATGTATTGTGTAGAGGAGATCGTGTGCCAGCAGGGAGAAAATTGTGAAACAGCATTCCCTTTGCGTCCCAGAAACGGCACAACAAAATGTTTTGTGGGTGAGGATCAATCGGATACTGTGGCGGTTTTTCTCCGACTGGAAGCCAATAGCCTAGACGCTTTCTGTTATCATACAAGATCCAGCTTTCATCTCCCGTCACAAGATCCTCTAAAAACTCCTTGCGATGATGACGAAGTAGCAGAGACTAACAGATGGTCACGCGGCAGTTCTTATTATCGTCGGTGAGACGGTGTGGTATCCATTGAGCTAGAACTGTCCTGTATCCCAAGTTGAGTAAGTGATTTACTATTGATGCTTGGGTGCAGCCAAGTTCTCTGGCTAGCTCGTGCGTACTTGCTTCCGGATTTGCTTTGATGCAGCAGAGTAATGCGTCATCGTCGATGCTCAAGGGTCGTCCGGAACGTTCCTTATCTTCAAAACTTGTGTCTCCAGATTTAAAACGATTGAACCAACGCTGGACTGTTCGATGAGAAACTACGTCCTCCCCGAATGCATCCTGTATATTTTTAGCAGTTGTGCTTGCGTTCGTACCGCGCCGCCACACATAAAACATGATCGCCCGAAGTTGCACCTGCGAGATCGAAGCCAATTCTGTCCATTAATCTGTCAATACTTAAAAAAAACATCGTTGAAATTTTTGCAACAAAACTTTTTTATCAACCTTATACAAACGTGTGGATAGGTGTGGATCCGGCTTCAATGTATTCAAGCGGGGGCGCTCCCCGCGTCTTCCGTTAAGCCACACCCCTCGAGCGATGATTTATTTTTTACATATCACCTTAATTCTAGTTCTTTGTATTTTAGCCCTTTCAGACCCGACACGAAACAACAAAGGGTATCAATGAAAAAATCTGATTTCACTTGTCTTTATGGCTCAGAGAAACACAATGTGGTACATTTTTAGCAATAGCTCGTTGTTTTCAGCGATTTTCAGGTGGCGTACAATTGTATTGCGCTGGGCCAGACCTCTTGTTCGTCACAACTGTGACTGTCACAATTGTATCGAACTGGGCCTAATTTATGTGCGCTACAATTGTAATGACTTCAACTCATTACAGATATTTCTAAATTTACAACAGAATTTCTGACCTTTTTGTTAAGTTTTACAATGAAATACAATTTTTAAAGTAATATTCTTTATTCTGCTTAGAAAAAATAGGTAACTTCTATTAGGAACAAACAATATAGATATCACATAATCAGTCAGATGAAGTACAAACGAAGTACTGTTCAAATAACTCGCTGGTAAAGTACCTACTGCTCGAAGTATTCTGCTGGCGTTTTTATTGGTTCCACTGGAGATGAAGACTCTTCAGGCAAAGTAGACCTACCACGAAACTTCCTTTTGACCCACTTTCTGCTGGCTTGTTGTCTAGAAGACATTAAAGAGGCAAGTGTCCCCAGCAGACTCATTTGGCGCTTCGTTTGGGATAAGTTCTTTGTCGTCATCTTGTTCTACGTCCTCCAAGTCCGACTGTTCCAATAAACGCTCAATTGCATTGTCATTTAGGACCAATGCTCTCTCCGCCATGTTGAGACAGTTAAACAATGCGGCCCGACGTGCAACAATTGTGACGTCAAGTTTTGTTTCGATCTATTCCTGTAAAATAATTGAAAATATGGTAAAAAATAACCACTAATGAGTAGGGTAATTAATAATTAACTAAATTTTACAGTAATCGTTCAGAAATGATCTAAAATTTAATCAAATATTATTAATTACGCGTGGCGTGACCCGTGGCGTCAACATCGTCGAAATGAAGGAATTGAAACTTGAATCGTGGCACGTGCGCAACCTATCTCTTTCACACCTATGGATTAAGCATTGAAATCACAATTTTGTGGCAATGGGCCTATCCTCTTAGCGCTTTATATACCTACAGAATTTCACTTAGAACGAACGTCACAATCGTGTTGGCGGGGGCTGAAAGGGTTAGAGAAGGAATATCCTCTGAACTTGTTATTTCACATACTGTTCAAATCTCGTTAATCGACCTTTTATTATCCCACGCTGTTTAACTAAGGTGGATAATTCCATTTTGAGCTCTGATTCACTCATATTATAGCACTTATACAATAATCACAAACGCAAATACGAAATAATAATATAAATTATTATTTGCACTCAAACCGGTTTCGGGAAGTAGAGAAGCTCAGGTCCAGTCGCACGCGCTGCTGGTGCCGGTGCTGAAGCTCACGCCGAGCAGACAGCTTGGCCGGCAGCTCTTAGCCGCGCGCGCACACGATGAACCAGTTAGCACGACGTTGGCTCAACCCAACAGGGGAGGGAGCTGGAATAGTCGGCAAATAAGATTGAAAAAGCGGTTCGAGTATTGAAGTCTAGAAAGGCTTTATATACTTAGGTATATAGGTAGGTACCTAAGTATTTGCACGTAATTAGCGTTGTGAGTGTTATGGAATTAGCGTGAAATCGTTAAAATAATGAGTTATGAATAACTAGTTGCGTGAATTAGGTACGTGCAACGTGCGTGTATTACAGATAAAACTCACTCTCAAGCTAAAAACTTTATAGAGCTGACGCCATGATAGCGTCACACACACATGCTTAACCTTTTGAACGCCAATCACTTGTATACAAGTTCGTATTACACAAGTGATTGGCGTTCAAAAGGTTAAACGTTATGAAATGCAACACCTTTTATCGTAATTAGCAGAGTCAAAACTTGGGCGAAGCGCTATGTTTAAAATCACGTGCACAGCCTGCCACCGGGAGCTAGATTAGGAATATAAACACCTAACCCTCGAGTCGCAAGCGTCCATTACGCAGTCGAGGACACGCAAAGGATATTTAGGATTATGGACAGATTAAAGGAACAGGGCTTACTCTCCTTGTGGGCTAGACCTCCTGTGTCTCCAGTAGGGTCCCGAGCAGCTCAGATGTCCTCCTCCTTCACTCCTTGCCTCGCTTGCGCGTCGGATTATGTGTGGCACGTAATGGCGTCGCCGCGGCGTCCTTTTCTTCGTCCTGTCACGGTCGCCACTTTTGTCAGAGACAAAATGAAACTTCTTGCTTTAGTTGAATACTTATAATGTAGCTCGAAGTTACTGTACATAAAACTTATTGGTTACGGACTACAAGGACTTTTAGCTTGACGGAAACGCGACACAGCGCTTGCGCTTATTATGTTCTTTCTTGGTCGACTCTGGCGGCGTAATGGCCGAGCGCGGCTGCGGTTCGCGTGGCTTGCTTCCGCGGGCCGCGTCTCTCTCTTCACCCCCTCGCGTGCCATAGTGCCGGGCGTACATCCGGCCGGCTGGCTTTAGTTTTAGTTTGTAGTGTGGGGCGTGAACACTCGGTTTAGAGAAGTTCCTGGGTGATCATCTTGTAGCAGCTCATACTTACGTAAACAGCACATACTAAGAGGAGCGTACACAGCCGTTCGACACCGCGCGCCCGCGCATACTAAGCGAACGAAGGTCAAAGGAATGTGGGCTGGCCGGTCGTAGCATCGCGCTCGAACACCGAAGGGAGCGCGGCACATTTCTACCGGCATTACCAAAATGTTAGTTCTTAAGTTTATTGATGTACCCTATGTATTTTAAAATTGTTTAGGTAGTACGGTATATAAGCAGCGTTTCCAAATAAATGACACACTTCATTATTCGCCTTTGTAACGGAACGTTACATGAATAATCATGTTTTGTTTAACTAACGCTAAAGGACGAGTACTCGTAGATTATAAAGTAATGCTTTGTTCTTTGTTTGTGTACGACTTGGAACGCGCGGGTAGGTATGTGTGCGGTGCGGGAGACGCTGGCAGTTCTCGTGGCATTGGAGCATTGGCGATGCTATTTGGAAAATGGGAAAACTTTCACAGTTTACACAGACCATAGTGCGTTGAAATGGTTTCTTTCATTAAATAACCCTACGGGAAGACTCGCACGTTGGGGTGTACGCTTGTCTTCGTTCAATTTTGATATTAAGCACCGTCGAGGTGTCGACAACGTTATCCCTGATGCGTTGTCTAGAGCTGTTCCTATTTCTGCTATGGTCACTTCTAATTCATTCGAGTCTTCTAGTGATGATTGGTATAGGAATATTTATAATAACTGTGTCGCAAAACCTGAAAATTTTCCCAATTATCAAATTAAAGATGGCACTCTTTTCCGCCTTAGTAAGAATAAGTGCTTGCTTACCAATGAGTTTTCATGGAAGGAAGTCGTTCCATCTGAGATTAGGGATAAGGTTATTGCGGAGAACCATAATGAACCAACTGCAGGTCATTTGGGCATCTTTAAGACTTATAGGCGCATCGCACTTAGTTATTACTGGCCGGGCATGCATAGAGATGTAGCAAAATACGTTGGGTCTTGTAGTACTTGTCTTCAGTACAAAACTCAGAACCATGCCACTCTTGGTGAAATGGGACGCCCAAAGCAATGTTCTCGCCCTTACCAAATGATATCTATTGACTTAATGGGACCTCTTCCTGTCACACGGAAACAAAATAGTTACATACTGGTAGTAACCTGTTGCTTTTCCAAATTTTGTCATATTTTCCCAATTAAAAAAGCAACTTCTCAGATTATTGTTAAAATTTTGGAAGAACACATTTTCTTGGTTCACGGTGTTCCTCAAAGTATATTCCTGGATAATGGTACTCAATTTATTAGCGGCCATACTCAGGATTTCTTCAAGAAATATAAAATACCGAACGTTTTCTTTTCACCAAAGTATACCCCTCAGGTTAATACTGTGGAGCGGTACAATAAAACTATCATTACGTGCATTTCAACTTTCGTGGATGGTGATCATCGATCATGGGACTTATTTATTCCAAAAATACAATTTGCAATAAATAATTCAGTCAATGAAGCTACCGGATTTACCCCTTCTTTTATAGTTTTTGGACGGGAAATAGTATTATGTGGTTCACATTATACAGATACAGACTTGGGTGATGAGGTTTTGTTTCTTCCTCGCGATGTTTCGGAGTGCCAAGCGTAGCTCTGATTTTCAGTATGTTAGGACACGTCGCATGATTTTTAATATTGTGTGATGTATTATATGATAGGTATTTGAGTGATGAGGTATGACTGAAATGAAAGAATGAGTAAAAGGTTATTGTAACGAGTTTATGATGCGGATTTTATTCTTAAAATAAAATCCTTATGAGGGAACCGCGGGTAATGTAACGGAACGTTACATGAATAATCATGTTTTGTTTAACTAACGCTAAAGGACGAGTACTCGTAGATTATAAAGTAATGCTTTGTTCTTTGTTTGTGTACGACTTGGAACGCGCGGGTAGGTATGTGTGCGGTGCGGGGCGAGTGTTCGCATCGAAGGAATGATGTGTGAGCGGGATTGCGCCCGCGCAGACGTGAGTCTAGGTCAGTCGCTTCTAGGCTGATGTAAGACTGCACGTACCGCTTTGCGTCGTGTCGAGCGCCCTAGCAGACACGACCGTCATTAAAATTATAATCTTTTTCAAACTTATAACGAGCTAATAAGTGCCAATTTAAGTGTAGTGAAAATTCCGATTTAGGGTTTCACTTTTACGCTACGCAACTGGGGTGCTGAGCAAGTCGGACAGCCGCGCCTTGACACCTGGCAGTGACGTCACCGTACAGCACATCGCTGAACTTCGGCCAACTACCATCTCCGGCCATCTGCGGGTTTCACCTGCAACTACAGGGGAGTACCTATCCCTGCAGGAGTGACAACGGACATCCGTAACCCACGACCTTACAAATATTTGTGTGCCTCCGGCTGTACCAGCTTGATTCGAAATTAATATATACTTTTAAGGTACACACCCGTTTTTTTATTCAATCGCCAAGAATCAGGTGGGAATCGAACGGGTGGAGGCTACACCTTCTTATTTATAACACGCAATTACTAAAGTGGTGACCCCGCGTTCAAATGGCTACGCCCGTAACGAAGAAAGACAAGACAACTACGCCTGAAGACGTCGAAGCACTTAGCGTCCAGTCTCGCATACCTAAATTCTGCTTCTACCCGCACAGTGTTGGCAGTGAGTGAAGAATCCAAGCTGGACTCGTTGGCTGCTATGGCCGACAGGATGCAAGAACAGCTGAAAGAGGTGAACGCCGTGTGTTCCTGCCACTGTCAACCATTCACGTCAAAGGCACCAGTGCCAGCGGCGCCAGCTGAAATAGCGGCGACATCTCAATCTACAGACCAGAAACTTTATAGTATGATTGAAGCCCTGAACAAGGAAGTTGCAGCGCTGAAAACGGATCGATCCCGCAAATTTCAACGACGATCCCACAATTTCAGAAGCCGTTCCCGCTCGAAATCTCGAGACAGAAAAAGTGCCGTGTGCTACTTTCATAAGAAATTCGGAAAGGCAGCATACCGATGTAGAAGTCCGTGCAGTTTTAAAGGAATTTCAAGTGAGAAATCGGAAAACTAAAAGAGACTCAAGCCGTGGCGGTGGCCGAAGTCGACGATTTATCCACATACCGCCTATTTTTACACGACAAATCTACCGGGAAAAAATTTCTTATCGACACAGGTGCAAATGTTTCTGTTTTACCCGCCACTGCCCGTGATAAACAGCGAACTCCAACCAACTACTTGTATGCAGCAAATGGTTCACAAATACCTACATACGGCGAGCGAACCATTATAGTCAACATCGGAATGCGGCGTGCCTACAGTTGGCGATTTATGGTTGCGACAGTCAGTCGGCCGATATTAGGCGCTGATTTTTTACACCACCACGCACTGATGGTGGATCTCCATGGACGACGATTGGTGGATAAACGAACCAATTTATCGGCACGAGGTTTCCTGTCACCCGCAGCTGAAGGAAGCATCCGAACCATCGACGACAAGCTTCCCTACCACGACCTGCTGGCCATGTACCCAGACATTACGAGACCTAACTTACACAAACTGGGAAATAGTGAAGTCGAACACTACATAGAAACCACCGGCCCGCCGATATTTACCAAGGCGAGACCACTACCGCCGCATAAATACAACGCTGCAAAACAAGAATTCCAACTCATGATGAGCCAAGGAATTTGTCGACCGTCTAATAGCCCATGGGCTAGTCCATTACACATGGTTTTGAAAAAGGATGGTACCTACAGAGCCTGTGGCGACTACCGTAGACTAAACGCAGTAACCACACCTGATCGGTACCCGATACCACGACTTCACGACTTCACACATAATCTCCAAGGCAAGAAGATTTTTTCAAAAATTGATCTGCAGAAGGCCTACTATCAAATTAAGAACAGAGAAGAAGACGTGAAGAAAACAGCCGTGATTACAACTTTTGGATTGTACGAATTCACTAGGATGTGTTTTGGTTTGATGAACGCAGGCCAGACATTTCAACGTCACATGGATAACGTGCTTCGCGGTCTACCAGTTTTTCCATTCGTCGACGACATTCTTGTAGCTTCTGAGAACCAAGAAGTACACAGAAGAGAGCTTCAGGAGGTGTTTAAGCGACTCAACGACAGTGGTTTAAAAATAAACGTCGCTAAGTGTATCTTTGGCCAGTCAAAACTCGATTTCCTGGGATACACATTAAGCCCTGAAGGCATTGCACCGACGGAAGAAAAGGTACAAGCAATCCAGTCCTATCCATTGCCAAGTACGATTCGAGATTTACGTCGTTTCGTCGGAATGCTGAACTTTTATCGTTCGAGTATACCCCATGCGGCTGAACATCAAAAACAATTGAGCAAATACTTTCACAACGCCAAGAAAAACGATAAAACGAAGATACAATGGACCGAAGAGGCAAAAGAAGTATTCAATAAAAGTAAACAAGACATCAAGAACTGCGCATTATTGTCCTATCCATCACTGAGCGAACCTTTCGCATTGATGACACACGCCTCAAACACATGTGCCGGTGCCGTTATACAACAAAAGATCAACGGCAGGTGGAGACCACTGGGTTTCTACTCCAAGAAGTTCAGTGACGCGCAACAGAAGTATAGTACGTACGACCGTGAGTTGCTATCAATCTACATGGCAATACGTCACTTCCGCCGTGTGTTTGAAGGACGAGAGTTAACTGTTTACACGGACCACAAACCGCTGTGTAATGCATTAACTGCAAACAGCAAGTCTGAGACGCCCCGCCGAACAAGATACCTTGAATATATCGGACAGTTCACGTCAAATATTCAATACGTAATCGGCCAGGACAACCAAGTCGCAGATGCACTACCACGAGTCGAAACAATAACATGTCCGACACCACTGGATTACACCGAGTTAGCAAGAAAACAAGACCAAGACGAAGAATTCAAAATGCTAGTAAACAAAGGAAAGTATCAATTTAAGAAGATCGCCATTCCCAACTCAAACGCCGAACCTGTTACCTGCGAGATGTCATCAAGCACTGCTCGCCCATATCTTCCACCAGATTTTCGAAAAGCCGCATTTCAAGCGATGCACGCTAGAGATGGGCAGAGGGTTTAAACCCAATGGGCGGAAACGGGTTTTTTTTGGGTTTAAATGGGTTTAAACCCGAGTAAAAACCCAAACAGCGGGTCTAAATTAAGTACTTTCACTAATATCTTCAGTCGTGGACCTGACACGATTTGGGTACTTCTAGTGTTTTTTGGAGTGTAAATATCACTGATAGTGGTGCATTTAACAGCACATCAAGTTTGACAACTTACTCTTCGAACATGACATTTCAACAATTATTGTATTATTTATGCAAGTATTTCATCACAGCTAGAGATGGGCAATCAACCGGGTTTAAACCCTGGTACTGGGTTTAAACCCTATAAAAACCCATTTATTCCCTCCCACGGGGTTTTTATTCGGGTGTTTATTGATTTGGTGAAATTTATCATTTTAAACATGGTAAATGTAAATATTTGTGAATATTCTAGTACTATTCACTAATATTTACATACAACGTGTAACGTTAAATGCGCAAAACCTGAAAATAGTTTGATCAGAATAACAAGCAGTCACATTTTTCAAAAAATCTTCATTAAAAACGTCGCCGTGACTATTTATTAATAGGTCAAGCAAGCCATCACATGCGCAAACCCGCCAAAATAGGTAACAAACACAAATTGTTGTCTACTAATTTAAATATTCTCATACGCGGGATGATAATAGCTTTTATTTCAATGCGAATACGAATCTTCCATACAGTACACAAAGACAATTTGAAGTAAACAATAATGCTATTTATCTTTTTAGGGTTCCGTACGTCCGAATTAAAAAACGGAACCCTTATAGGATCACTCGTGTGTCCGTCTGTCTGGCGTCACAGGCAATTATCTCCGAATCTAATAGGCTGATTAAGTTGAAATTTGGTACACATATCAACTTCTGTGACCCAAACGCAGAGGTGTGACGTAATTAGACGAAATCTGTATATGGGGGCACTTTTGGGGTCAAGATGGAAAATTAAAAAAACAAAATATCTGCAAACTGCATTGTATGATATATCAAATGAAGGGCTTATGGTGAGGATCTCAAATATATATTTTTTTTGTAATTTTAAAATAAATAGTTTCCAAGTTATTCAAGAAAATAGACGAAAATTGACCATTCCCCCCCTTCTCTCCGAAACTACTGAACCTAAAATTTTGAAAAAAATACAGAAATTAGTTTTCTATTTATAGATTATGGGAAAACTTATGAGAAGTCCATGATATGAAAAATAACATGGTAAATCACTCAATATTGTGCGTACCAACTTACATTTGCAGTTGGAATGTATGGGAGAACATGATTTTCAACTACAATGTTAAGTTTGTGCTTGGGATAAATTCATTCCAGCTACGGAACCCTTCATTGTGTGTGGTCCGTCACGCACTTGAACGGTTTTTTTTTAACTTAAACTTAACCTAAGGGTTACAAAGAGAAAATTAAATGACGATCTGTACGGAGGCGGAGCGTGCGAAATATGTGACAGTGGCCATGTTTACTTCAGTCTGAGCGGCGGCGCGGGCACATGCGTCGCAGGTGTAATTGTTTTATCCCGTTACCGGCGGCGCGTGCGCGCGAATTTCGCGACTATGAGTAAATTAAATAATACAATAATTGTTGAAAAGTCATGTTCGAAGAGTAAGTTGTCAAACTTGATGTGCTGTTAAATGCACCACTATCAGTGATATTTATATACTACAAAAAACACTACAAACAACACAACCAAAAAACACAACAATTATTGTATTATTTAATTTACTCATAGTCGCGAAATTCGCGCGCACGCGCCGCCGGTAACGGGATAAAACAATTACACCTGCGACGCATGTGCCCGCGCCGCCGCTCAGACTGAAGTAAACATGGCCACTGTCACGTATTTCGCACGCTCCGCCTCCGTACAGATCGTCATTTAATTTTCTCTTTGTAACCCTTAGGTTAAGTTTAAGTTTAAAAAAACAGTTCAAGTGCGTGACGGACCACACACAATGAAGGGTTCCGTAGCTGGAATGAATTTATCCCAAGAACAAACTTAATATTGTAGTTGAAAATCATGTTCTCCCATACATTCCAACTGCAAATGTAAGTTGGTACGCACAATATTGAGTGATTTACCATGTTATTTTTCATATCATGGACTTCTCATAAGTTTTCCCATAATCTATAAATAGAAAACTAATTTCTGTATGTGTTTCAAAATTTTAGGTTCAGTAGTTTCGGAGAGAAGGGGGTATGGTCAATTTTCGTCTATTTTCTTGAATAACTTGGAAACTATTTATTTTAAAATTACAAAAAAAAATATATATTTGAGATCCTCACAATAAGCCCTTTCATTTGATATGTCACACACTGCAGTTTGCAATTTTTTTTATTTTCCATCTTGACCCCAAAAGTGACCCCCATATACAGATTTCGTCTATTTACGTCACACCTCTGCGTTTGGGTCTCAGAAATTGATACGTGTACCCAATTTCAACTTAATCGGTCTAGTAGATTCGGAGATAATTGACTGTGACTAACGGACAGACGGACACACGAGTGATCCTATAAGGGTTCCGTTTTTTATTCGGACGTACGAAACCCTAAAAAAGATAGCTAGCATTATTGTTTACTTCAAATTGTCTTATTCATGGTACTGTATGACGTTTTTAATGAAGATTTTTTGAAAAATGTGACTGCTCGTTATTCTGATCAAACTATTTTCACGTTTTGCGCATTTAACGTTACACGCTGTATGTAAATATTAGTGAATAGTACAAGAATATTCATAAATATTTACATTTACCATGTTTAAAATAATAAATTTCACCAAATCAATAAACACCCGAATAAAAACCCCGTGGGAGGGAATAGATGGGTTTTTATAGGGTTTAAACCCAGTACCAGGGTTTAAACCCGGTTGATTGCCCATCTCTCACGACCTTAGTCACCCCGGCATAAGGGCGACAAAGAAACTAGTCACTGCCCGCTACTGGTGGCCCTCCATGAATAGCGACGTAAATGAGTGGACTCGAACGTGTGACGCGTGCCAGCGTACTAAGGTGCAAAAACACACGAAAACACCTATTGCGAGTTTCCAACAAGCAAACAGACTGGAGCATGTGCATATGGATATTGTTGGCCCGTTACCTATTTCAGACGGCTACAAAACGCGGCGGGCTACTAAATGGCCCGAAGCCCGTCCATTGGAAAACATAACCGCAGAAACAGTTGCTAATGCATTTTATGAGGATTGGATCGCGAGATTCGGTTGCCCAGTAACCATAACCACCGACCAAGGGAGGCAATTTGAGTCTGACCTATTTAATAAATTGATGCAACGCATGGGAATTCACCGCACCCGCACCACTGCCTACCACCCGCAGTGTAACGGCGTGATAGAACGATGGCACCGCTCACTCAAGACGTCACTCACCGCGAGACTCAAATCTACAACATGGTCACATGAACTACCTACGGTGCTGCTAGGACTACGCGCTTCGATAAAAGAAGATATTGGTGCAAGTACAAACGCTGCGATTACCCGGAGAATTCTATGAAGAATCCACAAAACATCGCGATACGATTTCAAACTTCATGAATAAGTTGAATGGAGCGTTAAAGAAGGCCCAGGCGCAACGGAAATCTAACCAATCCCGAGCAACATTTATTCACGATGACCTACATTCATGTTCGCATGTTTACCTACGCAATGACGCATCAAGAAAACCTCTGACGCCGACCTACACTGGGCCGTACAAAGTGATCAGTCGTAAGGACAAGTATTATACTATCCAGTTACGCAATAGCTGCAACAACATCGCTATTGACAGACTGAAGCCAGCTTTCCGAATCAATGCTGAACCAGAAGCACCAGTCACAGATACGTACGCATACGTCACACGAGCAGGAAGGACATCGAAGCCCTCCGTTCGTTTCAATAGCGGGGGAATGATGTAGCAGCTCATACTTACGTAAACAGCACATACTAAGAGGAGCGTACACAGCCGTTCGACACCGCGCGCCCGCGCATACTAAGCGAACGAAGGTCAAAGGAATGTGGGCTGGCCGGTCGTAGCATCGCGCTCGAACACCGAAGGGAGCGCGGCACATTTCTACCGGCATTACCAAAATGTTAGTTCTTAAGTTTATTGATGTACCCTATGTATTTTAAAATTGTTTAGGTAGTACGGTATATAAGCAGCGTTTCCAAATAAATGACACACTTCATTATTCGCCTTCTTATTTATAACACGCAATTACTAAAATCTAATAAATATAACATTTGATAAATAATACCACAATGTCACTTAATGAACACAATTGCATAAAATTTAATTTCGAATTGTTTACCTATTTTATGTTATCAAAATCAGAGGAATAACAACTGAAGTCGTTTAATACCAAATATGAAATTATATATATATAAGAACATTGATTTGAATGAATTATTAACCAAAGTATAACCGAGTTCTAGCACTGTCAATCTGGTTGGACATTTGTTTCTATGAGTCATCTCGAAATTAATATAAACAAGTATTCCCCTGTGAGAGTCGGGTCTTAATAGAACTGCCGTCAGCTATTAAGCACTCGAAAACTTGTATAAATATTAAAAATAAAGATAATTGTTATTTACTATGGATTATAGTTGCTGGATTATATCCAGCTAAAAATAATGTATGTAAAGTCCGTTTCACGAAAGAAATTCCGCGGCAATAAGTGAAACTAATTATTATCATTATCTAGTTAGCGACATTCCTACAACTACCCTCCTACCTCATACACCTTTCTTTATTTAAAATTATGCATTTTAATAACCAGTGCCTGTAATATGATGTCGAGATAAATAAATAAATCAATATTTATGATTCCGTCACGCGACAGTGGCGCCGCGTCTGCGAGACTTCTTTCGTGAGACGGACTCTAGAACACGTTCATAATAAAATTATACCTCTGTTTCAAATATTGAGGGAATGTCATTTCCTCCTACAATAAATGATATTAAAACGTTAAAAAAAAATAATCCCAACATCAGTTTAAATATATATGGCATACAAAATAATATTGTGATCGGACCTCTTTATGTAACACAAAATAGAAGAAAAAAATCATTATTTACTTTATATCGAAAAAAAATTCTATCGGACCTGTTTAATTAAAAGCTTTTATAACACATTTGCTCGTAAAAGGTCTCTTACTGCACCAATTTCAATATCGTAATGTATCTCATTACGTACTTGTGCGTAATTGTAATGTAAAGCGCATGGTTTATCATGCTCTTTACATTACTGCTCCGTCTAAAACGAACGGTACTTTTTTAAATCTTAGCAAAGAGTTTTTATGTCAGAAAAGTGGTCAACATTTTATGAATAAAATTAACTTTGGGAGATAAAATATAATAAATAAACATTTAATTCTTTAATTTAATTAATTTAGACAATTAATTGCAACCATTTATCTGTAACAAAAACACAAAAGTATTAATTTACTTTATTAGTAATACTGGCTGTTTTTTTGTGCCTTTGCCATAAACAAAAGACGCTGATGCGCGCGCATCGCTAATTTGTGAAAAAGTAAAAATTATTATTATTAAAAATTATTCTTTTATTTATTTCCTCACAAATGTGTTATAAAACGTCGTATGACATACGTGCGGTTTGATAATTACAGCCTCTGCTTTCTTATAGCCCTCACCTACGGCTCGGGCTAGCAATATCGCCTCAGATGTAATTTTCAACCTACCGCACTTATATCATAATGTACTATTATTTAACTTGACTTGTATGTATGTGAAGGTGGACTCTTGCAAGTTAAATTTGACCCACTTTCCGGTGTCCGATTGAGCTGAAATTTTACATACTGGTCCAGTCCCAATGACAATGCATGTTTATGACAAGCATGACGTGATGCTGTTGCCAGGTTTGGCTCCAAACGAGGGAACTCCTTAACGGTTAACAGCAGGGACATGAAATTTTGCACACCCATTGGGATGACAGTTAGCGGGTCCACCATGAAATTGCTGCCACCTTCAGGGTTTGCTCCAAACCAGAGAATTCCTTAACGGTCGGCAGTAGGGACTTGAAATTTTTCATACCCGTTCTGATATGATAGACGGTTGGTGGGTCCACCATGAAATTGCTGCCACATCCATGGTTGGCTCCAAACCACGGAACTCCTCAACGGTCAAAAGTAGTAACAGGCATAAGAGGTATACCATGACTTGTAATTTGGTGCGATGGGCGTCAATAGCATTAGTTTGCAACCTGTCTAGGAGACGGAAAACTCCAAAATCAAACCCGGAACGGTGTTTTGTCAGGCATGAGTAAGCTTTAAGCTGAAACCATTGGCGCATATATTACCAAATTACTACCCAAGTCAATGTGAGGCCGTGCCGAGGACTGAGTGGCTTCAGGGTATAAAATGATGTCGTGAACGTACCGGCTCAGGGCACCTGGGCGAACCATGTTGTATATTAGCTTTTACTCTTCTAAACGAAGCTCTGGAATGGTTGACAGATATTTCTTCGGTACTCGTGGGAACATTATGGGAAATGAAGAAACAACAACACAAAGAAAAAGAAAGTTAGAGAAAAATAATTTACGCCCTAAAAAGATAAAAATAAGATTTAAATTACATTAAACCTATTCATTTACCAATTACCTTACAAAATTTAATTGTAAATGATAAGATTTAAAATTAATTAAATAATAAGATTTAGCCTCAGTGCTGCACGATGTAAATTTGAGTAATCTTTTCCTTTAAATTTTTTACTATCAACTTATAACGTCATTACACAATTTATATTATATAAAAGCTATGTTTAAAATAAGTAGTATTTATATACTCAGGTCATTTCTTATTACCTCACATTTCACAATGAAGTTCGTTAAGCAATCACAGACTTTCAAAGTAAATAATATAAAATTAGAAAATAATTCACAAAAAGTGAGACATAGCACACTCTTACCTAACACTATAAGATGTATTATATGCGGTCCATCTAACTGTGGAAAAACTAATATAATGCTTAATTTACTATTACACGAAAATGGAGTTAAATTCAAGCATATTTATTTATACTCGAAGACAGTTTTCCAGCCGAAATACTGTTTTTTAAAACAGGTCATCCATTGCATACCTAATGCAAACTAATTTATCTTCCATGATAATAAAGAAGTAATACATTCTAATGATGCCTTAGTCAATTCAACCATGTTTTTTGATGATGTCGCATGTGAAAATCAAATAAATATTCGTAACTATAATACATCGCAATGGGGAGACACAAACAGATATATTGTTTTTACTTATCACAAACCTATTCCAAAATACCTAAGCAACTAATACGAGATAATGTTAATCTTTTATTAATCTTTAACCCTACAGTGCATGATTTTTCTTATCGGCTTAAAAAAAATACATTAGCCTGCAAATATGATGCCAATTCTCGAAAAAATATTTACAAAAATCATAACTCAATAGAAACGTATGTTTTTGTGCATGGCACATCATGCATTATAATGTTAATACGTGTTACGTAGTATCAATGAAATTACAAGATTACACGTAAAATGACAAATATGAACATGAACTTACCTATACTAATTATTTCGACCCTGAAAATTCTATCATTTTAATTTTATCATTTTTTTGCGATTATTATACGCCGCTCGTTAATCGTATTCAAAGTACCCACCGATTTGAAGAAAACATAAATAAATGTTTATCTACAAATCTATCCAAAATATATGGTACTAAATTCGAAACACAAATACATAATAGTTAATCTTGTCAACACTAGATCACGCTACTTGGATCGATTTTTAAAATATAAGACATTTTTCGGTATGTGCCATATGTGGGACACTATGCGCTGTAGGGTTAAACAAGACGACATAAAGGCCGTAGGGGGATAAGAACGGGAAAGTGCACCCGCTCAGATTATTTTGGAATTTTTTCCTATGATACCTACCTACCATAGAACCATTTTGCCAAAATTTTAGCCTCAAAAAATCAAAACCCGAGAAGTGGGAATTGATTAAAAAAAAATTCAAAATAATTAATAACGTTTGAACGGGTGAACCGATTTGGATAAAATTTTGATATGTTTGAGATATTACTAGTGCGCTTCAATAAAAAAATTGGTGATCTGAAGAACTTGACCTAACCTCAAAAAAAAAATAGTTTCTGCTTTAAAGTTTTTTTTCTCTTACTTAGGATTTTGGTACCATCACTAAACTTTTTTTATGCATTTCTAACATGGTAAAAAACAACATATATTTTTTTAGTAACCAATTTTAAGGGTGCGCCATATTAAAAAAAAAAATAAAATACCAATTTTTAATTTTTTTAAATCAATTATCATCAATTATTCATTTTTTTTTAATATGAAATTTCAAATTTCATTTTTTTTTAAATAGGTTATGTTTGCCGTACCATCTTGAAATTTTTTTTTATATATTTCTAACATGGTTACACACAATATATATTTTTGGCAAATCAATTCTGAAGGAACCTTTATTTTCTGAACAAAATTACGTTCAACATGCAGAACAAGCCAGTAAGTCAAAAAGTGGCAGCTACTTACCTAAATTGAAAAAAAAGTATAAGAGTAATACAGATTATGTTTATTGGGATGACCCTAATGAATTAATCGATAGATTAAGACTGTTAACGGCTTCAAAAAACGCCGGTAATACCAATCATGACAATGAAATTATATCAATCGTTGAAGAGTTAAAAGAAGCCGCTATTATAAAATAATAAAAAGCATTGTAGCTAATTTTGTACTTACAAGGAAACCTCGAGCGGTGTCCCTCACCGATTTAGTTGCGGCTTTACTATAATAATCTACATGAAAATTGATGAGATACGTATTTTTCTGTTTTGCTAAAAAAACGTTTTAAAGGGGTGAAAATCACCCTCAAAGTTCGTACCCCAAAATGATGGTTTGCAGTTATCACATATTTCTAATAAAATTTTTCCAAAATGACTTTAACCATTAAAAAGAGCATAAAAAATGATGAAAAATACCTTTATTCACATATTTATAAGACTTAAAATTGGTCCCATTAAAAATTAATAAATAGTTTATAGGTTGTTACAATTAATAAAAAAAAATTGTATATCCACAATTCTTAAAAATAGAAAAAATACGTATCTCATCATTTTTAATGTACATAGATTATTATAGTAAAGCCGCAACTAAATCGGTGAGGGACACCTCGCGAGGTTTCCTTGTTAGTTATATAAAGCGTGTAGACCATGAAGGTTCATACAAAACAAACACCGCTGTCTATTAACGAAATAAGCTCTGAGCATATTGAGATCTTAGACAAATCAACCGAAACTGAATATTACGAAGATATTAATAAACTAGCGACCCACCCCGGCTTCGCCCGGGTGCAATGCTGATACTAAATAATATAAAATTAAAAATACAGTACTAATAATTGTTATTTTCTTCGCTAGAGAGCTCCGATAAACGCGTGCGATCGCTGCTAATCATAAAGTGCTATAGGGCACAGCCCGGCCTTCGACGCGCTATTTATAGGCAAGCGCCACCGGCCGGCCGGCTCCACGGCCGGTACTGCCCGCCGCCGCACCGCCGCAGACGCTATGTACCTGCATTTTAAATCTATAATATCTTCGAAAATATTCATTTAAATTACATGCTGTAAAGGGCCATAATGATCTATATGAAATGCACAATGTTTTTAAGGTACTTAATTGGATAAGGATTAATGCTGTATTGCCTAAAATTTCTTCTTAAATAAGCCATTATTTCTCGTAAAAAGTTAAGGATAAAAAATGGTTATTGTGGGTTATCCCTAAGAGATAGACATATACCATCGCGGACTTTTTTGTAGACCTTTTTAAGGTGTATAATACTGTAGTACATACATTATTTTGATCTATCTCCAAGGGTTCAGCCAGCGTTTACAATGTAAGCGCAAAAAAATGTGTTTATTTACGTCATCACATTAGAAACCTCTAAAATTATCAGTGTTTCTCTACTATATTATGCTTGTATTATACATATAAACCTTCCTCTTGAATCACTCTATCTATTAAAAAAATCGCACCAAAATCCGTTGCGTAGTTTTAAAGATCTAAGCATATATAAGGACAGACAGACAGACAGGGAAGCGACTTTGTTTTATACTATGTAGTGATTCAAAATTGAAATCTATTCTGTACTATCTATACTAATATTATAAAGCTGAAGAGTTTTGTTTGTTTTTTTGTTTGTTTGTTTGATTGAACGCGCTAATCTCATGAAGTACTCGTTCGAATTGAAAAATTATTTTTGTGTTGAATAGTCCATTTATCGAGGAAGGCTATAGGCTGTATAACATCACGCTACAACCAATAGGAGCGGAGCATCAATGAAAAATGTTGCAAAAGCGGAAAAAAATATTCTTTTTGAGAGCTTCCGTTGCGTGCGCTGCGTAAATGGTTAAAGTTACGCAAAAATCATGTATGACGGAATTGTTCCCACTTAAAAGTTCTAAAACAAAGTCCACGACAGCATATTATGTCTATCTTTTATGGTTGACTCGCTATAACCTTTTTTATTTAAAAACAGTTACACGTTACAATTTGAATATCGGAGCTAATTAGATTTATTTAATAAACGTAGAACGCACACTATTGTCCACGGATTCACTTAATAAATATCTAAAAGAGAAAAGGACGGACGGTCACATATTAATTTGTGAATTAAAAGAAAAAAAGAAAAACAGGTTATGAAAGGTTGTCGGTAAGGAAAGCTGTAGCCATTTTATGGTAATCAAATTTGTTCTTAAATAATACATTACTTGCGAAGATGGTTTCATAAACATGATATTAACCCTTATCCAAATAAATACGTTATTCATGACAAGTATTTAATTTTCAACAAAATTGCCATTGACATCATTCGATTCCAATGAATATCTTAGGAGATATCATAGTTTTAAAATAAATTCGCACGGCCGCCGGTAGCTCTGCGAAGTTCACTATACTTAATTCCACTCTTACTGATCATAGCGTGACGTTCCTAAAATAGCTTCTTACAGTAAGTATTAATGTACTAAGTAATAATCATAAGTAATGGATTATATTTTAATAGGTATTTTCCTGAAATTAACGCGGGTGAAACCGCGGGGCACTGCTGGTATTAATTAAAATAGAACAATTGAACAAATGAGTTACTAGTTTAAATGGTAGATTAAAAAATAAGGTTGAAAAGACCATTGATTTAAAATAAATAGCAGGGAAGTTGAGCAAGCATTATGAGCAAAACAGACATCATAAATGAAATCGATAAAAACGCTCGAGTTAATTTTCCAAGAAGAAATGTAATACTTAAAGATGACCTTTGGCAAGCAGATTTGATGGATATGCAAGCAATATCAAAAGTGAATGCGGGTTATAAATACATACTGGTGATTATAGATACTTTTTCAAAATATGCATGGGTAATTCCATTAAAACAAAAAAATAAGCAACAGGTTGGATCATCATCATCAGCCTGCTTCAGTCTACTGCTGGACACCGGTCGCTCTCAAGGCATTCATGTTGAAACGCCTGATCAACCTCACGTAGCAGCAATTTGTTTAATTAGTTATAATGTTATCTTTACTTGTTACATGAATGTGTCCGTCCTTTTGATACTTCACTTGCTTTAAAAACCCTTTACTGTTAACACCAACGAAAAATTATATTTGCTTGTCTTGAGGATCCATAGTTTATTCTTCCGGCATATTCCACCTAATTCCCGCATGGTCCGCAACGAGCCGGATAACGTATAATACAAAAGAGATCAGCGGTTAAAATAAATAATAAGGATTATTATCACCCACGTGCAGTGGAGGTTATTCGTCGGTGAAAATGATTGACTTGAAGCAAGCGATTTAGCGGTGTACAGAATTTTTAATTAAACTAATATCGTCACCCAACACTCAAGTAATATAAGTAAATGGTCATATACACTCGCGTCGGTATTTATGTTGACAATGTATCAACATAGTACAAAGAGGGGAAGTAAGTTATCTTCATACAAACGCACCGCGCGCGGCTTGTATGTGTGCGCCAAAGTATCTATGCGCGCCGCACGCACACTTAAACAAAACCTCGACCCGTTTCTCACAGCGCCAGTCGGGGCTAACACCGCACGAGGTTCGCGCGTCGCGGCTTTTGTTTATGAACAAATAAAAGATTTACATTTTTCACCGCCCTGCCCATGCTTTCCGAAATTATATTTCCAAAAGTTATTTATAAGGATGCGGATATATTACACATTAAAGTTTAATAACAAGGCGTTTCGTAATAGTCGAAACCGAAGAAAGTATTTTTCTGTAGCTAATTTGTAATTTTGTAATAAATGTGTGATTCAATAGATATGTTTGTATTAATTAAAAATAAAAATAAATATGGTCCTTTATGTGTACAAATACTACAATGTGCCTATCAAAAAAATACAAAAAACTGACTAGTATATAATTATACTAAACAGTTTTTTGTATTTTTTTTTTACGATTTTATATATGATATACGAGCTCTTAGTCTATAAATATATGTTAGCGGTTTGGGCGACAACCGAATCTGACGAAGAGCGGACAGTCGCGCCCCCACCGCCCCGCCGCGCGCCGGTTTATTTTATCCCTTTTTTTTATAAATAATACTGCTCTGAATCTTGAATACATCTGTATTTGTTTTACATTTCTGTGTTGGTTTGCACTGAATTAAAATTTTCCTAAAAGTGACAACCCTAAGACAGTAGGCAATTATATCGCGGGTTAGGCCGCAGATAGCCTACTTCCCCTCTTTATACTATGGTATCAATTTCATGAGAACAATATACTACAAGTCTCAATTATAGTATATTACGGATGTATTGGCACGATTGTAATCCTTCGTTACACTTTTAGGTGATTGTTAGAAAACACAGCGTGAGAGCGTATTTACGTCGTTTTATCAAATATCGAAACGCAGTTAGCGAGGCGGTCGGAAAGTAAGTTGACGTGTGCACTTATACGTTATTACTCCGCGATATAACCTCATTTGCGTATTTACCTAGTATTTTAGTTGTGTTGTCTGGTTTAAAGAATAACGTTGAAATATTTTTGATATCAAGATATTTGTATTTTTTATTACAAGATGCCTAAAATTAGAGAGTTGACGATAGCAAAGCGTGAACAAATATATAAGGTCAACTTTTATCAAGTACAAAAATTTAAGCAGAACGTCTATCTATACGATAGAAATACGGTGCTAGCATTTTTTTTCAAATAATCAGGCTAGTTTTTTTTTTCAGTTTTTCTAACACATAAATTATAATATTTTTAAAAGCATATTGTATACCGACTCAATTGTTCTGGGTCTGCACCCTCAAAAAACCCACGGTCATTAAACCCGGTATTACGTCATCGCTCGGACTGCACTGACTTCTGGTCGAATCTCCATCCCAAGCTATGCTACTCGAAGCTATCATTAGTGTAGACTATAAGAAACGATATTAACGTTTGCGCTAATCTATCGTATTTTAATTTTCCATCACACTTTTTCAGGCTTTGGACTGACAAGTTAATACAATTTGTTATATTTTTTAGTATTGAATTAATGTAAAAATGTTAACAACTTACCTAACTTTTTGCATTAACTTGGCGTGTTAAAAATAGTCAGAATTCATTAACAGATTTACACTTATTTACACAATTTAATAGTTATTTACACATATCACATCAATTGTTGGACGTGACGCCCTTGTTGTCGCACACACTGTCTAGCGCGATCGAGACAATGCCTCCGCACTTCAGTAAGCACTTGATGTTCACTGGACATCACGTCAAATGCACTCACAATTCGCGCACGTAATTCTTCCACTGTACGGATTGTATGACCGTCGTTCCCATACACTAGGTCTTAGGCCCTACCTACGTGGAAGTCCATCGGCGTCAAGTCAGGTGAACGTGGCGGCCAGCGGATAGTGCTACCACGCCCAATCCATCGCCCTTGGAACGCCTCGTCCAAGTAGGCGCGTACCCGCACACTGAAGTGCGCCGGCGCGCCGTCGTGCTGGTAGTACATGTACCTGCGGCACCACACAGGCAGCGTCTCCGGTGCTCGCCACGCAAGAAATCCAGTACCTCTTCACGCTGCACTGGGTGTCGTGGCCTCTCCGAGTCAATAAGACGAGGCTGGAAGTTCTCACTCTCTCTGAAGCGCTGCACGGCTCGAAGAATGGTGCGAATATTGACCACTCGTCCAAATCTCTGGGCGTACAGTTCTTGTGCCCGCAACATTGTTTCACATGCGTCGTGATAGCACATAGCCATATTCATGTATTCCCGGGATGAATACCGATACGGCATTTCGAAAATTTTCGGACAGACAACACGCACAATTCAGTAACTGGATTTTGGGGAACTGAAAAAATCTCCCGCGCTCAATGCTGGCCGCGCAAGGCGGGGGCTGCGGGGCGAAGACGGGGACATGCCGCCGCCGCACGTGTGCAGACAAGAAACCATTGTTATCTGCTTAGAGTACGTTAGCCATTAATACACAGGATGTTGAATTTGACTTTTTAAACAAAATGGTTTTTGGTGTTTTTCTTGGAAACTAGCGTATAGAAATGTATTATTTTTTCAAGAAATGTCTATCTTAAGTTAATGAATCTATCCTTAAAATTTTTGTACTTAATATAAGTTGACCTTATATAAGAGACGAATGAGCGGAGATACATTACAAGCGATAGCAACAGACTACGGAATATCATGGGAGGGTGTCAACCGAATCGTCAAGAAGATTAAAACCACAGGATCTGCTTATAATCAACCAAAAACAGGAAGGAAAAGAAAAACAACACCTCGGATGGACCGACTAATTCTTAAAGAAGTGAGACGTAATCCATTTGTGACCGCTAAAGAAATAAAAGAAGAACTTAATTTGCCTATACAGTTGACACATATTAAATCTAGTATTGCTGAAGCAAAGTTACATGGCCGAGTAGTCAGAAAAAGACCATATAGTTCACCTAAACATGCACAGGTACGGTTACGTTTTGCAAAAAAGTATATTAATGAACCTATGTCTTTTTGGGAGAATGTTATCTGGAGTGACGAGAGCAATTTGAGTTGAAATATAATAGAAGACGAAAAATGGTTTGGCGCAAAGTTAAGGAAGCTAATAAATCGAATTTAATCATGCCGACTGTTAAGTACGGTGGTGGGTCAGTTATGGTATGGGGTTGTTTTTGCTACAAAGACTTACGGAAGTTACATATGATTGATGGCATATTGACAGCCGAAAAGTACATAACAATACTCGAAACTCGTCTTCTCGAAACTGTAAAAAAATCAGGAATAGCAGAATCGTTTACCTTTCAACATGACAATGACCCCAAACACATTGCTAAAATTATAAAGCAATTTCTACAAAAAAAAAAATATTATTACGTTAGCATGGCCTCCACAAAGTCCAGATCTTAATCCAATAGGAAACCTGTAGGATGAACTCGATCGCTCTATTCCACAACGGGAGCGCTACAACAAAACTAGGTTTTCGGAAGCATTGAAACGAGTTTTATATACCCATTGAGTGGTTTAATATACCCATTGAGACATTAAGGAAAGTAATCCGAAGTATACCAGCAAGATTAAGGGAGGTGATTAAAGCAAAAGGGTATCATACGTCATATTTAAATTTTGAAATTCCGTGTAAAATGATTTTTTTATTGTTTGTTAACATATTTTCCGACTCGTGAATTTACAAAGTTATGTTAATGTTTTCTGAATTTCTCATTAAATATGGCTGAAAATATCTACCGTGTTTTCTTTGTATTACGAAGAAATAAATACATAAACCCTAATATCATTCCCATAATTAAGTTAGCAATATCTTTGTTTTTAAAATTACCTTGTCAACATAAATACCGACGCGAGTGTACTTATAAGGTCAGTATCATTTAATTATTGGGCGTACCGGAATGTGCTGTCGGTTTTGGTGGTACATAGAAATTTTTCGAATTTTTCTCTATACCAATACGTTAAAAGTATTGAATAATATTGCGTCATAATTTCTGGGTTACGGACTATAAATACACGTATTGCGCAATAATTTGTCATTCACTTCTGAGTAGCCGCAGTGTCAAAATGAGTGCCAACGATAAAGTTCATTTGAGGCATTGTATACTTTATGAGTTCCAGAAGGGAAATAACACTGCTGTAGGAATTTGTGTAGTGTTTTTGGACTCGAGTGTGTACATCTGAACGTGTAGTAGAAAATCAGGGACAATATGTAATTGATTAAAATATAAATAATAGCTTTAAGAACTAACCACGAGTTTTATTTACAATTATATAAAAAAAAAACAACCGACTTCTAAAAAAACACTACAAAGTGAAAAATAATGTTAATTTCGGAAGTCGGTGTCGTTGGTTCTGCATTTTGGGTTTTTTGACACCGACTTCCGAAATTAACATTATTTTTCACTTTGTAGTGTTTTTTTAGAAGTCGGTTGTTTTTTTTTTATATAAATTTTTTTATTTTTCACTTTTTAGTTATATCTACCCCAATCAAATTCATATAAACACTAATTGCTATGTAAATATCAGTGACAGGAAGCTGCATCTGCGTTTATAGGGTACAGATGTGATGTTATGTTGTACAATTGCGTAAACAATGCATACATATGCGATAGCAGCAATCGCGGTTGTTTTACTGGTATTAATTTTATTATTATAATAATTAAAAAAAATTATAACCTTTGTAGTGAGTACAGGCGTGATATTATGTTGTGATGGTGTAAACAATGCTTAGATATGCTATAGCAACAATCGCGGTTAATCTGCTGTTATTTATTGAAGAGTTCCCCCGATTTCTACAAGATCCCATCATCAGATATTGAAATGGTGACAATGGGACCACACGGGAAGTACCAGCTTTCAAATAAAAAAATAATCATGAAAATCGGTTCACCCAGTCGGTTATTATGAGGTAACAAACATAAAAAAAAAAAATTAAAAAAAAATACAGTCGAATTGATAACCTCCTCCTTTTTTTGAAGTCGGTTAAAAACCGACAGAACTTTCCGGTACACCCATTATAGTACCTATTGCATTGTGTTAGATTCAAATCATTAGGTACTTGGTACATTGTGATTAGTATTTTATTCAACAGCAAAGTTAAGTTTAAAATCATACTTATCAGAGTATAGTTAGCATAATTGCTACATTATTTGAAATTATATTATATAAAGCTGTAACTAATCCATTTATTTATTTAACAGTGTTGTTAATTCTTAGCAAGTATCTTAACATAATACCTACATATAATTTGAGAGTGTTTGATATTATTGCAATTCATTGTCACAAATTATGTATAGGCATTTAGAGTCATTTAAGTAGTCAACATATTATATTAGTGTTTTTAGTTGTGCCTATTTAGTACTTAGTGTTAAAGTTTTACAAGTAAAAAAGATTGTAGTATATATTAGGTTGTCTCATAAGTTCTTGCCATATTTTATTTTTGTCCAATTTTCTCGTATTTAAACTAAAGTGAATTCAAGAAAGTTCTATATCTTTCTAGTAAGGATGAGTATCTTTTGTGGTGAGGGTATAAATAGGCGCGGACGCAACGCAATAATTAGTCTTTAGTGAAAATGGATCAGCGTCAACTGCGAGCTATTATGCTATATGACCATCGACTCAAAGTCTCTTCAACAGAAACGGCTAAAAAGATTAACACTGCATTTGGACCGGGTACTAATAGCGATCGGACTGTTTGTTTCTGGTACAAGCGTTTTGACACCGGTGATATAAGCTGCGAAGATCAACCTCGCCCAGGCCAACCCACCAGCTTTGATGAAGATGCTTTGCGTCACGACCTTGAGCTACATCCAGACTATAGTACGCGCGATTTAGAGAAGGCGCTTGGACAATCCCACGCGACTATAGATCGTTATCTCAAATCGATGGGATATCGCAAAGTGATATCACGTTGGACACCTCATGTGTTAACGGACCATGACCGGGCCGTTCGTGTGGCCATTTGTCAAAGTTTGTTACTTCGTCCGCACAGACGAGACTTTCTCAAGGATATTATTACATGTGACGAGAGCTGGATACATTATGAAACTAACAAGCGTCATGCCTATTGGATTCCTCGCGGGGAAAACCCACCAGCCCAGCCTAAACATATTTCTGATGGTGAGTTTATGGATGACCGATACAATGTCTATCGATGTGACCGTAACCGCTCTGTAACCAATGGGCTACTCCGGGTATTTATAAAAATAGAGCGAGACTATACGAGTTATATGGTTTGAAAAAATACAGGTTCGACACTCCTTTCCTAGAGTATGTCAAAAATTATTCAAAATTATTTAAAAAGATTAGTGCTTTTGCTAAATCAAATTTTTTAAGCGATGCTATTAAAAATTCTAATAATATGTATAGGTATCGTATTACCCAGTAACTGGGTTGTGGAGGTCAGATAGGCAGTCGCTCCATGTAAAATACTGGTATTCAGCTGCATCCGGTTAGACTGGAAGCCGACCCCAACATAGTTGGGAAAAGGCCAGGCAGATGATGATTAAAAATTCTAATAATAAAGTAAAAACAACTTGGAAAATTATTAACAATGAAACGGGTAAATCGGTTAAACAAGAAAAAGTACTTGAGATTATGATCGATAATAAATTAGTTAATAAAGCCGCTGACGTAGCTGAAGCTTTTAATTAGTTTTTTGCCAACATACCCATAACTACGACTCGCTCCTTAAATTCGTCCCCGTCTAAAGCTGAAAACCTTTTGCATAGTAGTGTACCTCAATGTAGTCGTTTATTTAGTTTCGAACATGTAACCCCACATGATGTAGTTAATGTTTTTAACCTACTTAAGTCTAAAAACACCGGTGACTACTGGGGCATCTCCATTAAACTTTTAAGTAATATAATAGACATCGTAGTAGCCCCCTATCTAGCTGTTACTTTTAATAAATGTGTTGATTTAGGAATTTTTCCTGACCTCATGAAAAGTAAAGTCATACCTTTATTTAAATCAGGTAATAAAAACGACGTTGGCAATTTTAGGCCTATTTCCATCTTACCTGCATTTAGCAAAATATTTGAAAAATTAATACTCAAGCAGTTGCTAAGACATTTTAATTTAAATAGCCTCCTTCATAATGAACAGTATGGCTTTACAAAAGGTCGTTCGACTACAGATGCGGGTGTTGCTTTGCTGAAACACATATTTAACGCATGGGAGAGCTCGCAAAATGCTATCGGAGTTTTCTGTGATCTTTCCAAAGCCTTTGATTGCGTGCACCATGACACGCTTTTGCGTAAACTACGTCATTACGGTGTCCAAAACGAAGCTCTCAACGTAATAAATTCTTATTTACATAATAGGTTCCAATGTGTAGATGTTAATGGTGTGAAATCTTCCGGTCTACCAGTTCAGTTACGTGTACCGCAAGGCTCAATACTGGGCCCATTCTTGTTCTTAGTTTATATCAATGATTTACCATTCCATTTAAAGGGAATCTGTGACGTTGTACTGTTTACTGATGATACATCTCTTATTTTTAAAGTAGACAGGAATAGACTAGATTTTGACGAGGTAAACAGTGCACTCTCAATAGTTACGGATTGGTTTACGTCAAATAACCTAGTTCTCAATGCCAAGAAAACGAAATGTGTAAAGTTCGCCTTACCCAATGTTAGAAAACTAGGACCCAACATCGTCTTAGATAAAGAGGCGCTTGAGACTGTGAGCTCAGCAGTTTTTTTAGTATAAGTCAAATCAGTTTAGTTTTATTTTTATTATATTATTGACATAATCAACCCATTTAAATGTTTTCTAATGAGTTGATTGCGTGGTTAGCTAGTGACCTCGACGATTGATCATATTATTCTTACCTGAGCAACCGGCAGCAAGTTCGTCATGCTCCCTCAGATGTCACTGCTTGCGGTAGCGTCGGGGGTCGGGTTGCCTCCTTCCCTCAAATATGGCGAGGGGGGTAATGGCTGATCTTTGCGTTATGCTCGTGAACGGGTGCTGCTTGTGGTGACTGGTCGTCTTGCTGACCATGGTTTTATTATTGTTATAATTAGTAATAGCTTGTTTATTTAGTTTCCTTCGATGGTCCTAGTTTATCATTTGTGACTTCAAGCGACAGCTATGTAAACAGAACCCAGCATTGCATAAATATGTTAGCGGTCACGTCCTTCATACCTGGAGGCTTTTATTTAATTTTCATTTATTAATTTTTGCTTGAGTACCTGCGTATAGTTTTTTATTGTATTTCTTGGTATATTGGCGTTGCTAGCTGACATATGGCAAATAATTAAATTTAGTGTCCTGTGTCTTGTAATGTTACTTTGCATACCTTGTATTGTATTCAGTCAAGTATTTTCTAACTGAACAGACAGCTGTGCTGCTGGGGAGTTTGTTGCGCCACTTCTTCTTCTTCTTCTTCTTCCCAGCGAAAGCACTAGGAAGTGGTGAAGGGCGGGCGTTTTGGGGGACTGTCTTTTGTAATTTTGACGTTCGAAAAGTGCTGATTCTCAGCCTAGTTTGAATAAATGACTTTTGATTTTGATTTTTTGATTTTGTAACCAACAAAAAAGAAGGTGGAGGGGTTTTGGTCGCAGTGCTTAAGAGTTTAGCATCTACTCTCGTATCCTTGGCACAACCAGCAAGCCCTTATATTGAACATGCTCTAATACAATTACCGGGGAACAAAACTGATGGAAACTGCGTTATTAGCGGAGTGTATATTCCTCCTAGATTATCTGAGGATATTTATCGGGACCACTTTAATCTTCTATATGGTACTCTATGCAATCTCAACACTAAAATATTTCACTTTTTTGGAGATTACAACTTGCCAGACATTAGCTGGTTACCTAACAAACATAGTAGTGCCTCGGGTCAACAATGTTTTTACAGTAATTCTTCAACAGCTAACGAACATCTGAGCAACTTTATTTCTTTACTTAATGCGTCACAGTTCAATAACATAAGGAATAACAATGGTCGTATTCCAGATTTATTAATTAGCAATACTGATTGTACTACATACACCCCATCCTGTACATTGCTGCCAATTGATGGTCACCATCCTCCTTTCTGTGCTACTATTACATATAAATCCGCGTTTAAGACCCTCGCACAACCGAAGGCATACAAATATAATTTTTTCAACGCAAATTATGAACATATAAATCTAGATCTTTCTGATACTGACCGGATGGCTAATTTTAGTACTTTGTCTGCAAACGAATGTGTCAGTGCTTTTTATGATATTTTATATGGCTCGATTAAAAGGCATACTCCCAAAACTAGTACCAAATCTACGAAATTCCCAATTTGGTTTTCTAAGTCGTTAATTCGCATTTTCAGATCTAAAAATAAAGCTTCGATCAAATGGAAGACGTACAACAACTTGTCAGACTACGAACAATTCTCTTTTTTAAGACATAGGTTTAAATCTGAACGTAACAATAATTATTATAAGTATATAGATAGTGTTGAGCAAAACATAAAGAAAAATGTTAAGTATTTGTGGAGCTATGTTTCTAATCGTCAATCCAATAATGGTATACCAGCTTCAGTATCCTATAAAAGTAAAATTTCAACTGAACCATCCGTAACTTGTGACCTATTTTCAGATTATTTTCAGTCAGTCTATGAAACATCAACATTAAAAGACAGTCAATGGACACCTCCTGAAAGCTGTGCAGATAACTGTGTTGTTATAAATCGCATTTCGTTTACTCATGAACAAGTTTTAAAGGAGCTTAACTCATTAGATACAACAAAAGGGCTTGGTCCTTATGGGTTACCAACTTACTTTCTTAAGAAAGTCGCCGCGAATATTTCCGTACCGTTATGCTTCATATTTATTAAATGTATTAATGATGGGACATTCCCAGAAGTTTGGAAAATGGCTAATATAACACCAGTACACAAAGCTGGCTCTAAGCAGGATGTTGAAAATTACCGGCCTATCTCCATCTTATCTGCCTTATCGAAGATTTTTGAGAGGCTTGTACATGGCGCAATTTACCCCACACTACACAATATTATTATAGCTCAACAACATGGATTTGTCCAAAGAAGATCTACAGTTACAAATTTATTAACTTTCACCAATTACCTTTTCAATAATATAGATCTACAGATACAAACTGACGCCTACACAGACTTCCAGAAGGCCTTTGATAAGGTGGATCATGAGCTACTTCTTGAAAAGCTGGTATATAACGGGATTCGCGGAGACTTACTTCGCTGATTTATTTCGTATGTAACAAACAGAACACAACGAGTCGTAATTAGGGGGCATCAATCCAAATCAATCACAGTGTCCTCTGGCGTGCCCCAGGGCTCAATTTTAGGACCTTTGCTTTTTATTATATTTATAAATGATGTATGGAATTGTTTTTTGCACTCAAAATTCTTACTTTACGCTGACGATCTCAAAATATACAGAACAATACGCACTTTTGCGGACTGTGAATTACTTCAGGACGACTTAAATAGATTTCATGCGTATTGTATTAAGAACAAAAGTCAATTAAGCACTTCCAAATGTGTTGCAATAACTTTCACAAAAAACAAAAATATTATAAAACGTCCGTATATTTTAAGCGATGCTCCTCTCAGCGAAGTTACGTCGGTGAAAGATCTGGGGGTAATATTAGATAGTAAGCTCCATCTTGATCAACATATTCATAAAATAGTAAATATAGAACTACCTCAGACTTTAAGCGTCCTGATACGTACATACATCTTTATAAGTCACTTATTAGGTCACAACTTGAATACGCTGTACTAATATGAAATCCGTTATATAAAAAATACGTACAAATCCTGGAAAATGTTCAATGCAAATTTCTCAAAGCAGTGCGATACCGTTGTCGGCGTGTCTTAACCTCTAATGACTCCCGTAGGGCTGTTAAATTGATGGATTTGAAGTCTAGACGCCTTTTCCTAGAAATGATGTTTCTTTATGACATATGTAGCGGCAGATATGACTGCTCAGATCTGGTAAATAAATTAAGTTATGTGGTACCTAGAACTGTTATAAGACGCGAGGTGCGCGCACGCCCACTATTCGCCATTCCATCTTGCCGTACCAATACTGGAGTGCGCGCACCTCTACGTCGCATGGCAAATAATTATAACACATTTTTTTCAGACATAGATCTATTTAAAATTTCGTCTAATGTATTTCGAAATACTGTAATCCGAAAATTAACAAACTAAATCTAAATTATAACTGATTACGTTTAAACGTTCAACTAAATGTAATTTCACTCGCATGCCTAGTTAGTTCGTGTATATAAATATATTTAAGGTAACATGTGGATAACGTCGTGAGTTACACTTACATTATACACTTTATATATTAAGGTTTATTAACTAAGAAACTTTTGTGTAGCTCTTTGTTCTCCCAAATGAATAAATAAATAAATAAACTTAATGAACACGGTCGTAAGATTATGTTCTCTGTTTTCTGGGATTGACAAGGAATAATTTTCTGGGAACTCCTCGAATCTCATCAGACTATTAACGCCAATCTGTATACGCAGCAGCTTCGCAAACTAGCAGACATGTTAAAAATTAAGCGGCCAAAACGACTTGGAGTCCAACTTTTGCATGACAACGCAAGACCTCATTGCGCCAAGTTAACACATAAACAGCTGGAGGAGCTAGGATGGCTGACTGTTCCACATCCACCGTATAGCCCGGATCTTGCGCCTTCAGACTTTCATTTATTTCGAGCTCTTAAATTTCATTTACTAGGAAAAAAAAACGAAAATTCTGAAAGTATTAAAATTGAACTTGAAAATTTTTTCGAGTACCAGCCTGCCTCATTTTGGGAGAAGGGTATTCAAATTTTGCCTAGCAGATGGCTGACTCTTGTTGATAACGAGGGAGACTATATAATTGATTAAATGTATTTTGAAGTGAAAACTTCTTTAGCGGCGTTGTACACTTTTTTTGTAACGGGTAAAAAATGTAAAACTCGCGTCAGGACACGTGACCCAGATCGAAAATTCGTAAGACGGATGGTGAGTAGACAGCCGGCGGCGCGGCGTAGACGAGGAAGTATCCCCCTCTCTTTCTACGGCGTGGCGAAAATGTATGCCTGCGCCTGTTGTTTAGTTTAGGTGGGGCAGGGTGCTTGCGCGAATGTTCGTGTGTGTTTATGTTACAGAAACAAACTTAACTTAAATGAATGAATTAATTAGAATGTATTGATAGACTTGAAGGTACATCTCTCGACAATAAATCTGCAATTTGGGAACTACAGATAACTGGTGGAATATATGGCACACCTCCGGTGGACGTGAAAAAATTAAAAAATTAATAAAATAATGGTTCTGGTAATAATGATGGTGAAAAAGTCGTCGAAATTATGGATAGAAGTTGATTTTTCTGAGAGATAAACTTTTTAATGTAATATAAATTGTCATGTTTGTGCAAGATAGCGCAATAAATAAATATTGTATTCTACGACATAAATGATAGTACTTTTATACTGATAATTAAAGCAATTCGTGCAAAATGATTCCCTAAACATTCCAAAATATAAAAAATGCACAACGTTAATATTTAAGTTTTCACTTCTGCTGGCACTCCCGGAGTGCAACCCGTCGTTTTTTTTTATTAATAAAAATTATTAATCAATAATCAATAATCATTTATTTCTTTGCAAACATGGGTACATTATACATAGATGTTGTTTCCATAAAATTAGATTCTCCACATTTTACCGACATGGGTATGCAAATCGTGTACAGTTTTTAAAAATATATCTTAATTACCTACATAATAACAATACAATAAAATATTAAATGTCAGACTAATCGGAATCATATAAAAATAAAGAAAAATTGAAAAAATGTCAAATCAATCAAGTAATAATAAGCATGTCAATCAGTAAGCGAATCATCATTAAGAAAACTGTCAATCGTATAATAGCATTTTGTCAGTAGAATTTCATTAAGCGTCCTTTTAAATCTTAGTACAGTCATATTTTTAATAACATTTGGAACTTTATTATATATGCGAGGGGCAATACCAAAAACACTTTTTTGCATTAGTGCAGTTTTACATTTGACTTGACATAATTTATTCACGTACTGTGTCCGTATTGGATTTTTCCTGACTTCTGATAATTTTTGAAATAATTGTGGGTTACATTTCACAAACAAGGCCGTTTCCAATATATATAAAGAAGGCAAGGTTAAAATCTTTAGAGACTTAAAGTGGGGTACACAGGTATCAGTTGTCTTCAGACCGCACATTGACCTGATGCATCGCTTTTGTAACTTAAACACCAGTTCTCTATCAGTAGATTGCCCCCAGAAAATAATGCCATATCGCAAAACAGATGCAACTAGCCCATGATAGGCTGTTAAAAGAGCCTGACTGTTTACTTTCTTTGAGAGCTGATAGAGAGCGTAAGATTAATAATGTTCCTATACAGTTTGGTGTATTTTTTGAATACTAACTTATGTTTTGAATCTGAGTTTAACCGATATTCCCAAAGTAATCGTCTTTGCTTGCTACTACATATTTTAATTCCGTGGGATATCCATTTCGTTTTCTTGCTAGTTTTAATGACGATAATTTTCTCCGGAAAGCACAATCTATATAGAAGAGAGAAATCATCCATGAAAGCGTCAAAAGCTTCGTTCGCGTCTTCAGCATCATGTACTAGCCTAAAAGATAAAGATTTAAGATGTCTTTTAAATATAATTAAGTTTTCCATGCATATGTCCTGTTTTTTTGTTTTCCAATATTCAAGTTTGCAAGTTTTATTTATGGGTACTTTAAGTATCTGAGCTGTATGATCGGAGAGGACTAGATCTATAACTTCAGCTTGGCATTCTTTCTGATAGTTATGAGCAAAATTGTCAATACAGGTGTTGTTTTTTAACCTAGTGGGAGTATACAGCGCTAGTTTTAAATTATATTTCATAAGAAAGTATTCAAGTTCTAATGTCGTTTTGTTTCTTTGCAAAACGTTAATATTAAAATCTCCACACAGAATGATTTTCTTATTCGAAGATAGACAAACCTTATTTAAAATATAATCCAATTTATCGTAAAATACTTCGTATTTGTATTTTGGGATTCTATAAATACATATTATTATAATTTTATGTGTAATTATTTCTACAGCGCAGCATTCAAAGATGCCTGAAATTGACTGTTTTGCTATGTCTGGTATTTCTCGAAACTGTAATCCCACTCTTACAAAAATACCTGTGCCCCCTCTTTTTGAATCTCTAGAGAAGAACGCAGCTGGACAATAATTTGATATGTGCAATAAATTTTCATACCCTGTTTGCACGAAATGTTCAGTAATACATAAAACGTCTATAATAGTTCCTTTATCGAATAGTTCTACTAATTTAACAGTTAGTGCATCGGATTTATTAATAAGACCAGCTATGTTCTGGTGTAAGATATTGAGGTAGTTAACGAAAAAACTGAGAACTCAATATTTGCGAATCTGTAGAACATTCCTTTTGACTTAGATTTTGAATATCTAACTGTGTAGCATTCTGGGTGCCTATGTATACGACAAGATCTTGAAGGTCTGATATAACAATATTTAATCCTTTATTGTTCAAAGTCCCATAACGGCTATACGTGTTGGAAGTATAAGGCAGATTAAAATTCGAGTCTAAAATATATGCATAATTATATGTTTCTGCATCCATGCAAAGTAGATTATTGAAAGTATCAATTCGGCTGTTATACATCACATTACTATTAACCATGTATTTAAATGTTGGCAAACATATTATAAAGTTTGTATGATTCAAAGTTATTAGTTTTTCGCGAATAGACGACACAAGTTCAATATAATTATGCGTTTTTTTAAAATTGACTTCGCCAATATAAATAATACAGTAATCAAAACATGTAAAGTCTCTTACTTTTTTGTCAATATTATCTAATAGACAATTCAAACTACAATCAGGCTTACGATGGTGACATATTTCAAAATTACATAACTGAATTCTCTCAATGATTTTGTACATTCTGTTGGAAGTTTCACAACTTAGTAGACATATTTTGTGTTTCAGAGATGAGACAGTTTGATTTGTAACCGATATTCTTTCTTGAGTAGTGCTTGAGGGACATAATTTATTATCCTCTTCCCTTTTGTTCTTCAATTTGACGCCGTATGTAGAAGGCGCGGGTGTAGGCTTATAGTTTGTCGTCATATTTTCCAATGTTTGTGTCTGTTTTGTTTTTGAGCTATTTTTGTTTGTATTTTTGTTCGGTGTTTGGTTTTGCCCGTACGTTGTTGTTTTTGTCCCTGCTTCGTCTCCATGTAGTTCATCCTCGTCATCGTCTCCATATAATGCTTCATCTTCATATAGTACTTTCTGTAGTCTCGGTGTCCTATTAGTATTTTGTTTCCTTTTAGATTTTTGTCCTGATCTAGGTGTAGCTTTATTTTTGTCTAATGTATTTATAGTTTTATAAGCTTCTATAACTTTGACATATTTTTACAGATCGGATTTTAATCGAAAGTTCTCTGAATTGAGATTCTCAATTTCTTGGTGAGCTGTTAATAAATCGTCCGATAATCGCTTAATTTTTTCGTTAAGATCTAGTACAGTTTGACTGGTATTTAATGATGTGTTCGGCAGACTCATCATAGTCGCATCAAATAATGTCGAACTGTCTTTGCTGATGTCATTTAAAGAACTGGTTCTTTGTATTTTACGGTCTGTAATATTATTGCTTTCTTCCATTATAATTATATGCCAAAGTAGTAATATCAAATAATTGCAATTTAAAACTGTGTGAAATGGAACGTCGTCCCAAAATGCTGATACTCAATACAATACAATCAGATTTCCGAACGAAGATTAATATGTCAGATCACAGTCAACTTTGTTGTGATTGGTCAATCGGTTGACGTATGTCAGCTAAATTCACCGTTAATGAGTCATCTGTTCTTTGTTTACGTTACAGAAATATCTACAACTGTTTTTTGTTATAATTAAGTTGTTATTATGCACCAATTCTCCGTGTCCGTCTTGTTATTAGAAATATCTTATACTCAAACCAGTTTTTATAATGTTGCTGTATTGTAAAACTGAAAAATGTACCTGCACTGTTATCGCCTTATCCAGCACGTTTTTGCATCTTCAAGACTTGATAACACTGTCACTGATATTACAACTTATCCAGAGTGTTTAGCTGTGTTTTTTGGGTACTTATATCGAAAAAATATGTAATTTATGAATTAATTCGAACAGTTCGATGTTTGACGTTTAGCGGATACGTTCCGTTTTTTAATAAAATTAATATTAATATTAAAAAATTAATATTAATTTGTCTTTTAACTGGCAATAATTTATGAGACAACCTAATAGGTATCTTAGGATTATACACTTGGTACCGAGTTACAGTATTAAGTTTGCGTTGTTTGCTATTAATTACAGCATTTAGAAGGTGTATAAAGTAGTTAGGTGTCTACTCAAATTATATTGTTCGTTTTTATAATAAAATTGTATTCCTGTGTCAATTCCAGGTTGACAACACTCGTCTCCCAGTATGTCTGAGGAAAAGGATTTAATTAAAAAGCGAGGCAGCTTCAAGGGCCGTGTGACTGCTTTCGTTAATTTCCTGGACTTACTCAAGGACAAGGAATTATCCAGCTGTAATGTGTCTGAACTGCAGTTGCGTATGGGCAAGATGGAGTCGTTGTACGAACAATATGATGAGGTACAGTTATGTCTGGAATGCATTGTAGACGATTTAAAATCATAATACTCTGAGCGTTCTGAATTTGAGTCTCTTTATTATAGTAATCTTTATCCAGACCCCAAATTATTTTGAGTGATTTTAACAAAGACAATAAATCAATGGAAAGCTGCAAAAGTACACCTACACTGCACAAGCCAGTTAAATTACCAACGATTCAGTTACCAAAGTTTAGCGGATTATATTGTAATTGGCTTGAATTCCGCGACACCTTTGTTAGCTTAATTCATAGTAACGATGACATAAACACAATCAATAAATTCCACTACTTGAGAGCATCACTTGAGGGAACAGCTGCATTAGTCATTAAATCTATTGAGTTTTCTTCGAGCAATTACCCTGTGGCATGGTCGTTGTTATGCGATCGATTTGACAACAGAAGATACAAAATCATGTTTGCGCATTATTTAATATTGAATCCATATCAAAGGAATCTTCTGTTGTCATTAAGAGAGAATGATCAGTTAAATAAAGATTTGCGAGCTTTAGATTCGTTAGGGGAGCCTGTTAAATACTGGGACACGCTTTTAATTTACATTGTCACTCGTAAACTTGATCAAAAAACCTATAGTGAGTGGGAGGAGTACAAGGGTAGGATGGACAAAGACTGCACGATTAGTTTTGACGCATTTATGCTATTCCTACATAATTGTGCCGATCTTATCGACTTTGGAGCTAGCATGTACTAATTATTCCCAAACGACAAGTAAGTCAGCCCCTAAGATCAAGTCAATGGTAGTAACACAATCTTCTAATACTTCTAGCACAGAATCCGCTTCGAAATCATGTCCTAAATGTAACAACAACGATCACACTTTAAATAATTGTCCAGTTTCTCGTATTAAGTAATGAAGATCGTCTCAAGTTACTACCCAGTTATAAGATATGTTTCAACTGTTTTCGTTCGGGGCACTATGCTAATAAATGTAAAAAACCGGTTTGTAAACTATGCAGACGTAGGCACAACACACTAGTTCACTGTTCACAGTAGATTCTAAAGGCACTATTGCGAATACACTTAGTGGTAATTCGATAAACAACTTGTCTGTATCGTCTTCATTACCGTCTGCTACCACTGATACGAATAACGTAGCATTGTGAGCAAACATTGCATCTCCGTGTAGTCATACGCAACGAGATGTGTTGTTGTCAACCGCCTTGGTCAAACTGCGGGACCACAATGGTTGTGTGCATCTCGTTCGCGCGGTTCTTGATAGCGGTAGCACGTCGTCATTCATAACGGACAGGTTATGCAATAAATTAAACTTAACAACTAGCCAAGTAAAATAGATCGATTCTTGGCATCAACAATGTTACTTCGCACGTAGGAAAAACATGTCGGGTTAAGATTATCTTTAGATGATAGCTTCGTATTAGAACTTCATTGTTTTGTTCTGCCATACATTACGAGTAACGTACCGTGCCGTGAAATAAATATTTCTGACTTCGACATACTCTCGAATATTACTTTAGCTGATCCTACTTTTTATAACCCTGCTGATGTTTATATTTTAATTGGCGCTGACCTTTTTTGGGATTTGTTAGGATCTCAAATACCTACTAAAGTTAGGTACCGGAAAACCAATATTATGTGAAACCCGTTTAGGATGGATAGTTTCCGGTCCAATTCCTCAGAGTTATATTTCACTGCTGTCAAATGACGTAAAGGGTGAATATTTCATTTCGTGCATATTATGATATTTTGGAGAAAATAAAATAAATGTGCCTAATCATGTTCATTATACGTTTTTTTGAATGTGTTTATTGATAATAAGTGAAGTATAACAAAGGGACAGTAATCAGACTTTTAGTTTTTAAGATATTGACGTTTGTTTTTTTTTAAGGAACGGTAATGAGATTTAACACAAACGGAAATTAGATATCTGTTTATGGTAATGAGGTGGAAAAAATGGTAATTAACAGTACAACAACAGTTTGATAAATCAGCCTTTAATTGCAATAAAACAAACCCATAAATTAACTTCAAAATAGGAACATAATAATAAAGCTATAAAATAATACAGAAACAAAACATAATCATACAGAAACTCTAAAATAATCTTTGATACTGTAGCTTGATATGAATTTCAAAATAATAATTATGGTAATCTAGAATTTAATATAAATAATCAATTTACATTGACAGAATAGCATAGCAGCTATAATTATTCTGAAACTTTAAAAAATCAATCATATCTGGCTGCTCCGTAGCTTATTTACTTCGCACTAACTAAATAATTAACATACAAAACATAAAATAATTAATATGACAAATAATAATAATAAGTAATAGATATGTACAGACGCCAGCACATCAAGCTACCCGAAACTGTCAAATTTTCCCAATCAACCTTGAACCTAATGCTTTAGCGATAAATTTGAAAATATTTTAAAGAAATTTGACAGATTGTAGTAGGTAGTTTGATGTGCTGGCGTCTGTACGTATTGGGAAATTGTTATTTATAATTGTTTTTTTTTTTTTGGAAAAATTTCCATGTCACTATCCGAACTGCTGTCGCTTAAGAGTCGCTTTCGCAAATCTTCAGTCGGTCTATGGAGTACAAAGCTGTCTTCAGAACTATTATCCTTGCTATCTTTATCATTCTGTAAAATTCTGTGTGTGTTCTGTGTGTAGCCTCTCGTGTGACACTGTATGTGGTTGATTGATCGGCGGCGCTTCAAGTGTGGAGTTAGCTTCAGAAATATTTTCAATTATAGGCTGTTCTTTGTATGAGCTTCCACTAGATCTAGCTAACGATGTCAGGGACCCACAATCATCTTCAAGATTATTTGGTTCAAGTTCTTTTAACATACTTCGGCTAGATTGAACAAAATCTTCAAATTGGTCAGAAAAATTGGGAGTGGTACTAGAAATATTGTATGTTCGTACCATTTCATTTATGTTAACATTCGGATATAAATGAAGTTTATTATCCGGCATAATATCAGAAAGTCTACTTAATTTTATAACATATAAATTAAACGAGTTTTTAAATAAGTATTGAAGTCAATCTGTTATGAACCTGGTACTACTAAGTATTTATAAGTTTGTAAATTATTACTTTGTAAAAACCTAAATAAAATTTTTATCTATAGAATAGAAAGTTTTTATTTCAGACCGGAGTCCATAGGGTTAGTAACAATTTTTCTTAACTTCTAGTGTTAGTAGGTTACAGACACAGATAAAAATAAAAACAGATAAAAATACACAATTAAAATTCAGCGTGGAGCAGCATCCACCTCCGCAGCATCGGGGAATCCCACCGATCTGCGAACACACTGAGAATACTGTTGGTGCTGCCGCGAACACGAGTCATCAGGGATGCACACCTGTTTCTAATAAAACCATCAATATTATTATCTGCAAACATCCCCGACGCACTACTACGCCACGGCAGCCGCAGCAGCACTCTCAGTGCATTATTATATTGAACACGTAAGTCGCTGTATGTCCGCTGAGTGAAGTTGACCCACAGGCTGCACGTGTAGAATGACTGACAGTAAGCTTTGAAAAGCGTTACTTTTACTGGCCTCGTACAACGTGCAAACCTACGGGCCAGCATGTTACAACGGACAGCCAGCGACCTACGTTCCCTTTCAATATCACAATTATCTTTCAGATCATCAGTGATCCAATGGCCCAGATATTTAAATTTGTCAACCCTTCGCAATGGTTCTCCACAAAGAGCCACAGTTGGGATACTCGAATATGTCACACTGCCTGCTTTAAAAACCATTAGTTCGCTCTTTGTGACGTTATATTTGAGCCCATGATTCACTGCATAATATTCGCATATAGCGATCAGCGGCCTCAGAGCACCGATCGATGGGCTCAGCAACACCATATCGTCAGCATAAGCGATATTGTTAATGCACACCCCGTCAATATATATTAGGGTGTCCCTTATTTTTCAAAGTTTTTATTTTTTAACGCATACGTCTTAGTTTTGTTCGTATGTTCCTAAAACACTCGAAAATACATTTTTACCTCATTTGGAGAACGAGAACCCGTGCCGACTTGCATCGAAACATGTTCATACAAGTATCGCCGAACTAGCGGCGCGCACCCGTCGTATTTGTCATTTGTTCACAGTAACTCTCGTGATTAACATATTGTTTTAAAGTTAAAAAAATGGCAGTGGAATTAAGAAGCAATAAAAAAAGTATTTTCTTAGTTGGTGACGTGAACCATCAAATAACTGGAGCAAAGTTACCGTCTAATCGTCAAGTTCTTGCAGTCCTCTTTTTTAACATTCGCGAAGTTAAATTGACTGTTAATGAAAGCGCAAATCTTGCCGTTCGAGAGTGTATTATATTCTGGGAAAAAGCTAGAATCCCTACTAGAGCTGTGCCTAACTGTGTAAAAAAACTTGTGGATCTTCACCGTGCTTGGAGAGACTTACAAAAAAATTCAAAAAAAACGCAAGATGTTTACAAGCGCCGCGAGGAGGACTTTCAAAACAATTTAGATAATTTATTCGATATAGCACACGCAAATGCTTTGGAATGGATAAAAATAGAAGAAGATAAAATCTTTTTACAAAAACAAAGAGAACCAAGGCGTCCAGGATGTTTAGCGGGAGTAGATAAAAAGTTAGCCGAGAAAGAAGAAAGAACAAGACAGAGAAAATTAACAGAACAGAACAGAAGACAAGAGCAAATGTGTTCCGAAAGTTTGTCGTCATCTTTAACTACAGCAGATTTTATCGAAACGCAAGAAAATCCCAATCAACCTACCAGCTCTGACGAAAGCCTTGAGGAACCCTTGCCATCGACATCGCAAATGGTAAGTTCTGTAACAACTTCAAAAAGAGGAAGGAAAGACTTCATCAGTCCTAAGTTAGTTGCCGCTTTGGATAGATGTCAGTTAAGCATAAGGGACTCTGTCTATATACTTCAGGCTGTAGTAGAAGCCCTAGATCTCAGCTGTGATGAGTTCCCGATAAATAAATCGTCTATTCAACGCATTCGCACACAGAGTAGAAAAGATAGAGCGGAAGCTATAAAATTAGATTTTCAGAATAATTTGCCTGAAACGGTGACCGTTCACTGGGATGGGAAGTTATTACCCGGACTAGACGTAAGAAGTTCTAAAGAAGAACGCCTGCCAATTCTTATTTCATTTGAAGAAAAGGAACAACTTTTAGCTGTGCCCAAACTGGAAAGCTCTTCCGGTCAAGATCAAGCTAAAGCTGTTTTAACTGCACTTCATGACTGGAATCTCGAGGAAAAAGTACAAATAATGTGTTGTGACACAACTCCATCTAATACAGGGCGACTGAACGGAGCTTGTGTACTTTTGGAACAAAAACTGGACAGGGAATTATTACTCTTTGCTTGCCGCCATCACGTTTACGAACTGGTTTTAAAATGTGTATTTGAAACAAAAATCCACCAAATCACAAATAGCCCTGACATCCCGATGTTCAAAAAGTTTAGAGACAACTGGAAAACTATTAATCCTGCTGCTATTGAAGCGTACACCGACATCGTCACACAACATTTTTCTAAAACAACGATTGATGAATTGTTGACATTTTATAATCGAGAACTGCAAAAATCCATTGTACGTGACGATTATCGGGAACTAATTGAATTATCTATTATTTTCTTAGGAGGAGATAATGAGAAAAAGATTAAAATAAGACCTCCTGGAGCAATGCATCAAGCCAGGTGGATGGCTAGAGCCATTTACTCTTTGAAAATATGTTTGTTGCAATCTCAGTTCAAAATTAGCGCCAAGGATAAACGAGCCCTACAAGATATTTGTTTGTTCATTGCAGTTATGTATGTAAAACCATGGCTTGAATGTAGTCTGGCGGTCAAGGCACCAAATCAAGATTTGCGCTTTTTAAAAAGTCTTAAGGAATATGAAACTGTTAACAAAGAGATCTCCAAAGCAGCCCTGAGCAAGTTTAGTCAACATCTTTGGTACTTGTCAGAAGAAATAGCTGTTTTATCACTCTTTGATGATGAAGTAGATGAACAAACTAAGACAAATATTGTAGCGAACTTACAAAGAGAGAGTTTGTATGATTCTGTAAAGAGATACATTCCATCAAAAGAAGATATGTCTGATTATTTGTATGGTAAGTGGAAATACATAATGTTTTCGTATGTTTTCGCGATTGTTACACATTTAAATTAAATAACTTAATACGGTTTTATAGCGTTTATCACATTTTTATATCTAGAACTGACCTGACAAAAAAATGTAATAAACGCGATAAAACCATATTAAGTTATTTAATTTAAATGAAAGTACATAGTTTTATGTCTTATATCCTTCTTAATAAACTGATAATAATATTATCTTGTCTTTTGTTGCAGGAAAATCATTAAATAATTTTGTGTCTGTCAAGAGCACAAATTTATTTGCGCGTTTAAACATTGATACAAACTTCTTGAAGAGACCCGTTTCTACATGGGAAGAAGATGTAACCTATTTGCAGGCAAAAAGAAGGGTTCTTTCTTTAAGGGCCGTGAATGATACAGCTGAAAGAGCTGTAAAACTTATGCAAGATTTCCATGGTCTAGTCACTGCAAAGGAAGAACAAAAACAATTTTTGCTGCGCTGTGTACAAGAGCATAGAAATCTGTACCCAGATTGTAAAAAAGAGACCCTTAAAAGAAAATATCCTGATTTGTGATGTTCTTTTGATTAATAAATACCTATTTTCTAACTTTCTCTTCGATTATTATTTTTATACAATATAAACATTTTATTTCATTTTATAACACATACACAACGATAAGCGTTAAAGACAGTTAAAGACAACGATTTTTAAAATCTTCAAGGCTCTGTCGGCACGGGTTAATGTTGACATATAAATATAAAATTTTGTATTTGATTAAGTTTAGGTGGTTTAAAAAGAATTAAGGGGTATGCATTTCCATATCTGAAAAAAAATTTTTTTGACCCATATAAGGGACACCCTAATATATATATATATAATATCCGACATTGGTGCTGCTGAGCTCAAGGATCAGCTGGTTCATGTATAGGTTGAAGAGCCGGGGTGAGCTGAGCCCCCCTTGCCTCACCCCGCACTCCAACCGATACACGTCCGAGTACGAACCATTCCACTTCACGCTATTGCTTTGATTAATATACCAGTACTTAAATATTGACACTATTTCAGATGGTAACGAAGTGTCACATTCTAGTTTACGCCACAAAACATCGTAACATACAAGATCAAATGCTCTTGACAGATCCAGAAAACACGCGAAAATAGGAGTCTTCCTGTCTGTGTAGTATTGGCCAGTCTGCTTGAGGCACAAATGATAAATAAATGATAAATGATAAATGATTTATTTTCTGTAAGTAGGTTTGTAGAAACACTTTTACATGTCAATCATATTTTTTTAAACTAGATGAGGTCGGCGTTTCCTATCTGACTACTCTGAGAAGAAAGGCCGAAACAAACTCAGAGGTCACAGTCTCTTTTAAAGTCCAGACATAATCTTGGTCAGATAATGTGAAGACCATGTAGATTAGTGTCTGAAATGGTCTTTTGAGTAAAGAACCACACAGATTGAGCGGACCTGTCCAGTCAGTGCACGCATTTGTCAAAAATCGTGCAGCTCAACTCAGAACTTGAGGAGCCTTACGATTCGACGAACAATACCAATGAAAGGACATTTGGGTAGGCCGCATAAATGACTCAAACTGCCAGATCATGATTAAAACTAACTAAGAAGGAAAACCGAAAAAAAGAAATGACCCACATAGTCTTCACACTCACAGTAATAATAATAAAAATAAGATACTTTACAAAGTAAATATCCATGTCATTGTTTATATAAAATTCATCAATGTCAATGTGTATATAAAAATCCGGATATAATCTTTGAGGACCATGTAGATTGGTGTCTGAAGTGGTCTTTTGAGGAAAGAACCACACTGAGTGGACCTGTGCAGTCAGTGCACGCATTCGTCAGTAACCGTGCAGCTCAACTCAGAACTTAAGGAGCTCAACGATTCGACGAGCAATACCAGGGACAGGACATTTGTGTAGACCGCATACACCACTCAAACTGCCAGACCATGATTAAAACGGAAACAAGATTGCACTCTCAGTTGACAGCCCAGGCTTAAAACCGAATTGGGCGTCGTGTAGTTCGAGGTGTTTAGCCAATATCTATAGGTACTAATATTATAAAGCTGAAGAGTTTGTTTGTTTGTTTGATTGAACGCGCTAATCTCATGAAGTACTCGTTCGAATTGAAAAATTATTTTTGTGTTGAATAGTCCATTTATCGAGGAAGGCTATAGGCTATATATAACATCACGCTACAACCAATAGGAGCGGAGCATCAATGAAAAATGTTGCAAAAGCGGGAAAAAAATATTCTTTTTGAGAGCTTCCCTTGCGTGCGCTGCGTAAATGGTTAAAGTTACGCAAAAATCATGTGACGGAATTGTTCCTACTTAAAAGTTCTATAAAAAAGTCCGCGACAGCATATGTCTATCTTTTTTGGTTGACTCACTATAACTTTTTTTATGGTAATCAAATTGGTTCTTAAATAATGCATTATTTGCGAAGGTGTTTTCATAAACATGATATTAATCCATACCCAAATAAATGCGTTATTCATCACAAGTATTTAATTTTTCACAAAATTGCCCTTGACATCATTTGATTCCAATGAATATCTTAGGAGATATCATAGTTTTATAATAAATCCGCACGGCCGCCGGTAGCTCTGCGAAGTTCACTATACTTAATTCCACTCTTACTGATCATAGCGTGACGTTCCTAAAATAGCTTCTTACAGTAAGTATTAATGTAGTAAGTAATAATCATAAGTAATGGAATATATTTTAATAGGTTTTTTCCTGAAATTAACGCGGGTAAAACCGCGGGGCACTGCTAGTTTTTTTATACATGTCTAAAATGGTTGATTCTTCGGAGTAATTTGACAAATTCGACAAGGGTGTGTCGGAATATGTAAAATTGTAAAGAATAAATAATCCTTCCTAAATTGCATGGAATCAGCATGTAATACATTCTTGCTAAACTATCAGAGTATTTCTAGACGTTAAGAGTTAATGATTTCCGAACGAAACCGGATGATCTGTGAGTTGGTCTAGAAATATACAAAAACTTATTATAATTTAACACATTTTAAGGATAACAGGACTATACTTTGTATTTAAAATATTCTCTTAATATTATGTGCAATTCTTGATGTATATGTGGTTGTAAATAATAAATATGGTAAACTCAGTGGATGTTATGTTTAAGAGACTTATTCCAATGATAGTCGGATAAATTGTGATAAAAATACATTTAATATCTTATCATGTTTTAAAACAGTTCTGCCTAATTAGATTTACATAAGATGGTAAACATTAAAAGTTATTTGGTAAAAATGTATGATTGGCTTAAAAGGGCGGCATAATGTGAGGCCGCTAGGGTAGGGATAAAAACGAACAGTGGAGAGGAGCGAAGAGGCTCTTTCTTTTGGGACCAAACTTCAAGGAGTCAAGTAAGTTATGTATCTACCATGTCTGTTGTATTATTCTCTAAAACTATCTTTTTGAATATGGTATCTTGAACTGTTCTGTATGTTACTGCCTATAATGACTACCGTAATTGTATATGTCATTATTGCCTGTGTTAATTTGTAGCACCATATTGGTTATCCTGCTACATCTATAGCCATGTTGTATACTATCTGTTAAGTGTAATATTCGACTCGATTCTTGTAATGGTAAATATCTGATCACAATAATAATCTGAGGAGTTTCTTGCTCGTTCTTCTCCTGCAGAGTTAGCTTTGGAATGAGTGACTAGTTTTATTATGACCTCTTTATCTAGATAAAATTATCTAAATAAATACCTAGTCTTGCCTATTTCGTTGTTTTTATAACCTAAAACCCTTAAGACAGATACACACAACCCTTCACATACAGTCACTCAACCTAGATAAATGTTTTCAATCTCAGAGATATCGATCATAATCTAGACGGATTAAGCCCTTTCTCACATCAGAAGTGGGATCGATCTCTGGCCTCGTTATTAATTCATCTAATTTAAATATTTCTAGAATGGAAGCTGCAACGATAAATGATCTTCTGAAGGCTATTCGCGATGCTGTTTCAACTCCACATCAAAAAGAGGATGACATCGCGCTGCCGGTGTTTGATCCGGACAAAAGCGATTGCAGAGCATCGGGCTGGTGTATCAGCATCGAGGCCCTCGCTGCGGAATTAAGATGGAACAGTATTAAAACAGTCGCTAAAGCTGGTAAGGCCCTTAGGGGCTCTGCACTATCATGGTTTGAGACCTGGACACCGTCAGAAGGAAGGTCTTGGGATAATTTTCGGGCAGACATTCAGGAGATCTATCCTGAAAAAAGAAATTTAAATGAAAAACTTAGCAAAGCTGTTCTATTTGTTTCTGATTCAGCGGAGTCTTACAGTGAATATGCAAGGGAGAGAATTAGATTGTTCAAAAACACGAAAATTGCGTTTACTGATACGCAATTAATAGAATTAGTTTGTGGTGGCATCAGTGATGTTGATGTAAGGATGGCGGCCCTGAATAATGGCGCTACTTCCACTTCTGTACTTATTTCCTTGCTGTCTACCTTCTCTAAGACGAGGAAAAGGCCGTCAGAAAATGTTGATAATTCAAATAAGCGATTCAGGTCAGAAAAGAAATGTTATAATTGTAATCAAACTGACCATTTAAAATCTCAATGTACAAAACATATTTCAGTTCAGGCTGGTCCCCGTAAGGTTAATAATAATTTGTTAAGTAAAGATTTTCGTACAAAAATTTGTGCCTATTGCAAGAAGGTTGGTCACACTGAATTCGTTTGCTACCAAAAGCAGCGAGCTGAAACAACCAAGGCACCAATAGCCGGTCCATCTAAGGAGATACATTTTTTAGACAAACCGAATTAAAACTTACTAAAGTTTTAATTAAAAATAAACCAATTGAGTCACTTATAGATACAGGAGCTAGCTGTAGTTTAATTAAAGAATCTATTGCAAAACAAATAGTGTTTACGACTTAATTATTTGTGAAGCTTCCGGCTTGCTCGATAGCTGGCGTTGGCGTCAAATTAGAAGTCGCTATGGTTTCGTTACCGCGATTAGTATATAAGTAAATCGTTTCCTTTAATAAATGGATTTTTATTTGAGCTATCAGCTTAGATCAGGACACAATTGTGGTTTTATTTTCAACCCTATTAGTGTTCCCACAAGTACTACGTTAGTTCAAAATATTACCAGCTCGGTAATAAACAAATAGGTTGCCACTTATTCCCTGTGTCAATGCTTCTGAATGGGATAGGACAAAGTAAGATTTATGCAATTGCTTTTGTTACCCTACCAGTTCAATTTGAAGATATTTGTTTAGAACTTGATATGTATGTGGTAAGACACCATGACTTTAGTTATGATCTTCTTATAGGCAGAAATGCAGTTCAATACCCTGATGTAGGAATTATTACTGATTTATTAGGTAGTCACTTGTTTAGGAAGCCGCGGTTGAAACTAAACTAGAATTAAATGTTATTTCCACAACTTTAGAACCTGACGAATTAACTTTAAAAGTCGAACACTTGGATTTACAATTACAATGTAAAATTAAAAGCATTTTTCAACGTTATCCTTCGGTATTGAATGAAACTAGTACTGTGAAAACTGGTGAGCTAAATCTACGTGTACATAAAAGTAGGGTATAATTGGGGATTCTGGGATCATGCAGTTCGAGCGAAGCGAGAACAAATGATTCCAGAATCCCCAATTGTTTTTATCGAGCGATGACTAATCAGACTACCAACGTTATGATTTATAACATAGGTATTATGTATCAATACGCGCTGAACTGCTCGAACTGCATGATCCCAGAATCCCCAATTGTTTTTATCGAGCGATGACTAATCAGACTACCAACGTTATGATTTATAACATAGGTATTGTGTATCAATACGCGCTGAACTGATACAGCGAACAATATAAACAAGAATATTAAGTTAAAGAGCCAACTCAATTGCGCTATCAGTTTATAACTCATCTTTTTATGTCGTTGTAAACTAAAAATTATATGTATAACATACAGCATTCACATTAGTCATTTTTTTCTCACTACGAGTTTATTTGTACTTATTATTTGATCACAGTCATTTTATAACTTAAGTACGAAAGTGTGAGGAGCCAATCTTAAGCTTATTATATTGATGTTAGATCATGGCTTTGACCTCATGGATATCGCATCGGTCATTGCTACCAGGGCTCGGAAACCGGTTGAAATTCTTAACCGGTTACGGTCATTGACCCCAAACCGAAATCGATTTAGGTTAAGGTTTGCACTTTACCGGTTTTTACCGGTTTTTTCGGGAAACCGGTTTTTCATGAATTTTGGTTTTGAAAGTGAAAATCAACCGGTTAAACACCCCCCGCCCCCTAACTAAGCAAGTCGCAACATGAATCTACCCGCACCATTTAAGTTCTCCGGTTGTATTTGACGTCCTCAGATCAAACATTTTTATTCCTAATGTTTTCTGGGGTACTAAATGTACTAATGTCACTATAACTTGTTGGAAGTGTTAAAAAAGTAGACGAAAAATATTTACGACTTACGGAATTAACCGGTTAATTTGGGTGTCAAAACCGTTTGTGCTTCTGTAACCGGTAACCTTTGTCATTTGGGTTACATATGAACAGTTCACTTGTTTAACCGGTTAATGAGGGAACGATATATTTACCGGTATTTCATCGAAATTAACCGCTCTTTTTAAACCGGTTCAGAGCCCTGATTGCTACAAAGTATGCTTAGTCAATCCAGATACATTTGAATTCAATTTGCCATCCAAACTGTTTCTGTATGATTGATTATCAAAACATAATTAAGCATCATCATTAAATGTAATAAACTTATTGATTTGACCTAAAGTAGGTATACCTGATTGGACAGGTCCATTCAAACTTGTATGGCACTTTCTCAAAAAGGTCATTTCAGACACAAACCTTCACTGCTCATACATTACTACCTACATACATAATTTATTTTTGTCTGGACCTGAAAAGAGACTATGACTCTTGAGTTTATTTCAGCGTTTCTTCTCAAAGTAGTCAGTTAGGAAAATCTCGTTTTGGAAAAAAAAAATGTATTGACGTGTAAAAGTATTGATTTCAACCTATTTGCAAAATAAATATCATTTAAAGGTTTATAACTTCCGTAGTCTTGAGGTATTTATAGATTTTAGGTTTATAACATAAAAAAATATAAAGTTCAAATTATATTGGTTATCTCTTTGAGAAATTGTAATAAACATTTAAATGTGATACTCATAAAGATTATCACTAGAACAGTAAAGTACATACGATTTCCTTTTTAGAATTTCGTCTCAGGTATCCGCGACATCGTGGTGCCAATACCAAATTAAGAAATGTAAGGCGATGAGCATAGTGAGTATACATGATTAATTAATTATCGACTTTATTTGACTAGTACATATGATTGAAATACCAATAATCATTGATGATAATGTTGATATCTAGCGTTTGCAATATTTAATATAACCGCTACCTTAATTTATAGTAGTATAAAAAGCGATCACTGAGGAGCGCATCCAGAATTTTTGCGATTTCGGTGTGCATTGTCTGTGTAACGTGAATTATTGTAGTGTTGAGTGACAAGATCGGTGACAATAAGTATGTATGTACCTATTTAATTTTTAAGTTGAATATCTAGTCTTGAATTTTACAGTTTTCAATAGGCAGAACGAACTATGTGCAATGAATAAATACTTTTAATTACAAATAACAACTACATTCTAATGAATTATTATATAATTTTAGGGCATCTCGGAATCCTTTTGACTCTGATACGGAGATTACTTTGCAAGCAAGCACGAGTGGTAAAAAGCCTCAAAAATCGAGGAAAAGGAAAACCATCAGCAACAAACCTAAACAGAGTAAGAAAACTGCGCCTCCTCCTGATTTATCCGAAGACTCTGAAACCGAGCCAGTATCTACTGCTCGAAAACAATCCTCAATATTTTCAGATTCTGAGGTAAGCATAATAGTCATCTAATACTTTTTACAGTTTCACAATATTCATGTTAAATAGTGTGTTCTGGTAACAATCGTTTAATATTTAATTTTTTACCTGTTGTTTCGATCAAATGTGTTTAAATTAAATATCTTACTCGAACATGAAGTACCTACTGTCTGTTTATATCTACCTTATTTTGTACCGATTTCATGCAGATAGTGATTTTCAGACTAAAATAATGTTAAATTGTTGCTATAGTATCTGACAGTTATATGTATACTAACAACTCGGTCTTTTTTTATAATAAATGAGAATAGTATAAATTTATAGAGTGAGTTTAGTAGCTTAACAGTAAACTTTTATTGGAGTTTTTGCTATGCTGTCTAATTAAATTAATAATTTTATTATATTTTCAGGACGCCGCAGCGGAGCCTGTTAGAGCTGCTGCTCTAAGAAGTTATCTGGCACGGCGCGTGGGTTCCGGGTACACCCTGCAGCGTGATCCAACTCGCAGCGGCCAGTTTTATATAGAGCTGCGTGTCTACAACAGCAAGGAAGCAGAGACACTTGCTGCTAATCGTTGGAAGCGAGCGCTTTTCACACTTCACTCATCACATGATGACAGCGATCCAGTATGGAAAGCTCTTACTGGCTTAGTTAGCGCTGCTAAGCAAGAGTATGCAAACATAAAACCTATATTATATCCTTCAAATGTTTTCTAAATTGCACTATAATATGTTATTTTTGTTTACTCTTGCTTCATATAGGAACTGAGAAAGTATTACCGGATTAGTTAATCCTGTATCCAAATATAAAGTCTCGGTATATTGTAACAATCAAACGTTTTCTAATAACAGCAACTTGTTATTATACAGGGTGTAAGGAGAACGCTTCCGAAGCCAGAACGTACATTATATACAACCTAAATGCTAACGAATACCAATAACCTTTCGCTTTAAATTGGTTATTTTCAAAACTTCATATTTCGTAAACACGCAATGGAAACCGTAAAAAAACGTGAGGTCACTGACACGCAAAGCAACATTGCGCCACAGCGCGTACGCGCGTCGCGGGCGCCGAGCGCTCCGTACGGCCGCGTCACGGGATTTATACGGAATTTAAAAACACCACTTTCAAATGCCTACCAACCCCTACAACACTTCAGAAAATTATAAATTTTAATCGCATTCGTAGCCTACTGTTAAACATTAAAGCTCACAGGGGTAGGTATTTTACGTACCTGTCTAAATCCTTTGTGACCTTATGAGGTCTGGCTCGAACTGCGCTCCGTCCATTTCAATACAAAGCCGGGCCCGTCGCTGTGTCGACCCGTGAACACGAGGCATTAGTGTAGGATCCTCAACACATTTGTACGTAATCTATCAAAAACGCTCACTATTCTGCCCCGCATTTCATCAGCACTGTCACATTCCCAATTAAACACTCTTTCTATCACATAACCCCACAAAAAGAAGTCCAAAGGTTTTAAGTCGGGCGAACGAGCCGGCCAGGCGTGCGGCCCCAGCCTTCCGATCCAGCGGTCATCAAAAAGCTCTGTGAGACGCTCGCGGACGGGGCCCGTAACATGCGGTGGAGCGCCATCGTACTGGAACCATGCTCGACGAAATTCAGCCAGCGATACATTATCTAGCATATCATCTAAATGTCCGTTTATAAAATTAAGATATGCTGATCCATTGAGGCGCTGCGGTAGAAACACTGGTCCTAAAATTCGTCCATTAAAAACACCAGCCCATACGTTGACGGACCATCTGGTCTGATGGCCGGTTTCTTGAGTGGCGGACGGGTTCACGTCTGACCATACATGGGCATTCCTTCTGTTCCACATCCCGTTTCTCGTGAATGTGGACTCGTCCGTCCAGATAATGTGCTCAATAAAGCCAGGCGCTCGTTGTTGTTGATCTAGCAGCCAACGACAGTACGCACGACGACGAACGTGATCATTGGGCAGCAAAGCTTGTACTTTGTGTATTGTAGGGCCGCATTCTGTTCCGGCGCAAGACTTTGTGAACTGTCCAGTGAGAGACTGTCGGTACGCCCCGGCGCCACAATAATTTCGCGGCACTTCGTGTGCCCAGGCGTGGATTTTGGCGAATCACATTTAAAATACGGTCCTCGGTCCGAACATTCACTTGATGTCCACCACCTGCCGCGCCGCCACCGGAGCAATCGGTCGATTTTCTAAGACTCGCTGAAAAGCCGCCGTTATCATGCGAGAATCAGACGGATGCCGGACGTTCGGAAATCTGTTTCGGTAAATTCTCAACGACGGGCTTCTCCTAAACATATCAACATGTTGCCGTATTCACGAGCACTGTACACGTATGCCTCAGGCATTGTTTAACACAACAAAAATAATAACTAAAAAACAATAAAACATCACTAGAAACGTAACAATAATAACTAAACACAAATTTAAAACTAACAAAACAGTATTAAATACGATTCAATAGCTATCGATCGATTAAACGTAACGCACATTCGCTCACGAACCGAGTCGGAAAGGAACTAACTAGATTAATAAAGAAGTACTAAAAAGATCAAACAATGCCGCCAAACAAAAGCCGCGCGTGCGCCGCCGACTCGGTGGCTCGTAGTCACTTAGCGGCGTCTTTGACTGTGCAAAGATCAACAAATTACAGAGGAGAAAATGTTAAAAGAATAATTATGAAATCAAAAGCTAATTCTTTTTAATTGTTAGGAAATTGTACTTATGCTTTATTACAAACTGTTTTCTAACTGCATTTTCTAACTTTTAAATAAGATTTAACGGGTTTCTTAGATTAAATTAATTTAAGTATCCACTTTAATTTGATTGGGTTTACTTTACTAAATGAAGGATACAATTATTGCAAAAAACGAGCTCGAGTCGTGTGACATAAAGTTCAAATTCAATTGAATCACGCGCGCTAGTTGCTTCAAACTGTACACGCGATGAAATTTGTTTTGTCAATCACAGCTAAAGTCGGCGATCTTTTGCTTTATTTCATTCACTATCGATTATCGACTTACATACAAAACTGTTATTAAATACACGACACAGTGCATCAATTTAAAACTGTTGACGCTTCTGTAATGTTTTTTCTCATTTATTTTGGCGGCGCTTTACAAAGGATGCTTATGGTCGCCGCCGCGTCGCGCATAGCCGTGGACGCCTACCTCTCAAACTAGATGGCCCGCGTTCAAACCTCGGCCTATCAATGAGTTTTGTGATCATTGACCTTGATTATCAGTATTCGAAGGAAGGTTATTAGTACTAACTTGAGCACGTAGGATCAAAATTGTAACCCTGTTCAAGGGGAAAATCATTACGATCCTTGCATGAATGAAATCCGAAAGCAGATGTCCCACGAGTAGGTAGAACTGAAATGAAAAGCCATTTGCTTCAAGCGATCGAGTAAAGGTTAGGAGCACCGCCGCACGAGCGAGCCGTCGCGTCGCGTGGACTTGGGGTTGTCGGCCGCGCCGCGCAGCTGTTAGCGAGCGCGCGCGCATTTGAACTCGAGGTTATGCGCGAGCGTCAGATGATATTTATTTACGAATACATTGCTTGTTAGAGTTATTAAGAAAAAAAATGTGTTTAATCGCAAATAATGGTTTCATTTAACTGTTCTCACAGCATAGTGTACGAAAAGTGCTAAAAAAATACGTAAAATTGTTCATTTTTTTTTTCAGTTTTTTTGATGGTATCGTATCGAGAATCACTAGCCTTATCACCTGTCTTCGTTTTCGGAAGCGTTTCCCTGGCACCCTGTATATTTTGTAGCTGCGATTATCTTATTTTTTTATCATAAGTGTGTTTGTAGCACTTATCTGCTTCAGATTTGAATTTAGTATAGACCCCTTTTTTTCTGTATGATATTAACAATATAATGTATTGTTACTACACAGGTCTAAGCCAAACATTTATTAAACTCTGTATCTATTCTATTTCAATATTTCGAAATTTTTGAAATAATTTTGAAGTCATAATAATTGACTTGTTTACACTGTTTACCTTTCTTACAGATCTAAACCAAAAATTTACAAAAAACTCTGAAATTTCAATATTGCTCAGAAATCATGAAACTCTGAAATTCAAATATCTAGAAATCAAGCATGTTAAATATTCATCATAATAATTTACTTTTACAGACCTAAACCAAAAATTTACAAAAACTCTGATATTTCAATATTGCTCAGAAAGCACGAAACTCTGAATTTCAAATATCTAGAAATCAAGCATGTTAAATATTCATCATAATAATTTACTTTTACAGACCTAAACCAAAAATTTACAAAAACTGATATTTCAATATTGCTCAGAAATCATGAAACTCTGAAATTCAAATATCTAGAAATCAAGCATGTTAAATATTCATCATAATAATTTACTTTTACAGACCTAAACCAAAAATTTACAAAAACTGATATTTCAATATTGCTCAGAAATCACGAAACTCTGAAATTCGAATATCTAGAAATCAATCATATTAAATATTCATCATAATAATTTACTTTTACAGACCTAAACCAAAAATTTACAAAAACTCTGATATTTCAATATTGCTGATTATTTGAAATAAATTAAATTAAATTAAATTAAATTAAATATTCATCATAATAATTTACTTTTACGCTGTTTACCTTTCTTACAGACCTAAACCAAAAATTTACAAAAACTCTGATATTTCAATATTGCTCAGAAATCACGAAACTCTGAAATTCAAATATCTAGAAATCAATCATATTAAATATTCATCATAATAATTTACTTTTACAGACCTAAACCAAAAATTTACAAAAACTCTGATATTTCAATATTGCTCAGAAATCATGAAACTCTGAAATTCAAATATCTAGAAATCAAGCATGTTAAATATTCATCATAATAATTTACTTTTACAGACCTAAACCAAAAATTTACAAAAACTCTGATATTTCAATATTGCTCAGAAATCACGAAACTCTGAAATTCAAATATCTAGAAATCAAGCATGTTAAATATTCATCATAATAATTTACTTTTACAGACCTAAACCAAAAATTTACAAAAACTCTGATATTTCAATATTGCTCAGAAATCAAGAAACTCTGAAATTCAAATATCTAGGAATCAAGCATGTTAAATATTCATCATAATAATTTACTTTTACAGACCTAAACCAAACATTTACAAAAACTCTGATATTTCAATATTGCTCAGAAATCACGAAACTCTGAAATTCAAATATCTAGAAATCAAGCATGTTAAAATATCCATCATAATAATTTACTTTTACGCTGTTTAACTTTCTTACAGACCTAAACCAAAAATTTACAAAAACTCTGATATTTCAATATTGCTCAGAAATCATGAAACTCTGAAATTCAAATATCCATACATTATTTATACAACGAAATTTAAAAGTAAAAGCTCAAATTAATATAATATTCTAGTTATCGAGATTGACAAGTACTAATATCGTGCTCTTTACAAAAATGAAATTCTGCCATAGTTGTCAGTTACATGTCTCAAAGTCAAAGTATTCATCACATAAGAAAAGTAACAAACATAAAACAAATTGTTTACTTCGTACTGAATACCAAAATGTTCAGCTGATAGCCAGTGCTTTCAAAGACAGAATAGCTAGCTACAAAATAAATCCTCAAACCAATGAAATAATAACACCTGAATTATTTTTATCTGATGTATTCAACACCATTTATAATTTATTACAACAATTAAAAAAAATCATTTATCATTTAATTATTACAAAAACATAAATCATTAAAGATAAACTTTGAACTTTTTGCGCTATATTTACTTCCTAAGAATGAAGAACTATCTCTTAAGTCTTTTAATACTAAATATTCCATAATAAATCATAGTACAGATATCATATCTTTATACAAAGATTGCACGCAACGATTAATATACAGGGTTACTGGTAACTCGACGTATTCCTTGCAGGACATCATAGTAGGGTTAAAATGCAACAAATTAAGCCACCAAATGTTCTACCGAAGTTCAGTAGTTTTTGAGTTAGTAAGGGTTTTAGATTTTTTGTGAAAAATCCCAGATTTAATTATTTGAACCCAATTTGAAAATTATTCACGGGGCGGCTGTACTGAAATTGGAGTTATTATCATAGTTGACGCCGTAGCGGATCGTTTTTAATAATTAATAGTTCAAAATGACTAAAACTTTGGTGAAGATCACTAATCAAACATTTTTTTTTTGTAATTTTTGCTATTACTTCATGCAAAATGTTGTCTTAGCACAAAAAAAATACTACACCAGGTTCACAAATTATTAGTAAAATATCCTTGTCTTATCAGCTATCCAAAAAGGTATGAAAGTTAATACAAAGTCTTGGACTGCATTATGAAAATCGTTTTTGATTTAGTACAAGAAGGTGTTTATTCGGAAAATCAAATTAAACAATTTCGTGAAAATTATTATTATTTTTAATCAATATCAATTTGTGGTCTTTAATAACATGTATTTCACACGTCTTGTTCGAAGTGCTGCCCTCGGTTTCGAATACATGCTCTTATTCGCTTCCTCACTTCGGTTTTTGTGATTCTTGATGTGATTGTGGTCCTCATCTGGTCCACCGCATCTATTATTCTCTCCCTTAGTTCTTCAATTGAATTTACGGGGGTCACATAAACTAGGTCTTTCATATGACCCCAGACGTAAAAGTCTAGCGGCGCCAGATCAGGGCTTCGTGCAGGCCACGGAATCGGCCCACCGCGCCCAATCCATCGGTTTGGATAGTTTTCATCCAGCAATTGTCGAATTGTGATGCGGAAGTGGGCTGGACATCCGTCATGTTGGTATATCATGTTTGCCCTTCTTTCTTCGGGTACATCCGTGAGCAGTGCTGCTAAATGATTTCTTAGGAAATCTTCATAAAGTTCCCCATTTAATGTTCGGGGTAAAATATGTGGGCCTATTAACTTATCGTCGATAATACCCATCCAAACATTAAGCGAGAACTTACGCTGCGATGCGGTTGGTTTCAGTTTCTTAGGGTTTCCTTCTCCCTTCGGTGCCCAGTAATGTAAATTGTGGTAATTTGTGATACCATCACGGTCAAAACATGACTCATCGGTCCACAGAATGTTTTTCAAAAAGTTTTCACTTTCGGCATCGGCATTTAGCATGAAACGACAAAATTCAAGCCGTCTCTAGTGGTATGGATGTCGGCCTGACAAGTGAACTACAGACCAGACTTTCCACTGTGACATACCAAGCTCACGCGCTACGATGTTTGTAGATATGTTGGGCTCGTCAATAAAACGTTGAAGAATCAGCTCCTCGTCCTCAGCCGTGTATCTCCGAGAACGACCAGTGTCAATTTGCCTGCTTCTTTGAACACTGCCAGTTTCAGATAATCGCCGATAAGTCGATCCGAAGACACTAACGTGGGGGAGTCGACGGTTTGGAAAGCGCAGTTGATATGATCTTCGCGCCTCAGCAGCGTTACCGTCACAAAGTCCGTAACAGTACAATATGTCAGCGTATTCTTGATTAGAATATGCAGCCATAGTCAGCACTTATGAACGCACAGCAAAACACAAGAGCAAGATATGGGGCCACAGTCAGGGATATAGCTAGATAACAAAACACGAACTTGCGCAACGTAGAGTTGTAACTAACTAACGCTGACGACCAGATTTTGTGAAGTCGCACCCTGTCTCGTACCGAGGGAACAATAGTGACCAATCATAAAGCTTGCCGAGTGTTTGGAATTCAAACGCAGGTAAAAACTACGAATAATTCTCTCGCAATTTTACCTGCTCCCCATAAAACTTCTATCTTTCCCTGTCAAACACGCAAAAGTATTGACAATCATACCTTTTTGGATAGCTGATAAGACAAGGATATTTTACTAATAATTTGTACACCTGGTGTAGTATTTTTTTTGTGCTAAGACAACATTTTGTATGAAGTAATAGCAAAAATTACAAAAAAAAAATGTTTGATTACTGATCTTCACCAAAGTTTTAGTCATTTTGAACTTTTAATTATTAAAAACGATCCGCTACGGCGTCAACTATAATAATAACTCCAATTTCAGTACAGCCGCCCCGTGAATAATTTTCAAATTGGCTTCAAATAATTTAATCTGGGATTTTTCACAAAAAATCTAAAACCCTTACTAACTCAAAAACTACTGAACTTCGGTAGAACATTTGGTCGCTTAATTTGTTGCATTTTGACCCTACTATGATGTCCTGCAAGGAATACGTCGAGTTACCAGTAACCCTGTATAAATGCTTAGAGTTTGAATTATCAGAATCTGGTTGGACAATAGAGAAAATAAGTCATTTAGAAATGAATATTGCAAAATACAATCCTTTGAGAGCAGGAAGTTACATTGCTTTGTATTAATACGCTGAGCGATATAGTTAAGAAAGCCAAAGGTGTAAAAAAATCTGTTTAAAAAAAAATTACCATAAACAAATATAAAAATGCATTAAATTGTAATATCAATTTTAGGTACCCTATGTTTGTTATAAGATCTAAAAATCATAAACTCTACACACAAAGAATCAATAAAGTGGTACTTGATGGGAATGATGACAAACGTCAAATTAAAAAAAATAATGCTTTTACTTTACCATGGGGTCATTATAGTTCTCTATTCTAATCTGAACCAAAGATTTATTACTATTTTTCTTAACAGGATAATTATATTATTATTTTTTGTAATAAAATTAAGTCATAATGTATTTTTTATTTTTGAAATGAAATAAATATTTTGTATTCAACTGATTTGTGTTTAATTTTTATTGATACATACCTATTTATCTCGAATATAGAAGCTGTGATATCCTAGTTAGTGGAGCGCCGTAAGATTTATACCTCGGAATCCAGGGCCAGTCAATGAATCTTCATAAAATTTTTTGAAATGTGTTTTTAACAGCATATAGAAAAATGTTAAAAAAAATATTTTGCCCGATCTCAATTTTTTAATTATTAAAAAAAATAATTATTAATTTTTCGGAGTTTTCTTTTATTTTTATTAGTTTAAAGTTATATTTTGAAAAGGAGGACTATTACAAACTTGTCCTTGGGCCTCAAGGAACTGCAGGTACAAAGGTGAGGAGTGGGGGGAATTATAGAAAGGAGAACAGCAGCTGTTGGGCATTGTTTATGCGGTCCCTAACTGATTAGTACACGTTGCACCTACCTAGGCTAAATACGTAGCTAAAAATTTGTGATTTTTGTTTATTTGCAATTTGTATATATTTATTATTGTGAGGGGCCCGTGGCTAAATAATAGCAGCCGCACAGGTCGATTGATCAGGTTAAGCTATGCTTGCCGCGGTTGGTCTGTGGATGGGTGACCATCTTTACATATTGAGACCCCTCCATGCCTCGGGAAGCACGTTAAGCCGTTGGTCCCGGCTGTCATTCGTGGATCTTTGACAGTCGTCACATGTAGATAACACGGGCTGGTGTCCGCAACTCCACGTCAATGCGCGTATTTTGCGTACTGGCTCGTCACAGGTAGTCAGAAACCCGAAAGTCTGACAACCAGTCTGGTATTACTTGGTATACTGGTATTTAGCTGCGTCCGGTTAGACTGGAAGCCGACCCAGATATAGTTGGGAAATAGCTAGGCAGATAATTATATAATATATTTATTATTGTGCAGTTACTACGATAAAAGTTAATTACTGAACATAATTGTGTTTTACAAACTTTGAAAATAGTGGCATAGATAGTAAGTATTTGTTTTTTTTATTTTTTATTACTCGCTTATGAAAACAGTTTCAAATACTTAATCGTTTATTTTATAATAAATCGTTGCTGAAAGTTAGAATCTCAAATTCAATAATATTAATTATTAATCATGATATAAACGTTACTTATAATATTTGTCGTTACAGCCTCTTATCAAAATGAGTGAACCATCGAATAGTGATGACAATAAAAGTAATGATTGCCTCATTTGCGACAAAATCAGATCTAGTTCTCAATTAAGCTCCGAACTAGGAGAACTTGTAGAGCTAACTAGAGGAATATTAATGCTCAAAGCTGCTTCTGCAGAAAGAGCGGATCGATTGTCTCAGTATTTAAATACTCGCGAATTTGTCTACGTGCATTCAGTATGCAGGCAAAAATATATCAATAAAGGATGCATAAGTGATCATTTAAAAAAAGAAAACATCACATCAGCATGTTCTCCACCTAAGAAAAACCTTCGAAAGGCTTTCAATTGACTTTGATTGGAAAAGTAGGTGTTTTTTTATGTGAAAAAGAAGCGGATGAAATGAAGGAAAAAAGAAAGTCCAAATCGTCAAGACAACAAAATTCAAGAAAACCATTTTAAATTTGATAAGTGAAGAGAAAAGTGAATATTGTCGCAATATATAAAAGTGGAATAAATTGCACTGTAGCTAGCTTAGAATGCAATGGTATGGCAAACAGCTGTACTAATCCTTCACCTACAATCCACATCAATGAGATCGATGATGATGACGACGACAATAATGAACAATAATGTAGAAAACTATAGTTGAAAATATATTTTTTTTTTTTGTAACTCGTTATTTTTTTGCTAAATATTAATAAATTAACATTAAAGTTACTATGCAAATATAATTTATTAGGTATAAAATTGAAATCTTTACTTTAAACATTTTTTTCCTCTTGTCCCTCTCATTTTTCAGTAAATTGTTGTTATAATTTTTTTTAATCAAGATCGGCCAATTATTTTTTTTTAACTTTTTTATTTGAGCTTTCAACAATGCAGTCGAACAGTTTTTATGAAGATTCATTGACTGGCCCTGGATTCCGAGATTTTACAATTTTTATGTCTTACGGCGCTCCACTAAGTAGTGAGACCGTGGACCTGCCAAGTCAAAACCCAAGGCACAGTGTGTGCCTTTTCGAGTGTTCTGTACGTTTTATAAAATAAATATCACACCTTCAGTGTTTCGGAAAGTAAGTAAAAATTTGGGTCCTGTGCCTGATCTATCTCCGGTCGTCCCATCGGGCTGTGAGAGTAAGAGAACAGAGACTGCACCTTGTTTAGTGGCACTAGCCGCTGTGGCCGAAATCAGTCATTAGGACATTATTTATTTCGATTTAACTGAATAATGAAACAAGTATATCATTAAATAATTTATTTTAATTTTTACAATAAATATACAATGGTACCAGTCACTAAAGTACTAATTCAAAATTCAAATTCAAAATTCAAAATTCATTTATTTTGTGAACACAGGGTACAATGATCTTATGTATATAATAGTGTTTGGTCCAACCTATGTTCCGCCGACAGGCATACAAAATAGTGACGCTATGATCAATATTAAATTAATTGTAAAAATCTCTTAAAAAAATAAAAACAATGCCAACAAATTAAAAATTGTCAAAAGTTAAATAAAATAGTACAGAAAGATAAAACAATGTCAGCAATATTACAGTCGTCAAAATTAATTAAATTAAAATAGTCTAAATGTCATAAAAAAAAAATACAATGTCAGTAGAGATTAAAATTATCAAAAATTACAAATGCATTATAATAAAATAAAATAAAAATAATAACATAATAATAATTCCAAATATGTGATTAATTAAATTTGTCATTCAGAAACTGGTCTAATGTGTAATAGCATTGTTCAAGTAGCAGCTTCTGGAGAGTGTTTCTGAATTTTTGAATTGGCATACATTTAATTGCATCGGGAACTTTATTAAAAACTTGGGGAGCAATACCAAAGAAACTTTTCTTCATCAGTGCAGTTTTACATTTAACATGGCATAATGTGTTCATATATTGGGCACGTATGGGTAATTTCTTGACTGTGGCCATTTTTTTAAATAAGTGGGGATTATTTTTTATAAACAAAGAAGTTTCCAAGATGTATAATGCAGGAAAAGTTAAAACATTGTATTTTTTAAAATACGGGATGCAACTGTCAGTCCTTCTTAAGCCAAACATCGCCCGTATGCATCTCTTTTGCATTTTAAAAACAAGTTCTCGGTTTGTTGACTGTCCCCAAAAAACAACACCGTAACGCAAAACCGAGGCTACCAGACCATGATAAGCCGTTAAGAGTGTTTCTGTACTTACTTTTTTTGACAGTTGAAATAGAAGATACGCTGATCTGCTTAATCGTTTACAAACTTCTTCCAGATGTGGTTTCCAGGTCAGTTTGCAGTCTATAGAAATACCCAAGAATTTTGCAATGCTAGCCTCTTCTATTCTAGACTGATTAAAGGTGACATTAACTGGAGTATTTACAAGCCGTTGGTGGAAATGCATAATTTTAGTTTTATTTAGATTTATTACAAGATTATTGTCCTTGAGCCAATTAACTATTTTTGAGAGAGTATCATTAATGTCAAGTTCGTAATTATTAGGATTGTTGCATTTTATAATAACCGTGTTATCATCAGCAAAAAGTACCATTTCGTGCCCTGTTATTTTCGGTAGGTCATTAATATATATTAAAAATAACAGGGGTCCCAATACGCTACCCTGAGGGACTCCATATTTGATCAGACTTGCTGCCGAGGTATATGTTTTTTGCAACTTAGTTACTGGACATATTCTTGTGATTTCTGTGCATTGCAGTCTATCATTTAGGTAAGATTCTATAAATTTAAGAATATTTCCTCTAATGCCGTAGCTATATAGTTTTTGTATTAAAATTTTATGATCCACAAAATCAAATGCCTTTGTCATATCTGTGTAAATAGCGCAAACCCTGTTTTTCTTATCGACTGATGTTAGGACACTTGATAGTAGGTCAAATAGAGCCATGTTTATATTAATATTTTTTCTAAATCCCTTTTGTTCATTGCAAAATAGTTTAAATTTTTCAAAATAGGCATATATACTATTATAGATCACTTTCTCAATGATTTTTGAAAATATAGGAATTTTCGCAATTGGCCTATAATTTTTTAATTCAGTTCTATCATCTTTTTTGAATAGGGGCTTAATTATTACTTTTTTCAGACGAGTTGGAAATATACCATCGGAAATACAGAGATTTATTATATGCGAAAGTAACGGTGCTATTATCTCCTTAACTTCTTTAATAACCTTAGTTGATATGTTATCAAATCCAACGGTATTTGTATTTTTGAGACTGTTAATAATTTTGATTATATCATCGCATGTGACTGGTAACATAAATAAGGATTGACGTGAAACATTGTCCTTAAGGTGTTGCTTATTATTCGATACATTATTTGTTTGAATATTATTTTCGATAACTTCAATAAAATATTTATTAAATTCATTAGCAATGTCAAGTGGGTGAGAAAATGTCAAATTCTTATTATTAATACATAAAATTGGCTCTTGTGGTAAGTTATATTTCGATTTGTTTATTACTTGCCATGCAGCTTTCGATTTGTTTTGGGCAGTATTTACGTGATAATTATTTTGTGTTTTTCGCGTTAGTTTTATAATTCGCCTGTAAAGTTTTGAATATTTTTTAAAAATAGTTTTATTTTCCAAATTAGGCTTCAGCCTATATTCCCAAAGTAGTTGTCTTTGCTTTTTACTGCAAAGCTTTATACCACGGGACAACCATTTTGTTTTCTTATTGGTATTAATCTTCACAATGTTAACTGGAAAGCATAAGTGGTAGAAAAGTAAAAATTCATCTATAAAATTATCATACGCTTCATTAGCGTCTTTTGCTTTATAAACTTGCGAAAAAGATAGACATTTCAAGCAATCCTTAAACTTAGCCATGTTAGACGCTGATAAGTCAAGTTTTTTTGTTTTCCAGTATTTTAGAGTGCATTTTTTATTAGAAGGTACTTTTAATAATTGTGCTGTATGGTCCGAGAGAACTAGATCCCTTACATTCGCTTTACATCCACGTTTAAATGAATGTGCAAAATTATCGATGCAAGATTTACTGCTTAATCTAGTTGGTTCAAAGAGTGATAGTTTAAGATTGTATTGTCGAAGAAAATATTCAAATTCGTATGTAATTTTATTTCTTTTCAGGATATCGATATTGAAATCGCCGGTCAAAATTACTTTTTTATACGAGTATGAACAGACTTTGCGTAAAACGTCATCTAGTTTATCATAGAAAATGTTATAGTTATGTTTAGGTATTCTGTACACACATATTATTATGACATTATGAGACACTAGTTCAATGCCGCAGCATTCGATAACACCTGACACTGAATGTTTTGAAATTTCTGTTAATTCTCTATAGTGCAATCCTGCTCGAACAAAGATACACGCTCCTCCTCGTTTAGCGTCTCTTGAAAAGAAGGCAGCGAGGCAATAATTAGGTACATGCATGAAATTTTCATAACCCGTTTCGACAAAGTGTTCAGTTATGCAGACAATATCTATATTAATCCCAGTATTAGATAGCTCTTCTAGTTTAACCGTCAATAAATCTGATTTATTCATAAGTCCCGCTATGTTTTGGTGAAGAATATACAAATAATGACTAAGGAAAAAACTGAGAATTTTCCGGAAGTTGAGTTTCAGTTGGCGCATTATTTATTTGGGGACAGCCAGCATCTGACGACGCGTTTGTTGAGTTTAAATCTAGGACGAGATCCTGCAAATCAGTTAGCACAATATTCAATCCTTTGTTATTCAAACTTCCATACCGTTGATTGTATGTGTCATAAGTGTTGGAAGGTTCAAGTTGGAGTCCAGCAGATACGCATAATTATATGTTTCCACGTCCATGAACAATAAGTTATTAAACGTGTCAACTCTGCTGTTAAACATAACATTTTTGTTTTCCATATATTTAAAAGTAGGCAGACATACTATGAAATTCGTGTGGGTTAAAGGTTGTATTTTATTACGAATAAAAGTGACTAATTCAATGTAATTTTGCGTCTTTTTAAAATCTTCCTCCCCAACATAAATTACACAGTAGTTCGAGTGGGTAAAGTTTTGTACTTTCTTATCAAGACTATCTAGCAGTTGCTTTAGACTACAATTTGGCATACGATAATGACATATATTGCAATTATTTAACCTAGTTCTTTGACAAATTGTGTATAACCTATTAGATGTTTCACTACTAATAATACATAGATTACTCTTTACAATTGGCAATGATGATACTGAATTTTCAATTGGGTCTTCATCAGTGGGCGTGCGGCAGTCCAAACTTTCCAAAGTCTGTGATTTACTGGTCACCTTGTTTACAAGACTAATTTTGTTTCTTTTTGGTGTTTGTACCCTTTTCTTTATCGGACTACTGGTGACTTTTTTATACATGTAATTTTTCTTCAATAAATCTGCGTTACTTTGCTTTAAGGAGCTGTTTTCCAGTGATAGTATTTCTATTTCTAGATGCGCGCTTTTTAATTGAGATCTAAGGTTCTCAATCTCAGCCTTAAGGATGTTTATCTGTGTGTCCTCTTCATCATCCGACATTCCCGGCATACTGTTTGTAGTCTCATTTAATGTTTGAGAGATAATTTCATTACTTTCATTTTTAGGTTCCGATATAGTACGTGGGCGACGAAATGTTATGTTTCCTAGGAAGTCCATAATGATTTTGCAAACTTAAATTACCACAAAAAGTGTTTCTTCGCAAGTGTCGGATTCGAACTCGCAACCACTCGTGCTTATCTAAGTCAGTCCGTTCTCCGCTAGGCCACTCGTACAGTTGAAAGCTGTGTCCAATTTTGCGATCACATGAGTTCATTAGTTTCGCAAGTACATCTTTTAATAATAGATGTCGCTGTGACAAATATTAATTGCCAATTTGTTATTTTTTCGTCCGATAACACTATGACAATAGTGGCAACAATTATTAGTGAATGGTTAATGAGGTTTCAGGTAGATGGCGTTGCGTTGTCATATGTTCAATTCACGTAGATACAGTGTTTGAATAAAAAACGATTTTTTTGCGGGAACAATGTATTAGTTTGATCGCTGTTTTGTTATCTTTGTCTAGAAACGAGTAGTAGATCGTTTGTTTTGTAGGGACTTGACTTAAAATTGGGATGTTTTTTACACTGTTATAAATTATAGCACGGAGTTTATTGTTTTTTAGTAAATGTTTACAAAATTGGGAATCTTTGTTTTTTATAGTTACCCGGTGTTTTTAATCAACGATAACACTGTCACTGCTAGTTTAGGAGTCTTCATGCACTTTTACGTACGGCACACTGTTTAAATATTCTGTTTAATATTTTTAGTCATTTATTAATTACGAGCACAATCACAGCTGATGTTTACGTCACAGCGCCCTCTAGCGGTTTTTAAAAAATAAACTATTAATAAAACTAAATAACAAACTATTTCTGTACTACTAAAAAGTGAACTACTATACTAAACTTAGGACTATTATTTTAATTACAAATAAAAATGTACATTATAAAAGTATTATTTACAAGGTAATAAACAAAAAAATCTTATTCTTTATCTACAACTTAATACTATTAATTATTATTAATTTTTTAAATATATTAAGTATAAACGTGCACATCTATTTGCTTAATTTCTTTACAATTTTACTATATATTATTTGCTTAATTTCTTTACAATTTTACTATATATTTACTATATATATGACGCGGGAGGACAGTCTCCATCACCATTAGCACTCATTCTTGGGCTTCTTAACTATGGGCGTCAGTGGGTAGTGTTGGATGAAGAAAACAGATTTGTACACTCAATCAACTAGGCTATAATTACAATTACACTACACATACACACTAGAGGTACACTCGTGTAACTAGGTAGATACGTATCGCAGAACGCGCGATGGTTCAGTGATCCGCACGCGCCGCTTGCTGACCGAGAAGAGAGGTCTTGACTCGCCGGCGCGCACGCCACTAACTCCATCGAGCGCCACCGGATGGCGCTGGCGTACCGGATACGACTCGATTGCGACACGGCCTTCCTGCTTGCACACGTCCTCGTGTGTTAGCTAATCTGCAAAACAAATAGTCCACGAGAGAATATTGTTCCACTCGGTCACTCCTGACCAAATTCTTAGTGACCACGTCGTCGAAAGTAAGGAAATTTATGAACACTGTTTCAAATCTTACTCTTTAATAAAATAACATGGTAAAATTGGAAATCGAAAATATAACATTCACTACCCTAGGCCATGTACCATAGTCATTCGAATCAACCTTCAAAACAAACTGCCAATCTTACAGGAACATTCGAGTAAAACCTCTAACGCCACGGCTCTCCAGCCGACCAGCAATCTCATTGCTTTCATACATCCAGCGCATGGATCAAAAGTTCTGTACGCATATCCATCTAGTGGATCGCCCGTGTGCATCACCCTCTGACTACACACTACGGTCTCTTCAGACCCCGACCTCCGCCAGAGTTAAACGCGCACCGCGCACCCACGGACTACTTGAGTTGCCTCAAGAGACACCGATTTCTACCGGGCTACGACTACGTAATAACCACTGGTACGGTCGAACACAATACGGCCGATAGAATGCTTTACTCGATCTTTTACCACAACTTAATCAGAATCCTCGTCAACATCGACTGGTACATGACCCACTGGCATCTTCCTCAGCCTATCGTGTGCATATTTGTAGGTACGCTTAGAATTTAAAGATTTCAATGTGTAACGATCACCATCCAAAATCTCTATCACTTTAAATGGTCCTTTAAATTTTGGGTCTAACTTTGATTGATTTCGTTCTTCATTTTCTAATAACACAAAATCGCCAATCGCAAACTTTAGAATTTTTGCCTTTGTTTTGTCAAACCGGGTCTTATCATATTCCGCACACTTCATAATATTTTCTGACGCGTGCTCGCGAATTTCCTCTATGTCTACATCGGTCTCTACGTCGCTACACATCAACGATAATGGTCTCGCAACTTTCCCTATTAAAAGCTCCAGAGGTGAAGCTTTTGTAACTCGGTTCATGGTACAATTTAAAGCAAGTTGAACATCACCTATAGAGTCCTGCCACGATTTGTTATCGCTAGTCTCTATAGCAGTTAGCATCGATTTTAGGACACTCATGACGCGCTCTACCTGCCCATTAGCGCGAGACGAGCCTGTCGCTATCAGATGCAAGTCGATATTTTTGCTCTTGCAAAACTCGCAAAACTCTCTACTGGCGAAACAACGTCCTTGATCCGCTATTATGCGAGCCGGAGCACCAAAGAGCCCTACACTTTGAGTTACCGCGTGAATACTACTCTTAGAGTCAATGTTTGACGTATGGCAGAGCAGCACGTACTTCGTAAACGCATCGATTAACACGAAAATATATTCCTTCTTATCGTTCTTCCCGCTAAGCTTTCCCGTCGCATCTATATGAACCGTGTGCCACGGGCTCGTTACCTTAGGTATCGGGTGCAGTTCGGCTTGGACTTTACCGGAATGAGACTTCGCGACTTTGCACGTAACGCAGCTATCTACAAATTTTCTAACGTACTGAGACATTCCGGGAAACCAATAAAAATCGAAAAGTTTTTCAGTCGTCTTTTCAGCACCGAGATGAACGATAGAGTCGTGAAAATTATTTACTACCGACCATCGGAGAGCGCGAGGTAAATACGGTAAGCATTTAGACCTACCGTTGCGTTGGATCTTACGGTGAAGGACGCCTGAACGTAGCACATAAGTCTTGGCCAATTGCTCATCCAGTTGATTCTCCTCTAAATCGCTTATGATTTTGGAAATCTCAACATCGCGTTGTTGTTCGGCTTGAAGCCAATTGGGTGAGAGTTCAGTAACGTTTATGCGTTTTGGACTTACATGGGACTCTATTGATTTTGAAACAAGTGATGGAGGGTTTCGTGAGAGGAAATCTACATGTGACATACGTTTCCCCTCCCTATAAGTTACGTCAAAATCGAAAGACTGCAGAAAAGACCACCATCTATGCGCCCGGGGAGTCAGTTCCTGCTTCGTTTGGGAAGATTTCAAAGAGTTGCAGTCCGTAACGACGGTAAACTTTCTGCCATGCAGAAATTGCCTGAAGTGTTTGATAGAGTTCACAACTGCGAGGGTTTCGAGGTCATAAGAATGATATTTGCTCTCTGCAGGAGATGTTCTCTTACTGAAGTACGCTACTACACAACGCTTGCCATCAGTCTTGGCTTGGAACAGAATTGCTCCATAACCTAAACTACTTGCGTCTGTGTGTAGCTCAACCGGGAGCTCTGGGTCATAGATAGTCAATACCGGGTCAGTCGTCAAAGTAGAGATTATTTTTTGGCGAATGTCTTCGTGCTCTGGTTTCCATGTGAATTCGCTTTTCAGTGAAGTAAGCCGGTACAAAGGGGCCATTTTTCGAGAGAAATCTTGCACAAATTGGCGAAAATATGAGGCAAGTCCTATAAACTGCCGTAGTTGGGTCACCGTTTCAGGAGGGGGGAGAGCCGTTAAGGCCTCTACTTTTTTACGATTGGGTCTGACCTGGCCAGACTCTACCTCAAATCCCAAGAACTCTACCTTCGTCTTGAGGAAGGAGCATTTCTTAAGATTCAAAGAGAAGCCAGCTTTAGTCAGAACTTCTAACACAGTGTAAAGTCTTTGTAAACCTGACTCTACATCGGGAGATATGATCAAAATGTCATCGACGTACACAATCACGTAGTCATGAGCAAGGTCACCTAAAGCATTCATGATGGCTCTTTGAAAAACTGAAATAGCATTTTTTAGGCCAAATGGCATAGTCAAAAATTCATATTGACCTTCAGGTGTTATGAATGCTGTGCTCTCAATCGACTCTTCACTCACAGGTATTAAATGAAAACCGCTAGCGCAATCTAATTTTGAAAAATAATTGGCACCATGGAGACGCGCGATTTGATCAGAGATTAGAGGAAGCGGGTAACGATCGGAAGCGGTATTACTGTTAAGTTCGCGGTAGTCTATACACATGCGGTCAGAACCATCTTGCTTCTTTACAAGCAGAGCTGGGCTAGCAAATGGAGAGCAGCTAGGTCTGATAATATTCGCTTCTAATAGTGCTTTCACACGGTCACGCACAACGCTACGTTCGTCCGCCGACATCCTATACGGTCGTCGCTGCACCGTGCGATTCGGATCTATCAACTTAATTTTAAGCTGGCCTGTGTTTACTCGCGTCGTAGGCAAACCGGTTATGAAAAATTCGGAAAACTTATTCAGCATTTGCAAAAGCCTAGACTTGTCGTTGCTAGTTACATCCGTCACGATAACAGTTAAATCCGATTTAAACGCGTTATCACTATTATGCCGCATCGAATTTACACAAAGGACTTTTGTTAACGAAAGCTCCGTTGCCGTCATGTTTACAGCAAAACCCTGATTTAAAATCTCACGACCTAACATGATATCACTTTGCAAATATTTGTCGGGTAAAACATGCAATAAAATTTCGAGAGGGTAATCGTTAATCACTACACAACATAAAATCTGTTCTGTACTGAATACTCGGGTTTGACCTATACCAGTCATAGTAACAATATTATTAACACGTTTACCATTAAATTTCGATGCAAAACTTTCTTTTACCAACGAGCATTCAGCACCAGAATCGTAAGTAAAGCGTAACAATTCACCTTTGTGTTGTAATGTGCCCGATGGGGGTTGTACGACACAGACATCGACGCGCCGCGCCCCACCGTCGACCGGTGCACTGCCGCCGCTGCCGCCGCTGCCGCCGCTGCCGCCGCTGCCGCCGCTCGTACACCGGACGGCTATGTGACCTGGCTTGCCACATTTGAAGCACACCAAGGGCTTCGATGCCGGCTGCTGCTGCGCCACTTGAATCGACGATGATGTAGGTGTAGGTCTTCGCGTCGTGTCCATCGGCTTGCTCTGCACTCACTTCGCTTATGACCGGTTTTTCCACAGTTGAAGCATTTAATTGAGGTTATTTTAGATCGCTTGTCATCGATTGTACTCGATGATTCGCCGGTGGTGTTTATCTTGCGCTTCAGATATGAAAACGCGTTCAGTTCTTGCTGTAATTTGTCCCTTGATCTAATGCTTGTAGTGAACGCCATACGTTGAATTCGCGGGTCAAACTGTGATATGTGAGCAAGTACTGTTGCTACGGCGATTTCTTCTTTGTCTACATCTTTCCAACGATTAGTCAGCGAAGTAATTAAACGACTTGCAAACGCGGGTAATGTTTCATTATCAGTCGGTTTTTCGCCGTTCATTTTAATGAGGGTACCCGCCAATGTCTCGGTCGAAATAAATCGTGTTGTAAAAAGTACCTTAAATTCGTTCCACGTCATTCCTTCGTAGGCTATTTGAGATAGCCATGTTGATGCTTCACCTTTCAGCGCCTTGCTGACCGCCAGAACAAGTCGACCGCCGCTAGGTGGATTTTCGGAAAAACACAAATCTGCTGTCGCGCACCATGATCTTGCGTCGGTACCGTGTTTTTCAGGATCGAATGCGGGTAGTTCTGCACAGTAAGCTGGTTTCGGTGTTAGCAGCGCCTGAATTAACGCTTCCATGTTCTTATTTTGTTGTTCGAACATGGCGGTCCAGACGTTTGTTTCTTTGTTCTTATCCAACACGGATCCCGCTTCTGATGACGCGGGAGGACAGTCTCCATCACCATTAGCACTCATTCTTGGGCTTCTTAACTATGGGCGTCAGTGGGTAGTGTTGGATGAAGAAAACAGATTTGTACACTCAATCAACTAGGCTATAATTACAATTACACTACACATACACACTAGAGGTACACTCGTGTAACTAGGTAGATACGTATCGCAGAACGCGCGATGGTTCAGTGATCCGCACGCGCCGCTTGCTGACCGAGAAGAGAGGTCTTGACTCGCCGGCGCGCACGCCACTAACTCCATCGAGCGCCACCGGATGGCGCTGGCGTACCGGATACGACTCGATTGCGACATATACATCATATTCACTAGCTGCACTAGCACTGCCATAAGTATTTTAATTTCTGAATTGTTGTTTTTTTTTTTGTTATCTTATTTAGTACTGACGCTTTTAACGTGCACGTCTTTCGACATCGTTCTCACATGTATAATTTCAACTTGAATGATGTAACCAAAATGTTGTAACAATTTTTATGATTTAAAAGAGTGTCCGTGGAGTTTCTTGCCCGTTCTTCTCCACAGGTACCTACTTTGCTTTGGAATGGGCAACTAGCTTCATCTTTCTGACTGACTGACCCCTTGACAATTCAAAAGTGCCTATAATTGGTTTACTTGAAATAAATGCTTTGAGTTTGAGTTGAGTTTGAGTTTGACTGCACATTCACACTTGCATCTTCAGGATTAGATGATATTTCATCCATATTGCCACCGTCCAAGTCATAAATCATAATTTTTATTACGCGTTGCGCATGATCCGATTCTTTACGCATGATAAAGGATTTAGTTTTCAAAGATTTTGATTTAATTTTCCTCTTCTTTAATGTTTGTCTCCCTGCTTTTTCAAGACGATATTCCTCTTGTGCTGCTGCTGCTACTTCAGCATACCAGCTCTCCCTATCTTGGGCATAATTAAAAGGATGAGTTATAGGATCATTGATGTCTGTCGTGTTCTGAAAAAAAAAACTTTATAAGTGAATGGCAGCCATTAACAATAATTTTTAATAATAATGAAAATTCTCATGTTACTTGTAAATTTATTCCCTCCGAATCGTTATTCAATGACGAAGTTCTGTTAGGATCTATAATATTCAAAACCGGACTGTAGCATGGTGATCTCAACATGATTCTGAAATTAATAGCGATGGTAACAAGATTGTCATAAATGAAATTAAAAAGTATAAGTTAAATATTATTGGAAAATACTTACCTCAAAATAACTAAATTGTAAACAAAGTACCAGTTGACTCAAATCACAGCTGCAGACTGAAGAATATTTAAGACCTTAGTCATGTTAGATACATATTTTATAATCTAAAAATTAATGTCTCAAATAACATAATTGATACTTGTGGCATTTTAATGATTTATCTTAACGATACAAGTCTAAACCTGTCAAACTGTGATGTGTTTTATGGATGCCTTCCCCCTCATGGACAGTCCTAACTGTCTGACATAAACGCCATCTCCAACAACTTAGAAACTCTGAAAAGATTTGGACTTGTTCTTGTACTCAATGTATATAATAGTATTAACCTTTTTATATATTTTGGTGTAAATTACTAGATATAAATATTTAGGCTGCCTATCCATTGTGGCAATCGGTATGATGAAGTTGATCAAGCAACCCGTATCTCTGAAGGTTAATAATATCGATTTTAATGAATCTTCTCGCTCAATCAGACACAGTGCTTTATTGCCTAATACGATTCGATGTATAATATGCGGTCCTTCAAATTGCGGTAAAACTAATGCCATGATTAGTTTACTGTTACATGAAAATGGTTTAAAATTTCAAAATCTTTATCTTTACTCGAAAACTTCTTTTCAATCAAAATATCGTTTTGATTTGATTTTAATTTGACAGGCCTGTTGGTCTAGTGGTCAGTGGCCCTGACTGCTATGCGCAAGGTCGTGGGTTCGATTCCCACCTAGGACAAATGTTTGTGTGATGAGCACGATCATTTGTTCTTTGTCTGGGTGTAATTTATCTATAATATGTATGTATTTAGAAATATATATGTATGTTTATCAGTTGTCTAGTACTCATAGCACAAGCTCTGCTTAGTTTGGGACTAGGTGGAGTTGTGTGAAAGTTGTGGAGTATTATATTATTATATTATATTATAATATATCGTTTCTTGACCGAAGTATTAAAAAGAGTGCCGCAGATTAACTTTTACGAGTTCAATGATGATAAAGATGTAATTTCTCCGAGTGAAGCTTTAGCAAATTCTGTATTTATTTTCGATGATGTTGCATGTGAAAATCAAATAAATATCCGCAATTATTTCTGTATGGGTAGACATAAACAAATAGATTGTTTCTATTTATATCAAACGTATTCTAAAATTCCGAAGCAATTGTTACGTGACAATGTTAATTTTCTTATTATATTCAAACAAGATGATGTTAATTTAAAGCATATTTATGAAGAGAATGTTAGTTCTGATTTACAATGGAAAGAGTTCAGAAATCTTTGTCAAACTGTTTGGAGTAAACCTTATAATTTTCTACTTATTAATAAAGAATCGTCATTAAATAACGGAAGGTACAGACAGAATTTTGATATGTTTTTTAAATTTGACTAACTGTTTATATGTACATATAAGTAATTGACATGCAAAATCAAATTCAGTATAATTTGTTCTTTAGTGTAATACAGTTGTTATGATAGGTACAATATGGAGAAAAATATTAAAATAGAATTAATGAAGTCTGTAGACTCCATAAAGAATAAAATAAAACAAATGAAAAACCAGGAACACTCAATGAACTTGTCACTTGACAAAATGTTAAAACCTGTCACAGATCCCCTTAAAACCCTAGTCGATTCGAACAAAACAATAGAAAAAATACAAAATTTAGAAAATACTCACTCTAATTTTGAAGAAATGGAATTGGATGACATTAATACTAGCTCATCTACAAAGTTTGAAGAATGCCGCGAACCAGAACTGAATTCTAAGCAGTTCGTTAAAAAGTCTCCCCAGACAGAATTACTGGATGATTTAGAAATATCATTAGAGGGCAGTGACATCCATGATATTTATGATGGGGTAAATATACCATTTGGAATAAGGAATGCAAACAAAAAATTACTAATGGGTAATTCAATAGTTTCATTTTCTAAAATAGATAGTGTGAATGATGATAATGTCATTTTAATTAAAGTTGGCAACAAAAGCTACAATTTAACCCCTGGTTTAAAAGAACTTTTACTTCGAAGAAAACCTAATTTGAAACTAATATCGAGCAAAGATAAACTTGTCTATAAAGATATGTTGCATTATACAAATGCACATAAGAGAGATTTCAATCCTAATGGACAAATTAGAGGTGATAAAGGTATAAAATATCGTGAAATAATTAGACCATTGTTTTCTGAATCGTTAAACAATAATACTATCACTAAATTTGGAGGAAGCTTACCAACGCTAAAGAGATACAAAAATAACACTGACTTGGTATATTGGGATGATCCTAACGAACTGGTTGACAGATTGAAACTATTAATTGTTTGCCGAGATGCTGGTAATACAAACCATGATAATGAAATTTTATCAATAATCGAAGAATTAAAAGAAGCTGATATAATTAAACAATAAATAGTCATAATAATATGCTTTTTATTCAGTATAATAGCCGAGTTCAAGACAAGTATACTGAATTGTGAACATGAGCAAATCTGACGTGGTAAATGAAATTCATAAAAATGCAAGGGTGAACTATCCACGAAGACATGTTATCATGAAAGATATAGATGACTTGTGGCAAGCAGACTTAATTGATATGCAATCAATTTCAAAAGAAAATAAAAATTACAGATATATTCTTGTCGTTATTGATACATTTTCGAAATATGCTTGGGCCATTCCTATGAGAAGTAAAACCAAAGAAAATTTGTGTAACTCTTTCAAAACTTTGTTGGATAAAGGACGTGTTCCTAAAAATCTGCAAACGGATAATGGAGCAGAATTTTATAATAACAAATTTCAGAAGCTTATGAAATCATATAATATTAACCATTATTCAACCTTCTCAACAAAAAAGACTTCCATAGTTGAACGATTTATCAGGACATTGAAATCTAAAGTTTATAAGGAATTTAGTTTAAAAGGCAATTACAATTGGATAAATAATATCCTAAATGATGTTATTTACAAATACAATCACACTCACCATCGCACTATTAATGAAATTCCTGCTAATGTGGACAATAATAATAAAAAAATTATATTAGAAAGGTATTTAAAGTTGCTAAAAAAATATAATTTAAAAAGCAAGTACAAAGTAGGTGATTATGTGCGTATCAGTAAATACAAAGGAACATTTGAAAAAGGTTACACTCCCAACTGGTCAACGGAAATATTTAAAATTCGTAAAATACAAAAAACAGCTCCCATAACTTACTTAATTGAAGATACTATCAGAGGTCGCCCTATTTTAGGTGCATTTTACACACAAGAACTTCAAAAAACAAAACATCCGGATGTTTATCTAGTTGAGAAAGTTCTTAGAAGAAAAGGTAACAGAGTTTTAGTAAAATGGTTAGGTTTGTCTTCAGCTGAAAGCAGTTGGATTGATAAATCGAATGTAATATTATAACAAACTGGAATCGATAACTATTTATTAAATTATTCAAACCGGAATCATCAGTCGTATAATGTGTTTTGGAGAGAGTAGTCTTCTCAATTGGCTTATTAATAATTTACCATTTGAATTACACTTACCAGGATATAGTTACTGTGGTCCTGGTACTAAATTAATAAAAAGACTAGCACAAGGAGATAACGGTATAAATAAGTTGGACGAATATTGCAAAGATCACGATATTGCATATCACAAGTCATCAAACTTGAAAGATCGACATAAGGCTGATTTAATTTTGTTAAAAATGGCGAAACAGCGAGCGGTTGCTTCCGATGCCAGTATAGGCGAAAAACTAGCGGCACGCTTAGTAAGTAAGGCTATGTCGGCAAAAATTAAAACTGGTTCTGGTTTGAGGAAAAAGCGTTCTCCAAAAGTTACATCTGGAAAAGGATTAAAAAGTAAATTAAAAACTGTTATTACAAAAGCAAAAAGACACATAAAAAAATTAAAACCTAAGAGCAAGAAAATGGCTATAGAATTAGCTATTGCCGCTACCAGAGAATTAATTCAAATTCAAATTCAAATTCTTTATTTCAGACGTAAGTCCATAGTGTTAGTAGCAACAAAATAACTTAATGACTAGTGTTAGTAATAAGGAGGAGATACTAGAATAGAATATCAATTGGTATGGATCCTCACCCAGTGGCGCAGCAGAGGGGAGTCCCACCTATCTGAGAACACGCTCAGGAGACTATTGGTGGCGGTGCGTAGCCGGCCGGCTATGGAGGCGGTCCTTTTTCTTATAATAGCGTAAAAATCGTCTGTGCGCGCCTCCGCAAACATAGTGGACGCACTACAACGCCACGACAGCCCCAACAGTATCCTAAACGCGTTATTATATTGGACACGCAGATCGCTGTATGTCCTCTGCGTAAAGCGGGTCCAAAGACTGCACGTGTAGAATGATTGACAGAAAGCTTTGAAAAGAGTGACTTTAACTTGATTTGTACAACGTGCAAATCTTCGAACCAGCATATTACATCGAACAGCCAACGACCTGCGCTCCCTCTCTATATCCATATTGTCCTTAAGATCATCAGTGACCCAATGACCCAAGTACTTGAATTTAGTCACCCATGCTAAAGGAGTGCCACAGAGCGAAACACCGGGAATATCAGAATAGTTTATGGCACTCGCCTTAAACATAATAAGTTCGGTTTTTTTAACATTGTACTTGAGCCCATGGGACACTGCATAGGACTCACAAATAGCCACCAGTTTCCTCAAAGCGCCGATCGATGGGCTTAGCAGCACCATGTCATCCGCATAACTAATGTTGTTCAAACAAACGTCATCAATGTGACATCCAACTCTGGTGCTGCTAAGCTCACCGACTAGTCGGTTTATGTACAAGTTGAAGAGGCGTGGTGAGCTTAACCCGCCCTGCCTCACCCCGCACTCCAGCTCGTACACATCCGACTGAGCCTCCGCCCATCTGACACTATTCCTCTGGTGGTAGTACCAATAACGAAACAAGGATGTAACTTCATTCGGTAGTGTTGTATCACTCCGCAACTTATCCCATAGTACCTCGTACGACACCAGGTCGAACGCCTTCGACAGATCCAAAAAACAAGCAAAAACAGGTGTTTTTCGGGAAGTATAATATTGAACAGTTTGCTTGAGGCACAAAATGGCGCTTTCCGTGGATAAACCAGATTTAAAGCCAAATTGCGCGTCATGGAGTTCGACGTGTTTAGCCAACTGTTGATCAAGCAAACTGTCCAAGACCTTGGCGACTATCGTGGCCAACGAAATAGGCCTGTAATTGGACACGTCAGAGGTGTCCCCTGTCCTGTCTTTAATAATCGGAACCACAACTGTACGCATAAGGTCCTGCGGCAAATAACAGTGACTGAGACATAAATTAAACAGAAGAGCAAGAACCCTATACAGGTGTGGCCCCGCATGCCTCAGGTGCTCGACGCTAAGGCCGTCGTGGCCAGGCGATTTACCTCTTTTCATTTTCTTAATAACAGTAGCCACCTGTTTAGCTGTAAATATTATGGCAAGCTCACCAGACCCCGACAATTTCCCCTCATCATCGAACACCCGCCGGTCTATTTGCAAGAGAGACTGTACCTTAAAATGTCTTTGAAAAAGGTTGGCAATATCTTTCGGTTCACTCAGACCCGCTACACTTGCAGGGAGACTCGGCTTGGTATTTAATTTGTTAGTGGATTTCCAGAATTTAGAAAACTCTTTTTTCGAATGACTTTTAGCCAAAATATCTAATTTAATTTGTTGTTGATTATTTTGAATAAATTTCAATTTAGTTTTAAAATTTCTTCTTGTTTAGCGCATTTTCTCGTACAGAGACCCCTGTGTGGGTGCACCATGCAATAGCCACGTTTGGTAATACGTACGAGCCTCCCTATGAGCGTCGCTGACATATTTGTTCCAGCCTGTGACATATTTATGTCTCTTAATGCGATTACTGCCAACATATGTATACTGTGCACCCTCTTGGAGAGTAGATACAATTTCCAAATACAAATTATTAATTAATAAGTTATGATCCTTATTTTTACACATTTTATGAGAACACGCGATACATTCATCGGGAAAATCTATCAATTTTAGTTTATCATTGCAATACTCATAATAATTATTAATTTGATCACTGTTTCTTTCACCCCAGCGCACTTTATTACTAAGAGAATTCTGAGCTGGTAATTTCTGATTAATTTTAGTTAAGTTACACTCAAACAAAACAGGATAATGATCAGACTGGTAAACACCATATGAGACTGCTGCCTTAGTAATTAAGTTTTTGGCTGCACTTGTTATCAAACAATGATCTAACCAACGACGCGAGCCGCTTGCTTGACAAACAAACGTATGTGTATCTTTCGGCAGGAGCTCATAGTCCGCGCAAACCCATGTCTGGTCATTACAAATTGAAGCAAGTTCATGAAAAAACCGCGAGCCAGGGTTGGCATTAAAATCCCCCAGTATAATGACACACTCAATACTACTACTTTCAATTATAGCTACAATCTCACTGAAAGTTTGTGTAAACAAAGTCAAATTGTCACTCTTACCGTTATCGTAGGGCATATACACTGAAAATATCAACATAGGACGGCTTTCGTATTCAACCTTTATGGCTACTAATCGATCACTGAAACACTTCACTGTTGATACAGATGGAAACACAGATTTTTTCCACAGCAGTGCCACTCCACCGTATGGTCTTCCTGTGATCACTTTAACGGACGTGTCAATAGCTGATTTGCCGTTGTACGCGAAGTTGTCGTCTATGTTTCCCAGAAATCCCACATCGTGTGGCCAAATCCAGGTCTCTTGGAGCGCAATGATATCGGCACTCTTGCATAGGTTTCTCACACATTCCACTGACCTGTACACACCTTTACAATTAAAAGTAGATAACGTTATTTTACTTTTATCGTTAAGAGCCATTATTTATTGGAGTCTTGTTTGTAGACGGGAGCTGAGTCTTATCGGAATCCTTATCCTTTTTTAAAAAACACAAATCGTCTAAAGCGTATTCCTTCAGGCCAAAGGCTGTCATCTAAAAAGGTGTCTAATTTATTTTTGGAGACAAATATCTTAAACGCATTATACGTCCTTTCTGTTTTCATATTAATTTTCTCCAGCTTTACGTTTGCCTGAGTCTTAGTTTTAATATAATCACAAATATCGGCTTCACTAGTTTGTTTATCAACATTCGAAACAAAAAGCGGGACAAATGATTCCGCCGCTTTAAAGTTCCCCATTGTAGCAGACTGAGCCTTGCCTATCCTACCAGTGAATCGGTTCTTTAACTTTTTATTTTGAACAACTTTCCACTGTCCGTCATGTTTCATTTCTTTCCATTCACCCTTGCTTACTACTTCAGCCATAGTCAGTTGTTTACTCGAAAAATCATTAATACTCGTAACATTCCTACCCAACAAAGTTGAGTTTACTGGAGCCAATGCGACAGAGTCATGCGTAACTCCGTTCGAGTTACAGAGAGAACGATATTGCACAGAAATGTTTATGTCCGGCACGCTGTCATCCATGCCGGTGCCTGTTTCCACAGTGGTGGCGCGAGGGCATGATGGCGGTATCGGTGGCAGCGGCTCGGTACTTGTTTCATACGGCGGCGTCGGCGGTGATGACTCAGAAACATGCGACAGGCCGAAAGGTCCGCTGTCCAACAGATACCCTCCTCTACGCATATTAATGTTCGAATTAATATATGACACAGGGCTATTAACGGACATTCTATCCTTCTTTTGTTTACTTTCTAAGTCTTCTTTCGTCACATAATTTACTTTTATCTGCTTTATTTCTTCACGCAAGAACACTAAGTCCTTTAATAACTTCGTTACATCGATGTGGTCAAAACAAACGGGAGGTAATTTCTCTAAGTTGTAAGCTACAAAAACCGGTAATTGATCAGGTTCAGCTGTTTTTAATACCGTTAGCATATCTTCAAGATCCTTTTCTTTTTTCTGTTTACGCCTTGATACAAGCTTATGTTTTGTTTTTAGAGATGAAAACAATAACTTTTTTGCATTGTCAATGTCTTCCTCAGAGAACGCCGATACACAAATTCGTATTAAGCTTTCATTATCCATCACATCAAGTTTATTCCGAATAAACGCTAGCACCTCACATATTACTATGTTACACTTTACGCACTTGAGCGTATTTACACAACACTCGGACATTGTAATATTAACTTTATTTCGCAGCGACCGCTCGGGAGTGCGCGCGCGCGAGGACTGAATTAGCTGATGATTCATCGATTAAGATCCCTCGTGTTATTCCTATTCCAAAAACTGGGGGAGTACTACCTCTGATTCCTATTTTTGCGGGATTATCAGCGGCAGGAGCTTTAGCAGACGGTGCAGCTGGTATTGCCAAAACCATAAATGAATTCAAAATGGCTAAAAAGCTGTATGAGGAATCGAGAAGATACAATGAAAAAATGGAAGCTCTATGTATTGGGAAAGGACTACATCTTAAACCACATAATGGCGGTCTTGGAATTTTCGTGTCAAAAGAAAAAAACTAAAATATCGGCTACCCAAACGGGCCTTAACTAACTATGACATTTTAAAGTATGGAAATAGAATTCCTTATTTTAGAGGTGTCTTTATGAGAGATGAGCTCCCTAAATATCCATATAAATAAGAATGTGGAGTTATTAATTTAGATAGTTCTAAGAACCCTGGTTCTCATTGGGTAGCCTATGCAAAATATAATGATTATGATGAGTATTTCGACAGTTATGGAAATCTTAAACCTCCAAAGGAGTTTATAAAATATGTAGGTTCTAAAATTCAATATAATTATGAAAACATACAACGTGATCACCCATTCAACTGTGGACATCTATGTTTAAATTTCTTAAAGAATTTTTGGTATAATCAAGAAATAAAATAAACAGGATCATTGTAAAGAGTTCAGTATGCAAGCATGTCTACTACGGTTACCATCTCTGGAAACAAATCAGAATTGGTCTCGTATTTTCAACCACCTCTTCATTTATCTGATCAATACGAGTGCGGTTTACTATACTTTTCAGTATTAAAAACAAGACCGAATGTGCCCGTTAATAACACCAGTTTAACAGCTGTAATCAGAATCGAATGTGATCTTGTGCACGGTTCATATCACAACGGATTACCGACTCATTTTATTCATGAATTCGTATCTAGTACTGCTTCAAGTCACGGCTTCACAGAAATATCCCAGAACATTATTTACTTCCCAGTGAACAAAAATATAATTTCATCTATGTCTGTTAAGATTGTTGATCAATTTGGTAACTGTATTAACTTTGGGGAAGAACATATTCAGTTACGTCTTCATTTAAGAAAAACAAAATGATAGTATATTATAAAGACACTCCTGTGAAAATCAAACGTCTTATTCCATCTACGACCGTTAAGGTGCATAGACGTAAGAAAAAAGTGAAGAAATTGAGTGAAGCAAATAAAGCTTTTCTTAAAGCTCTAGGTTTTAAAGTATGAATATACTACAAATTACTGAATTACCTCACTTCGATAGTTCGATTGAAAGCTATGAAGTCCACACATACAATCCCTACACTAACAGCTCTAGAGAAAACGATGAAATCAGAATTCCCATACACCAACAAGACATATACGTGTTACCATCAGCCAGTTCAATTTACGTCGAGGGTCAAGCAAAGTTCTTCGACAAAGATGGAAAACCGATTAAGAAAAATATTACGTTCAGTAACAACCCTGTTATGTTTTTGTTTCACAATATCAGATACGAAATAAATGGTATTGAAATAGACCGCATTAAAAATTCTGGAATAACGTCGACAATAAAGTCATATGCTTCAATGAATGATGGAGAAAATAAAGTTGCTGCTTTGTGGGGTTGGAACCTAGATGGATTCAAAAGTGATGGTCATTTCAGTGCTATTGTACCTCTTAATAAAATTTTAGGATTTGCTGAGGATTACAATAAAATTGTGATAAATTGTAAACATGAACTTATTTTGAATAGAAGTAACTCTAACTTAAACAGTATCATAGCAACTGATGATATTGCGCATTTTCAAATAGACATACAAAGATTGCAATGGCGTGTACCACATATAAAAGTGTCAGACCGGGAGCGACTGACACTACTAAAACACTTGGAAAGAGATAAACCTATTCAAATAGCGTTTCGAAATTGGGATTTATATGAGTATCCTTTGCTCCCTAAAACTACAAAACATTCTTGGTCAGTTAAGACTGCATCGCAATTAGAGAAACCTCGATATGTAATTTTTTGCTTGCAAACCAACAGAAAAAATAATAAAACCAAAGACAGTTCTCTGTTTGATCACTGCGGGGTTACTAACGTAACACTATTTCTGAATTCACAGTATTATCCCTACGAGCCTCTAAGCTTAAATTTTTCTGAGAACAAATACAATATATTATATGAAATGTATGTGAAATTTCGTCAGTCGTATTACAATTGTCCTGCAGACCCCTTGCTTAATTTGATCGATTTTAAGGAGAAGGCTCCTCTCTTTATTATAGACTGTTCAAGACAAAACGATAGTTTGAAAACAGGCCCCGTAGATGTACGGTTGGAGATTGAATGTTCAGCGCCAATACCAGATAACACAACTGGATATTGTTTAATTATTAACGATCGACTTGTGGAATATAAACCTTTAAGTAACATAGTGCGCAGATTATCATGACAGCCATTGTAGATGTTCAAGGTTTTAAAACAGAAACAAATGAATTTATAATTAAATAATTTGCTGTATTATTGAATAACAAAATTCAGGTGTTTTTAATTAAGCCACCATTTCCATTTTACGATTTGACGAAACCAGAAAAACGACAAGTCAGTTGGATTGAACATAATAGAAGAATATTCTGGAGAGATGGATTTATACCCTACTCAAATCATCAGAATTTGATTGTAGATATTTTAAAAGATAAAAGTGTTTACACCAAAGGTTTAGAAAAAGTGTTGTGGTTAAAAAATATTTTGAATAATAATAATATAAATAATTTAGAAGATGAAGGTTGTCCTAATTTTTTAAGCTTGTACAATAAATATGAACATTCTCATGATGTCTATAGTTGTATTTAATTTAATAGACAGGCCAGTTAGTCTAGTGGTCAGTGGCCCTGACTGCTATGCGCAAGGTCGTGGGTTCGATTCCCACCCAGGACAAATGTTTGTGTGATGAGCACGATCATTTGTTCTGTGTCTGGGTGTAATTTATCTATAATATGTATGTATTTAGAAATATATATGTATGTTTATCAGTTGTCTAGTACCCATAGCACAAGCTCTGCTTAGTTTGGGACTAGATGGCGTTGTGTGAAAGTTGTGGAATATTATTATTATTATTATTATTATTATTATTATTATATTTATCATAATAAAATATGTGCTTTAAAAAATGTAATATGTTTAAATAAATAGTGTATAGAAAATACATTTTTGAAATAAATATTTGCTTGTTTAATTTTCAAATCCTCTATCCCTACCAATCCCATCAAATCTTAATAATTATAAATTGCTGGCTACCGCAGTACGATATCATTTCACCTTTATAATTATCTGTATGAAGAACTATATAGTGAGTGAATAGAACATGTCTCATAATAAATGTAGCCCTCGTTATGACATGTATAATGCGTATAAAATGCGTGAAATTTCGTTTAGACATTATTGGGCAACGGCTAATTCAAGAAGAAGGTTGGTGATGGAAATGGCTGAAGCCGGATTTTTTTATTTTGGAAACGGTGTAAATGATAAAGCAGCGTGTTTCTCATGTGGAGGTGTTATAGAAGATTGGGAGATTTACGACGATCCTTGGATGCAACATGCTATACATTTTCCTCAATGTTTTTATTTGATTGCTGTGAAAGGAATATATTATATTCATAACTGTCTGAAACAATTACTATATTAGAATATGCGCTATTGCATTGTGTTCTGAGTTGGATCATATCTACCCTATTAGTATATTTATGTATACGATGCCACATTGCACTTGAAATAGATCAATCTGGATCAACAATACCAATGTTATAAATCATATCGTCTGTAGTCTGATTAGTCATCGCTCGATAAAAATAATTGGGGATTCTGGGATCATGCAGTTCGAGCGTAGCGAGAACAAATGATTCCAGAATCCCCAATTATACCCTACTCATAAAAACGAAATCATTCATTATCGCCCATATAGACTAGCTCCAATTGAAAAGAAGAAGGTGGAAGATATAATACAAAACCTTCAAAAAAAGAACATAATTCGAGAAAGTGATTCCCCTTTTGCTAGTCCAATAATATTAATAAAAAAGAAAGACGGTAGTGATAGGATGTGTGTAGATTACAGAGCATTAAATAAAATTTTGGAAAAGGATAGGTACATACCCAATTCCTCTTATTCAAGATCAAATAGACAAGTTAGGTAAGGCTAAGTATTTTATAAGTATTGATATGAAAAATGGCTTTTATCAAATACCAATATCGGCAGACTCTATAAAATATACCGCCTTTGTAACACCAGATGGCCATTACGAATTTTTGAAAATGCCCTTTGGCATTTGCAATGGGCCACCTGTATTTCAAAGAGCCATTACAAAGGCGGTACAGCATTTGAAATTCCTTCTGGTATTTATAGATGACTTATTAATTCCGTTCTCAACAATAGAAGAAGGTCTCTCTTATTTAGAAGAAATCCTGCTGGCATTAAGCACAGCAGGATTTACTATAAATTTAAAGAAATGTAAATTTTTCGTTGATAACATTGAATATACTAGGTAGAAATATATCGCAGGAAGGTATAAGGCCCTGTAAAACAAAAGTAGTCGCTCTAACCGATTCTCCAGTCCCAAGAAATGTTAAACAAGTACGACAGTTCATGGGTCTTGCTAGCTATTTTCGTAAATTCATCCCAGATTTTGCAGTACGCGCGTCCTGTATAACAAAATTGACCAAAAATAACCATAAATGGGAATGGGGAATTGACCAGGATGCAGCTAGGCAATGTGTTATTAAACATCTATCGTCTGAACCACTGTTAACAGTATTTGATCCGGCCTTACCAATTGAACTCTATACAGATGCCAGTTCATTAGGTTATGGGGCTATATTGGTACAAAGAATCGACAAAATAGAAAGGGTAGTTACTTATTTCAGCAAAAGAACTTCACATGCAGAATCTAATTATTGTTCATATGACTTAGAAACTTTGGCAATATTTAATGCATTAAAACACTTTAGAGTATACTTATTAGGTAACAAATTCAAGCTTTTTACAGACTGTAATTCCATAAAATCCACAATGAATAAAAAGGACATCTCTCCTCGTGTTGCTCGTTGGTGGACATATATGCAGGATTTCGAGTTTGAAATAATATACAAAAAGGGTCATACATAGGCCATGCCGATTTTCTTAGCCGAAATCCTATTACACATTCCATCAACTTTGCAATACCAGTTCAAAATTGTCTAACATATAAATTTCATTCTCCTAGTGCAACAAAATCAGAAATAGCTCCGGACGAACATTCGATTAAGTCAGTTAATTTTATTCAAGATTCTCCATCTTGGTTAGAGATATCACAACAAAATGACCAGGAAACTCAAAATTTAATTAATCAAGCAGCGGCTGGCGAGCTTGATGAGAATCAATATATTTTTGAACATAATTTGTTGTTCTATAAAATCCAACCTGGTAATGAACCTAAGCTTTATGTACCTAAAGGATCTAGACTCGGTCTTTTAAAACTTTTTCATGATCAGAATTGTCATGTGGGCTTTCACAAATCACTGGAAAGATAAGATAAGATAAGATAAGTCTTTATTTGCCTTAAACATGGTATAAAGTTGTTACAGTCAAATATGAATCTAAAGTCCGCATGTTTAGCTATATGTATCAATTGCATGCAAAATAATAATTAATAGTACATTTTAAAGTTCAATGTCACGTATACAAAGTCAATACAATAATAATAATAATAATAAATTTGATTTCGACGCACTCAACGCTTTCAGACGTGCTCATCAATGTATTAAATATTTAATTAAATTAACATTTGCATAATTAGTGACCTAGTTTAGTGTACTGGCGTGTTTATACAGACACACTTTGTAAGTGCTGACAAGTTCAAAATGAACTAATTGGATTATTATAATCTAAAATATGGATAGCAGCCCCTTCAATCGGAGCGGGATAACGCGACGCAGCCCTCCTCCAACACCTACACCAACGCAGCCCCAACCTAGACATGAACGAGCCCAGGAAGATGAGAGAATGGAAGTAGTAACGACTCCTGAGATCCAGAACTGGTTGAGTTCTATTGAGCAGCACCTGACCGAGGTATGCGCCATTTCTTCTGATGGAAAACTTAACTCGGATCAGAAACTAAAAATAAGCAATCTTTGCCGAAAAGTTGGTTATGGAGTCTCTCAACTGGCTGTCCAATACCAATCATTAAAGCACAATGCCGTGAAGACCCATAACTCCCTAAAAACTTTAACAGAAGACCGAAACCTAAGGGATTGTGTCTTAGAAATGAACCGGACGATTAAAGAATCATGTGGAAAGCAGGAAACCGCTACCTCATCTTTTGCAGATATGGTGAAGAAAGGATCAAACCGTTTTGTTCGTCCCAACACTTTTAGCTCTGTGGCGATTTATCCCCGCGACAACACGAAGACCAGTGACGAAACCAAGAACATTGTCCAGAAAATCGTTTGCCCAGGTGATATGAAGCTAAAAGTCCGAGGCGTACGTAAAATAGGAAAAGGAGGACTTATTATCAGCACCGAGACAAAAGAGGATCTAGACAAGCTTAAGGAAACAGTCCAACAAGCTTCTTCAGGGCTCACCATCGACGACCCCCAAAAGCGCAAACCACGCATTATAGTTTTAGGAGTCCCTGCATCAATGGCTGAAAATGAGGTTTTCAAGTGTATTTATGACCAAAACTTGGCCGACAAATCGTCGACTTTGACCAGAGATGCATTTTTGACCTCAATCAAACTTAGCCATAAATCTGGCAGGAAAGATGCGGAGAACTGTAATTATATAATAGAAGTTCCAGCTTCAATTCGGAAGGCACTCATCACGCAGGATAGACTATTTGTCAATTGGACGTCCTGTCCGGTACGAGACTTCACTCTGGTAACGAGATGTTACAAGTGCCAGCAGTACGGTCATGCGGCCAAGACGTGTAAAGTCGCTGCCCCTACGTGTGGCCATTGCGGTGTAGAAGGGCACACAAACCAAGACTGCACAAAAAAAGCCGACACGCCAAAGTGCGCAACATGTTTGCGTTTCAAAAAACCTGCCAACCACAAGACGGGAGACCCAGAGTGTCCCGCTAAAAAATCTGCCGAAAACAGGTACATAAATTCTATCGACTATGAAGGCGCCTAAGAGCGTCACATATATATTTGTATATTTTAGACTTAATTTATTGTTTATATTTTTCTTATTTTATGGATAGTAATTTAATAAATAAATAATTCGATATAGATAATTCATTTGTAACGGTTTCAAAGCAATGTAAGGTAGAGGAGTGCAGACAATATGTTTCCGACACTCAAAAGTCATTAACCATACTAACCCAAAATATTCGCAGTATTTATAAAAATATAGATAGCTTTAACCTTCTTCTTCATAGACTAAACCTTGAATGTGATTTACTGGTACTAACTGAGTGCTGGTTATGTGATCGTCAGGCCAACCTCCCAGAAATACCTGGGTATAATTTATTTTACACCACAATAAACAACAACCAAAATGACGGTGTGGTTGTTTATTCCAAGGAAACTATAGACGTCACAGTCGAAGAAGTTCCTCTAAAGGACTGTATGAGTAATTGCTTGATCATCAAAGCTGGTACAACCACAGCAATAATTGCTATGTATAGATCACCTTCTATTAGAAACTTAGAAACTTTTCATGCTTCCTTAAACCAAATTTTTCAATCATTGTGCACCTATAAGAATGTTATACTAACGGGTGATATAAATATAAACATAAACTCTGATAATTGCGATGCAGGGACCCAAGACTATCTAAATATCTGTTCATTCCATGGTTTTCTTCCCGCTCACTCTTTGCCTACTCATCAAAGCGGTTCCTGCCTTGATCATATGATGATTAAATCTAGCTTATCTTACATTACACTTGTTGCTAACTCGACAATTACAGACCATCACGCTGTCCTACTCCACCTAAACCTAAAGCTGCCTAAACAAAATCGTCCTCGGACCAAAACGCAACTAAACACAAATAAACTCGAAAATGATTTACGCAATCTTGACTTTAACCCAGTTTACAATACTGCTGACGCTAATTTTGCTTTATCGTACTTAATAAAACATGTTCAATTTGCAATATTACGTAACACGACTATTTCTTCCGTAAACAAGAAACTGTATAACATTAAACCTTGGGTTACTCCGGGCTTGATTCGATGTATCAGACAGAGGGATAAACTTCATCAGAGAGCTAAGAAAAACCCTGACAATCCAATCATACAAACTACCTATAAAAGATACAGGAATTTTTGCAATAACCTCCTGAAGAACTTGAAAAATAACTACGATAAAAATGAATTAACTAAAGCAGGAAACAACAGTAAGCAGCTTTGGAAACATATTAAAAATGTCACTTATATGGCAAAAAAGCGTGAATCAAATTCGAGTTTACTGCTTATTAATCCCTCACCTCATTCATCAGCTAACCACGTTAACAACTTTTTTATAAATGTTGGGAAAACTCTTGCCGAACAGATTCCAACACAAGACTGTGTCCAAAGACCTTCGCTTGATTTAAGAAACAGGTATACCCTAAATTCTTTTGGCTTACTGGATACTGACGAAGACGAAGTTACTCAAATCATTTGTGGACTAAAAGATGATTCTGCAGTAGGTTGGGATAATATTAGTAATAAGATCCTAAAACTTTGTAAGCATATCCTTGTTCCGCCTTTGACGCATATACTTCGTATCTGTTTTTCTGAGGGAGTTTTCCCTAGATTTATGAAAAAAGCAGTTGTAATCCCTGTTTTTAAATCCGGAAACAAAGATTTAGTAAATAACTATAGGCCAATATCGATACTTTCCTCAATTTCAAAAATACTAGAAAAAATATTAAACAACAGACTAATTAACTATTTAGAAAAAAATAAGCTCTTATCCTCTGCGCAATTTGGCTTTAGAGCCAAATTATCTACAGCTGATGCAGTGCATAGCCTGACAGATTACGTCTCTGAAGAACTCGGTAAAGGACAACAGACCCTGGGGATATTTCTTGATCTAGCGAAGGCCTTTGACACGGTATCGATTCCTTTATTATTAAACAAACTAGAGGCTATAGGAATAAGAGGTACACCGCTAAAACTTTTTGCTGACTACTTAGATGATCGATATCAATGTGTCAAAATAGACAATATTACGAGTGATGAACAAATAAGTTCTGGATATGGTGTTCCCCAAGGAAGTATCCTGGCCCCTACCCTATTTCTGATCTATATCAACGATTTATGTAACCTAAATATTAAACATGGCAAAATTGTTTCATATGCCGACGACACGGCCTTAATATTTACCGCAAAAACTAGCAACGAATTATACGAATACGCTCAATTGGGTTTCAACACTGTGACTAATTGGCTTCAAAACAATTTATTAACATTGAACGCTGACAAGACAAAATATATTCACTTTTGCATGCGCAGTCCTCAATTTAACACTGATAACTCTCATCTGTATGTCCATAAGTGTGGATTCAGATCATCCAGCATGTGTGAGTGTCCCTGTATCTTAAAAACACACGACATCAAATATCTCGGGGTCATAATAGATGAAACGCTGTCGTTCAGACCACACATTGAAAGTCTAGTTAAAAGAGTGCGCAAATTAATCTATGTCTTTAAAAAATTGCGAGCGATTGCAGATCCAAAATTGGTGACACAAATTTATTTAGCCCTAGGACAATCTGTAATCCAATACTGTATCACTTCCTGGGGTGGAGCGCTTAAAACTCACCTACTGCCTCTTGAAAGAGCCCAGAGAGCAATTTTAAAAGTAGCCAATTTCTTTCCCTTTCTCTATCCTACAGATCAGCTATACAAATCCTGTAACGTGATTTCTGTTCGCCAGCTTTTCATAATGCACTTAGTACTAAAACAGCACACCATGCTTTCCTACAACGCTGAAATCACTAATAAGAGACGGAATGATATTGTTTGCCATTCTAATGCATCCTCAAAATATGTATTTGTAAAAAGATTTTTTTCTTTTTTAGGCCCATTTCTGTATAATAAATTAAATAGGAAATTAAGTATCTACCAATTAAATAAGTATAAATGTAAAAAAATGATTCTCCAATATTTCCTAAGCATATCTTATATAGAGACAGAAGACCTACTTACTGTTTGTAAATAAAACACGCTGTATCTCTAAATTTCGTTAAGTTATTAAAATAGTCATATTTAGTGTTAATTTATTTTTTTGTATTTGCTTAGCACTCTCTAGCCTGAAACACAGGTTCATCCTAGTTCAGGCAAATTAGCAACTGTGTTCTTTTTAATATTTAAAATACTTTATTGTAAACGTGCCCTATGTTATAAATAAACGATTTTATTATTATTTTATTATTATTATTATTATTAATATAATAATAATAATAATATATTAATCAAAAATTATATGGCATGAAAATTAGTACAGTTTTGCTTAAATAAAAATTGTATTGCTAAGACTTACGTGCCTGAACTAGGTAATCCTGTGTTTCAGGCGAGAAGAGCTAAACTAGTCTTTTAAAATTAATAAATAAACAAAAGTTGAAAATAAATAAATAAATAAATCCCTGGACATTTCACACAGCACCATTTGTCCCAAGCTAAGCAACCTAATGCTTGTGTTATGGTAACAAGATGGCTGATAAACTACTTATATACATTTTTTTTTTTGTAAATACATACATATTATAGATAGAAAAACACCCAGACTCGGAACAAATACATGTAGGTCATACAAATATTTGTTCCGTGCGGGAATCGAACCCGCGACACGCAGCGCAGCAGTCAATCGCTTAACCACTGCGCCAACCGTGCCGTCATATGGACAAATAAAAAAAAATGGACAAATAATTATATGTTGAGTAGCTTAAATCTTACTATCTATATTTGGTAAATATTTAACATAGGTGAAAATTGTATACCTGTATTTACTTTAACACAGTTAGTAAATTTTCTGTTTCTTCATAAGACATACTTTGGAGAGCATCCTTGAGGATTCTCTTACAATTTGTATAGTTCACAGAATAAATGTTTGCTTTCGAATTTAGTCTATTATACAGGAGAGGTCCGAGGTACAGGTAAAATTTGGATATAAAAGCATGTTTTGTTGAAATTTGTGGGCAAACTATATCTTTACGTCTTTTATTAGTATATGTAGCGCTGTAGGGTAGAGCTTTGTGTTGTTTTAATACAATGCCCATGATAAATAGCTGTCGAACTGTTAATACTTCACAAGATTTGTACAGAAGGTTAGTAGGAAAAAGGAAAGGGCGGAAAGTAGACACTTTGAGAATCGCCCTCTGGGCTCTCTCGATGGTTAGTAACATTGTTTTACCCGCTCCACCCCATGTGGTGATACAGTAAGTTAAGATCGATTAACATAGAGCAAAGTAAACCTGTCTAAGTATTTTTGGGTCAGCAATACAGCGTAACTTTTTAAAAACAAATATCAACTTGCGAATTCTATTATTTAAGGCTTCTATATGTTGTTTAAACGAAAGTGTTTCATCTATTATAACACCAAGGTATTTTGTTGTATTTGCCATTTTAATTTTAGGACAAACACATTGGTTATTTGCGGGAATTGTGCAAGAATGAGCATATAATGTTGAGTTAGTGCCAGTTGATGTTTGCTTGCGCATCGAAAACTTAATATAATTTGTCTTGTCTGCATTTAGTGTTAGTGAATTAAGTTGAAGCCATTTATTAACAATATTAAATCCGCGTTGCGCAACTTTGTAGACTTTTTTTTCTGAGTCAGCCGAGAATAGAAGAGCAGTGTCGTCAGCATAAGAAACAATTTGGCCATGATCTAGACTTAGATTACAAAGATCGTTTATGTAAATCAAAAATAGTGTAGGCCCTAAAATACTTCCTTGGGGGACTCCGAAGGACGTGTTTTTTTTATCCTCGCTGAGAACATCTCCAATTCTTACACATTGGGTACGATCTTCTAGATAGCTCTTAAATAGTTTCAGCTGGGTGCCTCTGATACCTATGGTTTCAAGCTTGTGCAACAGAATAGGAATAGAAACCGTGTCAAAAGCTTTGGCGAGGTCCAAGAAGATTCCTACTGTGTGGTTACCCTTATCAAGTTCTTGTGCTAGATAGTCAGTCAGATGGTGTACGGCATCGTCTGTTGACATTTTAGGCCTAAATCCAAACTGCCGCTGAGACAAAATTAATTTATCCTCCAAGTATTTGTAAAGCCTTTTATTTATAAGTTTTTCTAATATTTTAGACATAGAAGGCAGTAACGAAATAGGTCTATAATTTGTGACTTGATCTTTACTGCCTGATTTATAAACGGGGACAACAACAGCTTTTTTTAGGCATTCGGGAAAAACACCTGTAGATAAACATTTTTGGAAAATATAAGTTAGTGGCGGTGCCAAAATGTGCTTGAACCGTTTAATAATTTCATTTGAAATGTTATCCCAGTCAACTGCACAGTCGTCTTTCAAACTCATAATTATCGTTTCTACCTCAGTCTCATCAGTGTCTAGCAATGCAAAGGATGATAAAATAATGCTACATGTAAATGGTGTGCTCGTTAAATATTGTGATTGGCACCGAACTTTTTCAGCCAAACACTTTCCCACATTAACAAAGAAATTATTTGCAATGTTGGCAGATGTTAACTGTGATGAGTGTGCTTGTAATAAACCTGAAGATGACTGATTCTGTTTCGAGTTAAACGTTACACTTTTAATAAAATTCCAAATTTTTTTACTATCTGTACCAGCCTTTTTCAGTGCAGTTTTATCGTAGTTGTTTTTTACTTTTTTTAGAAGATCATTACAAAAGTTACGATATCGTTTATACGACAGTTGCAAAATTAAATTATCTGGATTGGATTTAGCTTTCATATGCAATTTATCTCTATTTTTCATACAGCGAATGAGTCCTGTGGTGATCCATGGTTTTATATTGTAGTTTTTGTTTTTTAGCCGAGATATGATAGTATTCTTCTGAATTGCATATTGTACATTTTTGATTAAGTATAACATACAAAACTGCGGATCAGCGGAATCGTAGACTGGGTCAAATTCAATATTGCGTAAGTCTTCTTCAAGTTTGTTTACATTTAAACGCGAAGTTGTGCGAGTGACTATTTTTGGTAATTTACAATTTAAAATAAGTAGGGCAGCACTGTGATCGGTTATTGATGAATTAGTTACAAGGGCAAGTGCGGGGAAATCTGACTTTAGTATTATATGGTCCAAACAGGAGCCACTTTGATGTGTAGGAAGCGTGTGAGCAGGAAGCAAGCCATGGAAAGCGCATAGGTTAAGGTATTCCTCAGCGGATGCGTCAGCACTTTCTGTAAGAATATTGATGTTAATATCTCCAGTCAAAATTATATTTTTGACAGATGATAGGTTATGCAAGGTATCGTTTAGAGAGTCGGTGAAACTGTTTATATTTCTAAAAGAGGGAGGTCGATATAAGGCAAGAATTGCTAATTCTGACCCAATTTTGATTAACAATCTGTTACAATCGTGCATATTTGGTTCCTACATTGAGATGATTTCTTGCGTAAACTATCACCCCATCGTTCTGATTGTAATTTATATTACTTTTATACATATTATACCCCGGAAGCAGTGGTATGTTATATTGCTTGGAAAGCCAACATTCGGTTAGGACAATAACGTCACAGTTTATGTCTAGACGTTGTATAAAAATGATAAAATTGTCGAAATTCTTAAAAATACTTCGAATATTTTGGGTTAGAATGGTTAGTGGACTAGTGTAGGAGGAGAGATATTGCTTACAGTGCTCAACGTCACAAACATGGGATTCTGATATTGAGAAATTATCTATATCACAAATTAAATTATTAATCATAATTATAACTAACTATAAAAAATAAAAATAACAATAAAACAAACAAAAACAAGGTCCAGAAAGATACGTAATTTACGGCGCTCTTAGGCGCCTCCATAATCAATAGTATTTATGTACCTCTTTTCAGCCATTAGTTTCGCTGGACAGTCAACGGCACCTGTCTTGTGATTGCTCGGCTTTTTGTAGTGCAAGCAAGTAGCACATTTTGGTTCCTCAGCCTTCTTTGTGCATTCTTTAATGGTATGACCCAGATCACCACAGTGGCCACAGGTATGTGTGGTTTCCCGACATGATTTGGCCGCATGTCCATACTGCTGGCACATATAACAACGTGTGACTAGAGTAAAGTCTCTCACAGGGCATGACGACCAATTCACAAACACTCTGTCTTTATTTATCAGGACTTTACGTATGTCAGCAGACACTTCTATTATACAGTGTGTCCGGACATGGACTAGCGATATTCTAAATACTTAAATATAAGCTATTTTAAAGTACTATTACACTATAGGCTTGGGTCCAATACACTTCCCCGCTATGTGGCAGCCATTTTGTTTTTTTTGTTGAAATATGCTCTATGCGAGTACAAAAAAAATCATATATCTCAAATTTTTAGTCATACTGAGATAAAAATAGGCTTATTCGGAAGGCAATAATATTGTCTACCGTCTGCATTACAAAGCAATGTGTTCACAATTCCATAACTTTTGAAAAAAAATGTGAAAGTCGAAAAAAAAATCAAAAAATTATGCAATTCAACCAATAATGGTTAATTACTACAAAAACAACCCCGAGAACTTTTTTATTTTTTATACTAGATCGACAGTTTTTGAGCTACGCTACAATGCAACATAAAATTCACAACTGTATGTTTAATACTTTAAGAGTTATTGTTGTTTGAACATAGCGTATGCGCAAGCACAAAACGTCTTTGTTAACCGCCAGAGTGTCATTTATGGCATTCACTGTATTCCATCTGAGAGCAGGCGAGAAATACTGTTCGTTACTACCGTGAGTAAGCGAGATAGAACGTATTAGTCCACTACCTGAAACAAAATCAGTTTTAAGGACAAATTATTAGTTGGGTTAGTTTAGTTGTCCCTCGCCCTGCGTTGTGATCGCTATCGCTACTTTCACTTACCGTCCGTGCTGTTTACGTGCTGCGTTAGTGTTTTGTATTTAAAAGTGTGATAAAGTATGGCACAGCGTCAATATTCATCGCAACATATTGCTGACATACACTTTGTGTATGGCTTTTGCAATGGAAGTGCAAATTTGGCTGTACAAGAATATCGACGAAGGTACCCTAACAGGCCTACACCGAGTCGCCAAACTTTTATCGACGTGCATTCAAGATTAGCGGAAAGAGGTATTCAAAGAGCTGTTAATGAACGCAATCGCTTGGTATCGCCCGAAGATGAAGAAGAAGTGCTTAGACTAATAACCAATGATCCTAGACTAAGCGTTAGACGGATTTCAGTGCAACTTCGAATGTCTAAGTGGCATGTATGGAGAATTTTGAAAAGAGAAGGGTTACACCCTTATCATTTTCGACGGGTTCAAGACGTGATCGAACCAGATTTTGCTGCGAGATCTGTGTTTTGTTCGTGGATAAATAGAAATTTGAGACAGAACCGTAATTTTTTACAAAGAATACTGTGGACTGATGAAGCCAAATTTACAAGAGCTGGGATTACAAACCACAGAAACGACCATCTCTGGTGCTCCGCAAATCCAAGGGCGGTGCGCCCAAGCTCATTTCAACATGAATTCTCAGTAAATGTGTGGGCCGGCATAATCAACGATAGGCTGATAGGGCCATTGGAATTGCCACCTACATTAAACGGCGCTAGATTTTTAGAATTCTTACAGACACAGTTTGCGGACAGCCTCATGGACCTACCTCTATCATACCGTCGGCGTATGTGGTTCCAGCTCGATGGTGCACCCGCGCATTTTTCTCGAGCAGTGAGAGAATATTTAAATAATAATCTACAGCCGTGGATCGGTCGTGGTGGTGTAGTAGCGTGGCCGCCTCGCTCACCCGATTTGACACCCTTGGATTATTTTTTGTGGGGTCATATGAAACAAAAAGTATACGCTACAGTTCCAAATACCAGGGAAGAACTCGTCGCAAAAATTATGGCAGCCGCCGAAGAAATTAGATCCGATTTGGATTTAATTAGGCGCTCATCAACCCAGGTGGCACAGAGAGCCGTAGTGTGTCTACAAGCTGGAGGTGGCCACTTTGAGCAACTGCTTTAGATATTTTAATCTTCATTTAATATTGGAAAAAACATTAAATAAAATTCAATATGAATGTTATGTTTTTTTAATGATTTCCTGTTTAGGGTTCCGACAAAGGCCTTTTGTGCTTGCGCATACGCTATGTTCATACAACAATAACTCTTAAAGTATTAGACATACAGTTGTGAATTTTATGTTGTATTGTAGATTAGCTCAAAAACTGTCGATCTAGTATAAAAAATAAAAAAGCTCTCGGGGTTGTTTTTGTAGTAATTAACAATTATTGGTTGAATTGCATAATTTTTTGTTTTTTTTTTCGACTTTCACATTTTTTTTCAAAAGTTATGGAATTGTGAACATATTGCTTTGTAGTGCAGACGGTAGACAATATTATTGCCTTTCGAATAAGCCTATTTTTATCTCAGTATGACTAAAACTTTGAGATATATGATTTTTTTTGTACTCGCATAGAGCATACTTCAACAAAAAAAACAAAATGGCTGCCACATAGCGGGGAAGTATATTGGACCTAAGCCTATAGTGTAATTGTACTTTAAAATAGCTTATATTTAAGTATTTAGAATATCGCTAGTCCATGTCCGGACACACTGTATAATTACAGGTCTCAGCGTCCTTCTTACCTGACTTATGGCTTAACTTAATGGAGGTCAAAAAGGTCTCGAGACTGCAATCCTGAAGGTTTTCGGCTAAATTCTGATGGAACAAACAAGTAAAAACTTCCTTCTCTTGCATGGACGAGGGCACTCCGATAACCACTACTCTAGGCTTCCTTTTTGGGGGCTCGTCTACAGTAAGGCCTGAATTTGATTGTTGCATCGATTTTTTCACCTTCTCAATGTCGTTTTTTGTTTCAGTGCTGATAATGACACCGCCATTTTTCGTCTTACGCAGTCCTCTTACCTGAAGCTTCATTTGCTCGGGGCATATAATTTTTTGGACAAGTGTTTTTGTCTCCTCACTCGACTTTAGTTTGTCGTTAGGGTATATGGCCACTGAGCTTAAATTTATGGGCTGTATGTAATTGTTGGTACCTTTTTTAACCATGTCAGCAAAGGAAGTTCCGGTTACGGGTTTCATAGAAGCTCCGATTGTCAGCTTAAGGTCTTGAAGCTGCTGCGACAGATCAATTTGGTCTTCGAGTGTTTGGACGGTGGTGCGGGCCCGGACAGCATTCATCTTAAGGGCCAGTCCCTTAAGGGCCTTACTCTCGTTTAGTACCGTAACACGGTCACTTTATGAAGCCTACTCCTCATTAACGGCTTGGTTAGAAGATCTGAAAAAAATATATGTTTGCCATAGATTCATGAACAACATTTTTGAAACAGGATTTTTTTCTAAGGCTAATACTTTTGCCGGAAAAAAATATTTACCAATACGCTATTTTTGGCTTATATTCCCTACTACTTCCAAACGGCTTTGATGTTTGGAAATATTTTTACACTGAAAAATAGCTGGTTAAAGGTACTACAGATTTGAAACAGCTTTTTTAAATCAATCAACATTTGCATAGAAAATATCCCCACTTTCATATAGAGGTTCAGAGGTGCTCTGCGCGGGCGCGGGCGGCAGTCGTGCGGTAGCACTGGGACGGGAGGGCTGTGTCGCTCGCTGCTCCGCTCCGGCTATCGACCGACTACGCGCGTCTGATTGTGTTAGTGCAAATATTTACAAACGAATTGTATCAGTGTGCGTTTATAGACTAAGCTCGCTGCAAAGGGCCCATTTCTATTGTGCGCGTGGACGCTTTATTATTGGTGCTATTTCTAAATACTGTTTTTGTTTATATTGTATATTGTGTAAATATAAGATAATTTGTAAATAAATAAAAATTCCAAGGCAAAGCAAGTCAAGAAAAAAAGAGTTCAAAAGGCTATGAAAATGCATCTGATGACGTAAGTACCTACCTACCTATATTACTGTATTTAACTTTATGCTTAATATTAGTTTTTGTAATCATCTGGTGAGCGATTGTTTATTCATTTTTTCATAATTGAAGTTAAATAATTACGAATTGTTCCAGGAAATCTAGAAAGAAATCATCAGAATCGAATAATCCGAGTACATCTGCTGATAATAAAGACTATTGAGGTAAATAATAGTAACACTAGTAGTAGGCATAACTAAACTAATACTATAAAAAGAAAAAAAAAATAGTTAAACTAACGATTGACGATTGAATTAGTTTTAGTTTTCGATTTTGATAGATATGGTAATGTCAGACGTCAAAGAGAGAGAGCGAGAGAAAGAGAGAGAGAGTGAATTTGGTCAAAATGAAAATCCAAGATGGCGGCTGCGAAAATTTTCAAAATTTTCGACATGGGTGTCGTTTTCATAGTTTTCGAGGTTGCTTAAGCCGATAGTGAAGTCAAAATGAAAATCCAAGATGGCGGCTTCGAAAATTTTCAAAATTTTCGTCATGGGTGTCGTTTTCATAGTTTTCGAGGTTGCTTAAGCCGATAGTCAAGTCAAAATGAAAATCCAAGATGTCGGCTGTGAAAATTTTCAAAATTTTCGTCATGGGTGACGTTTTCATAGCTCTCGAGGTTGCTTAAGCCGATAGTGAAGTCAAAATGAAAATCCAAGATGGCGGCTTCGAAAATTTTCAAAATTTTCGTCATGGGTGTCGTTTTCATAGTTTTCGAGGTTGCTTAAGCCGATAGTCAAGTCAAAATGAAAATCCAAGATGTCGGCTGTGAAAATTTTCAAAATTTTCGTCATGGGTGACGTTTTCATAGCTCTCGAGGTTGCTTAAGCCGATAGTGAAGTCAAAATGAAAATCCAAGATGGCGGCTGCAAAAATTTTCAAAATTTTAGTAATGGGTGTCGTTTTCATAGTTTTCGAGGTTGCTTAAGCCGATAGTGAAGTCAAAATGAAAATCCAAGATGGCGACTGCGAAAATTTTCAAAATTTTCGTCATGGGTGTCGTTTTCATAGCTTTCGAGGTTGCTTAAGCCGATAGTGAAGTCAAAATGAAAATCCAAGATGGCGGCTGCGAAAATTTTCAAAATTTTCGTCATGGGTGTCGTTTTCATAGTTTTCGAGGTTGCTTAAGCCGATAGTGAAGTCAAACTGAAAGTCCAAGATGGCAGCTGCGAAAATTTTCAAAATTTTCGTCATGGGTGTCGTTTTCATAGTTTTTGAGGTTGCTCAAGCCGATAGTGAAGTCAAAATGAAAATCCAAGATGGCGGCTGCGAAAATTTTCAAAACTTTCGTCATGGGTGTCGTTTTCATAGTTTTCGAGGTTGCTTAAGCCGATAGTGAAGTCAAAATGAAAATCCAAGATGGCGGCGGCGAAAATTTTCAAAATTTTCGTCATGGGTGTCGTTTTCATAGTTTTTGAGGGTGATAAAGCCGAATGTGAGGTCAAAATAAAAATTAAAGATGGCGGCTGCGAAAATATTCGAATTTTTTGTCATGCGTGTCGTTTTCATTGTTTTCGAGGTTGCATAAGTCGATAGTGGAGTCAAAATGAAAATCAGAGATGGCGGCTGCGAAAATCTTATTTTTCGTCATGGGTGTCGTTTTCATAGTTTTCGAGAGTAAAGTCAAAATGAAAATCCAAGGTGGCGGCTGCGAAAATTTTCAATTTTTTCGTCATTGGTGTCGTTTTCATAGTTTTCGAGGGCACTACAGGCGATAGCGAGCTCAAAATGTAAATCCAAGATGGCTGCGAAAATTTGTTTTTGTTTTTAATGTTTAAACATAATTAAATGTTTTTTAACACAATTAATGTAAAAAAAAATTAATCACAATTAAATTTATTTATTACCATGTATTTATGAAACTTAAACATTAAATTACTTTTTAGGTTGAAACATCCACTGGCGCAGATCATTCCAGGCCAGACTTATATATAGAATGTCGACAAGACCACAGTATTATATCTCTGTCTGCACAAAAAACGATGGAAGTTCCAATTCAGGTAAAATTATGCCTACAAGTCCTTACAACCTATATTTATTTAACAAATATATCTTATATGTATAAAAATAATTGTATGTACTGCCAATATTTTAGATTGCAACATCTAGTGGACCGCACCATTCCAGATCAGACTTGCTATTGGAAAGTCTTGAAGAAAATAACGATATTTCAACCACATTACAAAAGTTGACAGAAAATCCGATTCAGGTAAAAAAACGTCTTACCTCGATTTTTTTTTCTTGTACCTGCAAAGTTTATTGACTTCAAATAATCAATACTTACATTTTTGCTATGAAACCAATTGAACTCTCTAGCCCGCCTATTGATTCCTTGACAAAAATCTTCAACAATGTTGTTAGGGTTAATTTAAATTTATGTAATATCTTTTTTAGGTCAAAACATCGCCTGAATCTCAACAAGTCCCAAGCTGTTTCATCGAAGGGCGACGTATAATTAATATTGCTTACTTTTATTCAGAACAAGAAAATCGCCAAGCACGGAGTTATAGACTGTGGATTAGAATCCGTTGATATTGTTGGAGAACGGCAAGTGGGTCAGATTACAGAATCGACCAGCAGTATTGTCTTCATAGAAAATGGCCGAAACGACGCGTTTCGAATAATAATACAATAAGATTTCGAAGCGCGTCGTTTCGGTGTTACTTTTACGTACGATTAATAGTAATAAATTTTTTTTACAAAAAAAAAACCGGTTTCCAAAAAAAAAACACTAGAAAGTGAAAAATAACTTTAATTCGGAAGTCGGTGTCTTTGGATTTGAATTTTCGTTTTTTGCCACCGACTTCGAAATAAAGTTATTTTTCACTTTGCAGTGTTTTTTTTGCGGAAGTCGGTTCTTGTTTTTTTTTTACACAAATTTGAATACCACTACCTGCTGTGTAAATAATTTATATGTAACTTCCCTGTCGGGAAGTTATTACAATATCATCCAATTGGCTACGGAACCCTAAAATTGCTATTTAGGTACAGACGCCAGCACATCAAGCTACTACAATCTGTCAGATTTCTTTAATAGATTTTAAACTTTAGTGCTAAAGCATAAGGTTCAAAGTTGATTGGGAAAATCTGACAGTTTCGGGTACCTTGATGTGCTGGCGTCTGTACAGTGCTAGTTAGGTAGGTTTATTACTGATTTATAATAAAAATTGGTGAAACATTTTTTTATAAGATCTCATTTTTATGTAATTCCTCCTACCTACAGTCAGTCAGTTATTCTATTCTTACGAAAATACTCGAAATCATTTTTCACACACTCACTCACTTATGTTTTAAACTAAAACAAAATTTCCGCAGCAGCTATCTTGGATTTACATTTTGACCTCACTATCGACTTTAGCACCCTCGAAAACTATGAAAACGATACCCATGACGAAAAATTCGAACATTTTCGCAGCCGCCATCTTGAACTTTTATTTTGACTTCACCATCGGGCTTAGCACCATCGAAAACTATGAAAACGACACCCATGACGAAAAATTCGAATATTTTCGCAGCCGCCATCTTGAATTTTTATTTTGACTTCACCATCGGGCTTAGCACCATCGAAAACTATGAAAATGACACCCATGACGAAAAATTCGAATATTTTCGCAGCCGCCATCTTAAATTTTTATTTTGTCTTCACCATCGGGCTTAGCACCATCGAAAACTATGAAAACGACACCCATGACGAAAAATTCCAATATTTCCGCAGCCACCATCTTCGATTTTCATTTTGACTTCACCATCAGGTTTAACACAATCGAAAACTACGAAAAAAAAACACCCGTGACGAAAAATTTACTATGGTTTGTGTACACATGATTGAGCAAATAAATATATTTTCTTCCACATAAATGCAAAAAAATTGTCCAGTAAAAACTTAAAATATACGTAACATCTATCTATACAAAATATATCAGCCGCTCATCCCCCGTTCCCTTCTGGAAACGTAGGCAAAAATGGCGACCGACGTGCAGCATATCTACGCCTCTGCATATTCTTTGATCGTCGTTTTAGTGTAGGACGCCACCGCACGCGTTTTACGTATTCGGGAATAGGGCGTTTAGCTCCGCCCACATGCTCAAGGCCAGTGAGCCCTCTATACACCTTAAGATGAATGCTGTCCGGGCCCGCACTGTACTGAACGGCCATCTGCGATGTGCCGTGACCAACTTTTCGGCACAGGGTACTTATACGCAGTTTTTGCTCCATGTTTAATTTGCCCTCTGCTGCTATAGAGCACACTTCACTTAGGCACTGCTCAATGGACGACATCCAGTTCTGTATTTCCGGTGTCGATATCGCTTCCATCATGACATCGTCTCTTTGGCTGGTCGGTTGCGGGTGAGGTGCGGGTACGGGCTCGGGTGCAGGTGCAGGTGCTGGTGCTGGTGCGGGCACAGGTGTAGGAGGTGGGCTCCGAGCACATCTGCCACCCCGGCTGAAGGGACTGGTTGCCATTGTGATAAAAGTTATGCACTTGTTAATCACTTATTACACATCTTCACAAAACGATTTATGCCTACGACACAGTTTGCTTTACTACCGGATATTTGGTAGATTCAGGTCACGATTCAGCAAATTATTATTTATTTATTTTACTAAATCTTCGACACGTCCGTTCACAACGATGCGCTGATGTCCAAAATTATTAATAATACAGTAATAATAGTTTTCTCTCACCATTGTATGCAATTACAAAGTCCAGAAATTTATAGTTTATTGTTGAAAAAATCTTTAATGTCATAAAACATGTGTTCTTTCAACCATTTCAGTAATCTGTTTTTAAATAAGTTAATATTATATAACAATTTTATTTCTTTGGGAATTTTATTATAAATGCGTATACACATGACTAGAAAACTTTTTGCATACTTGGCTGATTTAGGAGTATCCTGCAATGCAAGTCTGCATGGATCTCTATTTCGAGAGTTCAATTGATAGGCTTTTTTGAACAATCCCTTATTATAATAAACATAATTACAAATTTCAAAAATGTACAGTGACGGAAGTGGTAATATACCTAGCTTTTTAAAGAACGGTTTACAAGACTCGTCAGGTCGGATACCACAAATGGCTCTGATGCATTTCTTTTGCGAAATAAATGCTCTGTGTCTATCTGTGCTGTTACCCCAAAGGATAAGCCCGTATCTTAAGATCGATTCTATATGGGCGTGATATGCTGTAATTGCTGTTTCTTTGTTGGTTATGTTCTTTATTTGTCTTAGAGCATAAACAAACTTGTTAATCCTACTGCACAGACTATCCAGATGTACTTTCCAATTCAGATCTTGATCTATGAGTACTCCTAAGAATTTAGTGTGTGGAACTTCTTTTAACCTGTCAATATCAAGTTTGAAATTGTAATTAGTATGTTTAAAAAAAAAAAAAGGGAAAAGCTTCGCGAATATTTTTGGTTTCCTCGCATGGCCTCATTTGTTCAAAAATATTTGAGACATTGTTTAATATGTATTGAACGTAAAATTCATTCAGGTCCGAAACAAGGGTTCCTACATCCAATTGACAAGACACCTATTCCTTTTCATACAATTCACTTGGATTGCACTGGTCCATTCATACAAACAAATGAAGGATTCAGGTATATATTACTGATGGTGGATGTATTCACAAAATTTTGATTTGTTGAAACCTCTCAAAACGCTAAATTCCCAAGAGTTAGTACCTATTATGCGAGACACAATAACAATATTCGGTACCCCTTCAATGGTAATAACGGATAGAGGCACTAATTTTAGTTCAAATCAAACCCAATCGCTGTTTAGAGAATTATAAATCATGCATCATATGGTTGCAACGGGTACACCACGAGGAAACGGTTAGGTAGAACGATATGTAACAACAGTTATTGATATGTTAAACACCGCATGTAATGGTATGTCAGATTGGCCAAGCGGCTTATGGAAAGTACAACAGTCAATCAACACAACTGTGCAAAAATCAACTGGTTTCACTCCCATCCGTCTGCTTATAGGATGTAATGCAAATATCCCATGTATTCAATCACATTTAAATGATGTAAATATTCCTGAACTCAGTATAGATGTAAGGACAGATAGAGAAATAGCTCACCAGCGTTTAAATGCACAAGCAAAAAAATTTAAGACCCGTTTTGATGTAGTCAGGCGAAATAATAAGAATTTTGGGATAGGTAACATAGTGTATGTCAATCAGGACCATAGGCGACATGACAAGTTAGGTCTTAAGTTTAAAGGACCCTATGAAGTCTCAGATGTCCTACCCCATGACAGATTTAGGCTTAGAGGAATGAATAATTTAAGAAATATAACAGTTGCCAAAGATAAATTAAGGGAGTGGCCTGGCGAATTTGCAGATGAAACAGATGCAAGTATTATTAGTAATGACGAATGATTGAATTATGATTAATGATTATTGAGTACTATCTCTTAGGTATATTATGAATACTTATTTTGTTGCTTAGTAGCTCAGTTACAAAGTAATTGGACAGGCATTATTTTGTTTTTATTTTTTTTCCTTGTAAAGAGTATTTTATTTGTTTTTGGATCCAGTATAGTTAGGGAGGTAATATGAAACGGGATACCAGAATATGGATAGGGAGGTGATATCAAAGAGGATATCTTTATTGATAAGACTGGGATATCAAAGAGGATATCACTGTGAATACTTGTGTGATATCAAAGAGGATATCAGTGTGGATAAGTATGTGATATGAAAGAGGATATCACTGTGAATGCTTATATGATATCAAAGAGGATATCAGTGTGGATAAATATGTGATATCAAAGAGGATATCACTGTGAATACTTATGTGATATCAAAGAGGATATCAGTGTGGATAAGTATGTGATATCAAAGAGGATATCAGTGTGAATACTTATGTGATATCAAAGAGGATATCAGTGTGGATAAGTATGTGATATCAAAGAGGATATCAGTGTGGATAAGTATGTGATATCAAAGAGGATATCAGTGTGGATAAGTATGTGATATCAAAGAGGATATCACTGTGAATGCTTATGTGATATCAAAGAGGATATCAGTGTGGATAAGTATGTGATATCAAAGAGGATATCACTGTGAATGCTTATATGATATCAAAGAGTATATCAGTGTGGATAAGTATGTGATATCAAAGAGGATATCAGTGTGGATAAGTATGTGATATCAAAGAGGATATCAGTGTGGGTAGGTATGTGATATCAAAGAGGATATCACTGTGAATACTTATGTGATATCAAGAAGGATTCACTGTGGGTAGACAATGATGTTATGTTGAGGTGGACATCAAGGTGGTTAGGGATATGATGCATATCTATATATAGATAGAAGGTATGGACACAGATTTCATATCAATGATTGTATCAATGTAGGTTGAAATATGAATGGAACTTTTAGTCTTCTTAAACCAATGTTTATAATCTGTAACTGAAAAATAATGTCAATGTCATGTTACTTTCAATCGCTTTAACTACTATTGCCTATGTTCTTCGAGACGAAGCACAGATCAGAATGGCCGTGTCGGAATATGTAAAATTGTAAAGAATATAATCCTTCCTAAATTGCATGGAATCAGCATGTACTACATTCTTGCTAAACTATCAGAGTATTTCTAGACGTTAAGAGTTAATGGTTTCCGAACGAAACCGGATGATCTGTGAGTTGGTCTAGAAATATACAAAAACTTATTATAATTTAACATACATTTTAAGGATAACAGTACTATACTTTGTATTTAAAATATTCTCTTAATATTTTGTACAATTCTTGATGTATATGTGGTTGTAAATAATAAATATGGTAAACTCAGTGGATGTTATGTTTAAGAGACTTATTCCAATGATAGTCGGATAAATTGTGATAAAAATACATTTAATATCTTATCATGTTTTAAAACAGTTCTGCCTAATTAGATTTACATAAGATGGTAAACATTAAAAGTTATTTGGTAAAAATGTATGATTGGCTTAAAAGGGCGGCATAATGTGAGGCCGCTAGGGTAGGGATAAAAACGAACAGTGGAGAGGAGCGAAGAGGCTCTTTCTTTTGGGACCAAACTTCAAGGAGTCAAGTAAGTTATGTATCCACCATGTCTGTTGTATTATTCTCTAAAACTATCTTTTTGAATATGGTATCTTGAACTGTTCTGTGTGTTACTGCCTATAATGACTACCGTAATTGTATATGTCATTATTGCCTGTGTTAATTTGTAGCACCCTATTGGTTATCCTGCTACATCTATAGCCATGTTGTGTACTATCTGTTAAGTGTAATATTCGACTCGATTCTTGTAATGATAAATATCTGATCACAATAATAATCTGAGGAGTTTCTTGCTCGTTTTTCTCCTGCAGAGTTAGCTTTGGAATGAGCGACTAGTTTTAGTATGACCTCCCTATCTAGATAAAATTATCTAAATAAATACCTATTCTTGCCTATTTCGTTGTTTTTATAACCTAAAACCCTTAAGGCGATATCAAAATAAATTGGGTGTTTTTTCGAATCCATTTATTTCACTATTACTGCATGTTTGGATTTGATTTTTAATTATATGTTTATTGACTATTTGATTAAGACTCTGACTGAAGGAAAACGCAATTACTTCAAATTTCCTCGATAGAATTTAATTCCGAAAAGACGTCTACTTTTTTATATTTTCTCCTGTAATTCTAAAATCCTAATTAATTTCATTGCAAAATTGCATTCAAAATATGCGTAATAGGTAATTGAAAACTCTGACTGAACAAATTTTTGATACATAGCTTAATTTATTTTTAAACAATTTTTATTTGGTTTGGCGCTTACGTTGTTTTATTTTGGTCCCAGCACATTGTTGCGATCTCTTTTTTCGCATGTGGAAGTAATTGACTCTGTCACTTTCTTATGCCCGCCCAGATCGCCTGCGGGCTTTGTCAGTAACGGACCTGTGTCGTTCCTCCCGCAATCGTGATTATATTTTTTTATCTCGAATATGTAATTAATAAAAAATAGGGGCAAGGATACAAACAAAGAAAATATCGGGTTGGTGCAAAAGTTATGACAAAAAAAATTCAACATCTTTTATTTCATAATGTTTTTCCATAAAGTTCTAAATTACGGAATAGTTAGTAGTACTCGTAGAATGTTATGTTAAGCCGGATCCACACGCTTGCCAAACCTCAACAAGCCGTCACAAAATATAAGGTTGATAAAAAAGTTTTGTCGCAATAATTTCAGTAGAATTAATTTATTCATATATTAGGTCATCCCACTTCCAGTGTCATATTTTTTTATTATTATTATTTTACAAAAACTGACTACTATACTATATAACCTTGTGACACTAATCAATAATCTCCACCACTATTAATCACTCGCTCCCAGACTGCTGGCAAATCTTGAACACCATTTAAAGTACCACTTTCATTTAATTCATCAATAATGCTCTTTAGTTTAATATTTAACTCCTTTTTGCTATTGTATCGAGTACCCGACAATTTCCTCTTCACATGGCCAAAACAATTGAAATCACAAGGATTCATATCCGTGGAATATGGCGGCTGAATAATTTCAATCCATCCTTTATCTTCAATTAAATTCTGAACTATTTTTGATTTGTGCGGTCTGGCGTTATCATGTAAAATTATAGGACTGATGTTCGTCTGCCCAAATAGGAATATTTTCTTCTAAAAATGACTTATATCGCTCTCCACTCATAGTTGTATTTTCATCATAAGTTCTCCAAAAAGCAATGCCTCAGACATCCATAGCTACTATTAGTAGTATTTTTCGTTCATGTAGCTCTGCACGTGGTAAATGTTCAGCTGAAGTGCCCGGTTCCACCCAACATCGTGACTGATGAGGTCTTTGACGAGGAGTATAAAATTCGACTCAAGTTTCATCAAGGCATATGAATCTATTAAGTATATTTTTCTTCCGGCGATACCACGATAAATGGCTACGCGCAGTTTCATAACGAAACTCCTTCTGATACGTGTTCAGAGTGTGGGGCACCCACACTGCACTTTTATTGACCAGACATAAATCCTCCGTGAGTACTCTATGTATAGTGGAATGAGGAATGTTAAGTTGAGTGGAGAGATCACTGACACTGACCCTACGTGACTGACGAAGTGCTTCCTTGATTTTGTCCCTTGCTTCTAATCTAGTCGATGATAATGATCGAGGTGCTCGCGGCTCATCTTCAGCTGTGGTTCTTCCTTGTTTGTACATTTCAAGCCATCGCTGTACGGTTCTTTTATTTAAGGCGTTACGACCAACACACTTTACCAGTAAGTCGTGCGCAACTCCTCCAGAGTAGTTGAGTAAAGCACAAAACTTTAGAAATATACGTTGCTCCACTACATTAATAGATTTTTTTAAATCTACCATTTTAAATCAATGCACGTCTTGACAATAAAACACACCAAATTAAACTAACATGATTGTACAAGACAACACATGTATTAACTATTGCATACCATTGCGCAATACATAAATATTGGATATAAAAAATATGACACTGTAAGTGGATTGACCTAATATCTTATACACAAAATTCATTCATTCATTCATTCATTTAATCTAATTCTATGACACTGGACCATCTAGCCGGCAAGTCGTTTATTCCTTTTGCCCAAAACTACGGCGGCTGTGACTCGAAGAATATGAACACATCCTTCTTGAGACCGTCGACGTTTTTGAAAGTTTTGTTTCTCAAATATGCCTTTAAATGTTTCAACAAATGGTAGTCAGATGGCGCCATGTCGGGAGAGTATGGTGGATGAGAAACGGTATTCCAGTGAAGTTCGGTGATTGTTTTGTGGGTTGCCTTTGCGACATGGGGTCTCGCGTATCGTGGAGAAGGTGGACAGTTGCGCGTCTTGGCAGTTTTTCTCTTGTAGCTTTTGCTAATTCCTGGAGATTCTCAATGTATTGTGTAGAGGAGATCGTGTGCCAGCAGGGAAAAAAATTGTGAAACAGCATTCCCTTTGCGTCCCAGAAACAGCACAACAAAATGTTTTGTGGGTGAGGATCAATCGGATGCTGTGGCGGTTTTTCTCCGACTGGAAGCCAATAGCCTAGACGCTTTCTGTTATCATACAAGATCCAGCTTTCATCCCCCGTCACAAGATCCTCTAAAAACTCCTTGCGATGATGACGAAGTAGCAGAGACTGACAGATGGTCACGCGGCAGTTCTTATTATCGTCGGTGAGACGGTGTGGTATCCATTGAGCTAGAACTGTCCTGTATCCCAAGTTGAGTAAGTGATTTACTATTGATGCTTGGGTGCAGCCAAGTTCTCTGGCTAGCTCGTGCGTACTTGCTTCCGGATTTGCTTTGATGCAGCAGAGTAATGCGTCGTCGTCGATGCTCAAGGGTCGTCCGGAACGTTCCTTATCTTCAAAACTTGTCTCCAGATTTAAAACGATTGAACCAACGCTGGACTGTTCGATGAGAAACTACGTCCTCCTCGAATGCATCCTGTATATTTTTAGCAGTTGTGCTTGCGTTCGTGCCGCGCCGCCACACATAAAACATGATCACCCGAAGTTGCACCTGCGAGATCGAAGCCAATTCTGTCCATTAGAACGCAAGCTCACTCTTTTATACCCTGTCACGCGGAAGAGTAGAAAATATTCTAGAATATCCTTTACATAGCTCGATGTCACATTGTGTCAATACTTAAAAAAACATCGTTGAAATTTTTGCAACAAAACTTTTTTATCAACCTTATACAAACGTGTGGATAGGTGTGGATCCGGCTTCAATGTATTCAAGCGGGGGCGCTCCCCGCGCCTTCGGTTAAGCCACTCCCCTCGAGCGATGATTTATTTTTTACATATCACCTTAAGACAGGTACAGTGGCCTCCAAAAGTCCATAGGCATTCTCACAAAGCATTAGCTTGACGTTTAGTTTGACTTACGACCTTCTATTTTCAAGAATAGACACATGTATCATTATTGTCGTCAACAAGTGATTGTACTTCATAATTTCAACGTAAAAACACAAGTCAAGAGGCCTAGCGGCTAAGCGCCTTCAGATAGGTGCGCGAATCAGTGAGCCGTGAGTTCGAATCTCACGCCGAATATGTAGACTTTTTGCAAGTTTTTACTCGATTGGAAGAAATGGGACAGATATATAATATTCTTTATCTTGTTCGCTTTGTTCACACATTTTGTAAAGTTAAGAAGGTAGATCGTAAAAAAACTTAATAAAGAATTTAGATTTCTGTGAGGTAGACATGAGTTTTATGAATATTTAACCGTTGTCGTTTTAGTTGTAGTTGTTGGTTAGTGACGTGTGGTATAGATAGCGGTATTGATTATTCTCAAAATGCAGGCAAATATTAATATTGAGGCGGGGGCGACGATTATTGAGCTGCATAAAAGTGGTCTTAATAGAACACAAATATCTAATGAAACCGGACTGAATGTGAGTATTTAATATTAATGAATTGTAACTTAAACTTTTATTTGAAAATACCTATTATTTGTTGACAATGGATGATTCTTTTTATTGATTATTAAGTCCATCATGAGGTCTAAAAGATAAATAATTAGTGTTTATTATTGGATTTACAAATGCAAAGTTGTAATATTTGAATAGGTATTATATTAAATAAATATTATTATATTATATTAAAATGAAGTCACTTTAGTATTTTATTACAGCTGCCTAATTTCACTTTTTTTTTTTGTTTTAGAGGAATACTGTAAGTCTCTGGATCAAAAGATACGAGGCAGAGAAAGGCCGAAGTGGAAGGCCGGCGCTTATTAGCGAGGCACAGCGACGACATATGGTGGGCGAGCATGAATTTAATGGATTCACACCAACGAGACACTTTGCTGAACTATTCGACACCTCATCGTAAACTCTTCGCCGTGCCCTCCACGCTGAAGGCTTGCACAGAAGACCAGCTAAGAAGCCCTTGTTGACATAACGACATAAACAAGAACGATTACGTTTCGCACGGGATTATTTAGATTTTGACTGGAATACTACCATATTTTCAGATCAAAAGACATTTAAATCCAGCCATAAGGGTAGGCTTCATTTATGGAGCAAGGATAACACTCGCTGGTGTGATAAAAACGTATGCCCTAATGCAGAGTCAGGTCGAATTGCGATTAATATGTGGGGATGGATGAGTGCAGCAGGGCCAGGAGAACTAGCTTTTATGTAGTTATACAAAATATTAATATCTAAACGTTTTGTTTTTTATAATTAGACGGTGTAACTAAATATTTAGTAATATTAGCATATCCGTATTATTTAATGACCTTAAACAATTGAGGTTTAGTTTCAATCTTCTTTTCGTCAAGAAAATGAAAAATTAAGCTATTACCTCGATACATTTATTGTGACGTTACATTAAATAAAACATGTCTATAAAGTCTAAATCATATATTACTTTTCAATAAACTTTACTGAATACCGATACCTCTAATAAGTGGGTATCAACAATTATATTTGTGTTATTAGAACATCCTTTCCTTGTTATGTTATTATGAATTGACTAAGTGGGTATACAACAAAAAATCTTATGAACAGTTACAAGAGAACTTCTTTTTATCTAAGTAGGAATGTGACGTCACAATTTGTCATTTGTTAATTTTATAAATAAAAAAAACGAATAAACATTTTTGTTATGATTTAGCACGACTATTTTAGTTCCACCTTCCAAAACCGAAAAAATAAATTAAATATCACATAAATACTTAAATACTCGTAATAATACAATAACTAATATTTGCTTCTTATAAAAATGATAATAAGCATGAATACATTATAAATAAACATAAACCTAATAAGTTTTTACTTAACATTATTATGGTTTCAAAGAAACAAAAAAACGGCTAACAATAATAATATAATTCAGATTCGAACTCAGACCTCATTGATCGTGAACCTGTTGCTTAGCGCAAATAGCTAGCAGCACATATAAGACGCTTGCGAATTTTAGCAATGCTATGGTAAGAACAGACGCGTATTGTAAATGCAACAGAAATATCATACTATTTCGTCTATTACGACGACAGTTCATTAGTGTGTGTTATCTGCGGAATGTTGAGACATCACTCGCACACGCACTGACTGTATCGCGCTCGTACTGTTCATGGCAATGTGAACTTTAGCGTGCTTATGGACTTCTGAGCGTTTACTGTACACACAACCCTTCACTTACAGTCACTCAACCTAGATAAATGTTTTCAATCTCAGAGATATCGATCATAATCTAGACGGATTAAGCCCTTTCTCACAGGTGCATGTACGGTGTGTGGCATTTCAGAACCTCCGGAACGAGTAGAATATCCAGGATGGTAGCTTGAAGGAGACGGTTGCATTTGTTGGGATTGCGACCATGAGCTTTGGGGGTAATATTCAGGCTTAGTGGCGTTGTCGAGTATAGACATTATCTTAATTTTCGTAGCCATTTTTCTTTCTGGGGGTACTTTTTTTAATGTACAGTGGCCTCCAACTCCATAGGCATTCTCACAAAGCAATAGCTTGACGTTTAGTTTGCCTTACGACCTTCTATTTTCAAGAATAGACACATTTGTCATCATTGTCGTCAAAAAGTGATTGTACAGTAACCACAGACAGTAACGTACGGAAGTCCACTTGCAGTTTCACAAATCTATCGCATCAAAACAAGTCGCACTTACGACCTTTTTCTATAACAAGCATTTTGCACACATACACGATCTCGTATATCGCACTCTTTCACCATTATCTAGCGAGAAAGAGTGCGATATAATAATCATTTGCCTTAGTGACAAGCCTGCCATAAAAAAAAAAACGACGGGTTGCACTCCGGGAGTGCCGGCAGAAGTGAAAACTTAAATATTAACGTTGTGCATCACTATCACTACATAGTATAAAACAAAGTCGCTTCCCTATCTGTCTGTCCCTATATATGCTTAGATCTTTAAAACTCCGCAACGGATTTTGATGCGGTTTTTTTTTAATAGATAGAGTGATTCAAGAGGGAGGTTTATATGTATAATACATGCATAATATAGTAGAGAAACACTGATAATTTTAGAGGTTTCTAATGTAATGTCGTAAATAAACACATTTTTTTGCGCTCACATTGTAAACGCTGGCTGAACCCGTCGAGATAGATCAAAATAATGTACTACAGTATTGTACACCTTAAAATGGTCTACAAAAAAGTCCGCGATGGTATATGTCTATCTCTTAGGGATAACCCACAATAACCATTTTTTATCCTATAATTTTTAAGAGAAATAATGGCTCTAAAATTATCAGTGTTTCTCCATTGCACCCGTGCGAAGCCGGGGCGGGTCGCTAGTTTTTTATATTTTGGAATGGTTAGGGAATCATTTTGCACGAATTGCTTTAATTATCAGTATAAAAGTACTATCATTTATGTCGTAGAATACAATATTTATTTATTGCGCTATCTTGCACAAACATGACAATTTATATTACATTAAAAAGTTTATCTCAGAAAAATCAACTTCCATCCATAATTTCGACGACTTTTTCACCATCATTATTACTAGTTCCCAAATTGCAGATTTATTGTCGAGAGATGTACCTTCAAGTCTATCAATACATTCTAACTACAATTCTAATTAATTCATTCATTTAAGTTAAGTTTGTTTCTGTAACATAAACACACACGAACATTCGCGCAAGCACCCTGCCCCACCTAAACTAAACAACAGGCGCAGGCATACATTTTCGCCGCGCCGTAGAAAGAGAGGGGGATACTTCCTCGCCTACGCCGCGCCGCCGGCTGTGTACTCACCATCAGTCTTACGAATTTTCGATCAGGGTCACGTGTCCTGACGCGAGTTTTACATTTTTTACCCGTTACAAAAAAAGTGTACAACGCCGCTAAAGAAGTTTTCACTTCAAAAAGATTAGGGTGACTGTGAAACAAAATTTATTTTGTCTCAAAATCACCCTCATCTGTTTTTTACTGGATTGAATAAAGTAGTTACGACCACAGACTAATAGCACGGTAATATTATAAAACAGTACTCCAACTTCATACAAACGGACGAAACGCGAGCTATACCTACGCGCCTCGATCTCGGCGTGCGCTCGGCGCGCAGACAGTCACGGCTGTACCGCAGTGTCGAACGGACGGTGTGTTGTTTTTTTAACAATAACCGCGCGATTTTTTCTCTAATAGATAAGTATGGATAAATGATAAATGATTTATTTTCTGTAAGTAGGTTTGTACAAACACTTTTACATGTCAATCATATTTTTTTAAACTAGATGAGGTCGGCGTTTCCTATCTGACTACTCTGAGAAGAAAGGCCGAAACAAACTCAGAGGTCACAGTCTCTTTTAAAGTCCAGACATAATCTTGGTCAGATAATGTGAAGACCATGTAGATTGGTGTCTGAAATGGTCTTTTGAGTAAAGAACCACACAGATTGAGCGGACCTGTCCAGTCAGTGCACGCATTTGTCAAAAATCGTGCAGCTCAACTCAGAACTTGAGGAACCTTACGATTCGACGAACAATACCAATGAAAGCACATTTGGGTAGGCCGCATAAATGACTCAAACTGCCAGATCATGATTAAAATTAACTAAGAAGGAAAACCTAAAAAAAGAAATGACCCACATAGTCTTCACACTCACAGTAATAATAATAAAAATAAGATAATTTACAAAGTAAATATCCATGTCATTGTTTATATAAAATTCATCAATGTCAATGTGTATATAAAAATCCGGATATAATCTTTGAGGACCATGTAGATTGGTGTCTGAAGTGGTCTTTTGAGGAAAGAACCACACTGAGTGGACCTGTGCAGTCAGTGCACGCATTCGTCAGTAACCGTGCAGCTCAACTCAGAACTTAAGGAGCTCAACGATTCGACGAGCAATACCAAGGACAGGACATTTGCGTAGACCGCATACACCACTCAAACTGCCAGACCATGATTAAAACGGAAACAATGATCCACATAGTCCTCACATTCACAATAATTAAAATAATATAAGACTTTAAACAGTAAATGTTCATGTCATTCTGTATATAAATAGATATGTATTTAGAAAGAAAAGAAAAAAAAAAAAAACAAAAGTGTAAATCATTAAAATAAAAAATAAACAACATTCACTGTCTAGACCTATTGAAGCAGCTCAATCCGAAGCTTTTTTGTCCTCAATATAGTCTTTTACAGTATAATAGGCTTTCTGGCATAGTTTTAGCTTTATAAAAGATTTGAATTTATTAATGCTTAGTTCGTGAATGTGGCTAGGAAGTTTATTATAAAAACGTATACATTGGCATCTAAACGAGCCACTTATTTTCTTGAGCCTTGTTGTAGGAACAACATATTTGTGTTTGTTCCTAGTATTTATATTATGGATATCACTGTATTTTTTAAACAGATTAATATTTTTATGTGCACACAAAAGATTATCATAAATGTACTGAGAAGGCACAGTCATTATATTAATCTCTTTAAATTTGTCTCTGAGGGAGTGTCTGGGACTTAATTTATAAATGGAACGAATTGCCCTTTTTTGTAAGATAAAAATTGTCTGAATATCGGCGGCATTTCCCCACAACAGAATACCGTACGACATCACACTATGAAAATAACTAAAGTAAACTAAACGGGCTGTCTCTAAATCAGTTAAGTCACGAATTTTCCTAACGGCGTATGCTGCGGAGCTAAGCTTTTTTGACAATTTATCTATATGGGGGCCCCATTGAAGCTTGGCATCCAAAGTTATGCCTAAGAATACTGTGGTATTTTCGGGTTTTAACTCTTCACCCTTTATGAGAACACTAGTTTCTACTTGTCTAACATTTGGTATCGTAAACTTAATACATTTCGTTTTTTTTCCGTTAAGAAGTAAGTTATTAACATTAAACCAGTTAACTACTTTTGCGAGGGCACTATTTATATTGTCAGTAACCAGCTGCTGACGTTTGAGTTTAAATAAAAGTGAAGTGTCATCTGCAAACAACACTATATCATGTTCGTCCCTTATGAGGTAAGGCAAGTCATTTATATAAATAAGAAATAAAAATGGGCCAAGAATTGAGCCCTGGGGGACCCCCATTTTTACTACAGATCCGGGTGACCTTTTTCCGTTAACATCAACTCTCTGAATCCTATCACTTAAGTAAGAAGTAAGAAGATCCAGAGAGGCGTTCCGAATTCCGTAGTAGTGAAGTTTCCTGATTAAGGTTTCATGAAGAACACAATCGAATGCCTTGGACAAATCGCAAAAGATGCCCAAAGCATCGCATTTGTCCTCCCATGCATTATAAATATGTCCTAAAAGTTCAACTCAGTAGTTGAACGACCCCTTGTAAAACCGAACTGTTTGTTATGCAGTAATTTATTTTTGTTAAAAAATCCTTGCATTTGGTTTAAAATAAGCTTTTCAAAAATTTTACTAAAGGTAGGTAGTACTGAAATAGGTCTATAATTAGTAGGGTCTGATGTACTACCCGATTTAAACAATGGTATGATTTTACTATGTTTCATAAGATCAGGAAACTCACCACGATCAATACAATTATTAAATATAACAGCTAAAGTAGGTGCTACAATGTTTATAATTGACTTAGCAACATCCACAGAATTACCCCATAGATCTGCAGTCTTTTTAACATTTAACATGTGAAAAGTTTTAATTACATCTGTACAGGTGACATATAGGAAGTGAAATTCAGAATCACCAACTGGAACGTTTTCTTTAATTAAAGACTCTGCAGCAGTGGGTGACGAGCTTAGAGATTTAGTCAGCAGTCAGATAGGAAACGCCGACCTCATCTAGTTTAAAAAAAATATGATTGACATGTAAAAGTGTTTGTACAAACCTACTTACAGAAAATAAATCATTTATCATTTATCATTTATCATTAGTAGTTGACACGGGAATCTCTGAAAAGAAATTTTCAAAGGCCGCGGCGACTTGAGAATCTGATCTAATTACATTGTCATCAATAGCAAGGCTGTAGTCACTACTTCGGTTGCAAGACCTTCCTGTTTCGCTATTAATGACATTCCAAGTCATTTTAATAATGTTACTACTATTTTTAATTTTTGAACTCAAATAACGTGACTTGGCTATACTACAGACTGTTTTAAATATTTTAGAATAATTTTTAACATATAAATTAAATTCAGCAGTGTTTATACAAATCTGTTCATCATATAATTCATAAAGTCGTTTTCTACTTTTATGTATACCAATGGTGGCCCAGTCACTGAAGGAAGCGTTACTATTGACTGATAATGTCTTTGGAATGAATGTTTTATCAAATTGTGTGCAATACATATTAAAAAAATCATTATATTGTTTGTTAGGGTCATCATTAGTCAACAGAAGTGGTAATTTACTTAAGAGTTTAGTTTTAAATGTTTCTAAGCGTTTAGTTGTTTTTGGGTTAACAGTGATATCTTTTTTAATAACTTTTTTGTTTTGATTTGGAATAGTGATCAGCTGTCCGCAATGATCTGAGTCTATTAAATTAATCATTTCTTTGTGGTTTGGTATAATATCTGTATAAATGTTATCTAGGCATGTGGCACTAGTAGGAGTTATTCTAGTGGGCTCCAAAAATAGGTTAACAAGATTGTATGACTGAAACAAACTTATGATTTTAGTACTTAACCCAGAATTTTCTAACAAATTAACATTGAAATCACCACAAGTGATGATGGACTTGTTTGTATTACAGATTTTGTGCAACACTTCATCCATAACCTTTTCAAAACAATCATACAATCCTGAAGGAGGTCTGTACACACTTAATATAATGAACTGCTCCAATTCTATACAGGCTATTTCAATTGTCCGCTCAACAGAGAGGCTCACAATGTCCTTTCGGTCCTTAAATTTAAGCTGGTTATTTACTAAAAATTAATGAGCCACCATGTATAGCATTTACTCTGCTGAATGAACTACCAACCTGGTGATTACTAAAATTGAACATGAACTGGTGGCTTTTAAGCCAATGTTCTGTCATACAAAGAATATCTACGTTGTAACAATTCAGGAATAATTCTACTTCTAAGTCTTTGTTTAAAAATCCTTGAATGTTTTGATGCACCAGATTGATACTGTTTAATTTTTTTACACTTTCATTTGACTTATTAGTTACATTTTTGCTAGAGGTTGCCTCTATTGTCCTAATTTCTAATTTAAATGATGATTAATGTCATTAATTTTAAGCAAATTATTGACAGAATGGTTTGAAATGCCTTTGCATTGCTCAAAAGGAGCAATTTGTTTAGCCAAATTTTTGGCTGAAATAGAAAAAAAATATGATAGCGACATAGCTATCTGTCTTTTGAGATAGGTAGAAAGATAGTACATAACACAATTGTATCTATCTTTTGTCAAATATAAATTACTATTAATATAATAGTTAGTGTCAATTAAATGGATTAGCTTATCATTATAAGTTAAATTATGCAATGTCATGTTTAAATCATATCTTAACCTATTTTCTTCCTGTGGCAAACTGTTACTATAAGGGAATGTAAATAACACAATTTTTCTTAAACTAAGGTTGCACAATATTCTATGATATTGGAGCAATTCTCCTTTATTTAAATTTCCCCTATTTCCCATAAAAATTAACAAAGTTGTTTCCTGCTTAAAGTTACATTTAATAATTTCTTTCATAATATCAAATAAAGAACAACCAGGCATACAGTAATTTATTACAGAGTGTCCCGGATATTCATCTGTCAGCAAGTGACCTAAGTCCTTTCCAATCTCATCACAAAATAGTACAATATCATTGTTTACAATTTGTTTACACGGTATAAAGAAGCTATTAACAGAAGGAATTGGCAAATCAAAACAAGGATCCGGTAATGTGGTATTGCATGTTGACAATGAATGGTCCGGTGTAGGCACATGGGATGGTATTTGACAGCGATCACAGCTGTTAGTTTGTGAGTTCACCAGCTCATTCATTGCCAACACATATTCCCTCATTAGATCTTCAGAGGTATTATATTTGTTAGTCATTGATCTTAGTTTCTCCTGTAGATGGCTCAGTTGAGATTGCAAGTCCTGTGTGTCAATGTCGTATTTCCTAGTACTTTGCTCCAAATTAAAGTAATACATATCTAGCTGTTTAAGTAAATTTAACCTTTCCCTGTTATTTTTAACATTTTTTATAAAGAACTTTTGTCTTTTTACCATTTTTTGCGTTTTAACAATGTATTTATTAACTTTTATGTATTTTTTAAGTTTGTTTTTACTAGTGACTACCCTCACTGAATTACATGATTTTGATTCATCATCACCTTTCAAATCAATAGTGTAAGTAGGGTTTATGGCAGAAACCATTGACGGGGCAATAGACATCAGCTCATTGAACAGACTTTGATTCAGCTAAGCGGTGATGTTATGATTTGTAGTCTCAAGTTCTGTAATCTGACTTTGAGCCTCATGTAGCTGCTGTTGCAATAAGTGCTTCTGGCTAAGAGCTTGTTCATACTCTATGCTACACTGGCTGAACCCGTCCACAACAACCTGGAGCCTATCCCGGGCTTCTATGGCATCAGTGTATTGAATATATAACTGAGCCATTTCATTTTTCAACTTCCTATTCATTTCATTGGCATCAAAGAGCACTCTTTCATTGTCATCTATTTCCTTAATTAGTTGGTCACAGGACTCCCTTGACGCCTTTAATAGGCTCAAAGCCTCACTGAGTTTGGACTCTTCGAGGCGAGCACGGGCGCTGCGAGTCATAATCATGACGAAGTATAGCTTTTATAAGGAAGAGAAAACAATTTAGAAGAGCTAGGTAGTCGTGAAATTTGAAAGAGGATTAGTGCAGAGGAAAATGAAATTTAATAAAGTAAGAAGTTCTGTAACCAAACCAAACTAAGGTTATGTTTACGTTCAAAGGTCATTGGCATCAACAAGTAGCCGTATTAAAAGTGAACAATGTAATTTATTTTGTAATTAAAGGACGCAAACAAACAAAAGCAAGTAAAATATTTAAGTATTGTACCTGATAACAAGATGACAATGCAAAATTCACTTGAGCCGATAACTGTCACTCATTCACATTGAAATATTTACACTTATTTTGCACTTGGTAAGTGAATCTAATACAAAAAATTGATTATAATCCTATTTACTTGATGAGTAATTGGAAATAGGCTTGAAAAACATACGAAATTAAATATTTAAGATTAAAATAACAAGAACAAATTCAAATCAGATGTTAGCTGTAGTGTTGCCACAGGAAAAAAAAAATATGGATAAGTATTTCCTTTTATCTCACGAAAAAAAAGGTGTTTGGATTAATAAATAAAGCGAATAGAGTAACGGAAAGTTATTGAGACGAGTGAAATAGGTAGTTATATGCGGTTCTGAATGAATCATGATACGGTAGGTACCTACCTACTTACGCTTGTGTTAAAACTTCGGTGCATGTGTGTTTTGTTAGTTTGCATAATTCAAAGTAAAGACGTGGTATTTTATTATTAATAATATTTGTTTATTATCTGTGTGTATGAATAATACTAGAAAAAAAATGAAATCTACCAATCAAAAAACAACACGCATTTTTATTGAACACTTCCTATTCAATATACAAAGTATTTCATTTATTTATATAAAAAGGATATTTACAATCACAAAACTAAATAGAAACAGAAAGTAGGCGAATGTAATTAAAATGCTGGTGACGGGCAGCCCTAACGCATGTTTACGTACCGCGCAACTGTAGGTATTTATTTCTATCATGCGGCCGAGTTACACTACTGTATTATAATATTACCGTGCTAATAGCTTATTACGACGTTGTTGGTTGGTGAACTTTGTTACGAGCGTTTGTGTTATTATTGCGATTAGCGTGTTGTTTGATTATCTTCATTCAAGATGCAAGCAAATGTTGTCGCTTTGCATAAAAATGGGCTTAATATTTCTCAAATTTCAACTGAAAACGGCTTATGTGTAAGTTATTATAATTTTATTATGATGATAATTGTGGTGTATGACTTTCTTATTAAATAAATCGGTAGTTGCAAGTGTGCTAATATTTTTTTCATTTTGTTTTAGAGAAATACTGTGAGGCGTTGGGTAAAGAGGTTTAGTTAGGAAGAAGGTAGTCTGCAGAGTCGTGTAAGAAGTGGAAGGCCGCCGCTTACGACCGACTCAGCGACGTTTCATGGTGGAAGAATATGAAACAAAAGGTTTCATTCCAACTAGAATGTTTGCAGATCAATTTGCTACATCATTGCGAACTGTTCGCCGTGCACTCCATGCTGAAGGTTTACATCATCGAAAACCAGCTAAAAAACCATTTTTGACTCAAAAAACAAAGAGGAACGACTACGTTTTGCCCGGGAATATATAGATTTTAACTGGGACACGACTATTTAACATTATTCCGAATACAGAATCAGGTAGAATAATTGTGAATATGTGAATGTGTGTTGAAGTTTTAAATGACATAATGCTACCTACTGTGCGTAATGTTTACCCCTCGGAAGACTTTAGTGAACTAAGTTTTGTTCAAGATAATTGTCCAATACATCGTGCCAGTGTTGTAAAAGAGTGGTTTAGCCATCATGCTGATATTAAAGTTATTCCGTGGCCAGCACGGTCCCCTGATCTAAACCCCATTGAAAATATATGGGGTTTAATGGTTCAAAGATGGGAAGCACGAGATAAGAGATGTCCTGAGCAGCTTAAATCCCATTGCACTCAATTGTGGGATAATTTACGTGGCACAGATATATGTGCAAACATTGTTGCCTCCATGCGTCGGCGTCTGCTTAGCTGCATTGACAATAATGGATACCAAATATTAATTACTCTTCAAACGTCGATTGCACACCATGTTTGTAGATAACAATAGATTTTCAATTGTGCGTGTGACGGGTAAAATATTTCGCTGTTTTTTATAGGGGAAGTGCTGGTCGTAATATAAATAGTAAGTAATACGTAAGTTAGTTTATGATTGTAAGATTGGGGTTAAGCTTCAATCTTCTTTTCTCTTTGAGAAAATGAATTATTAAGCTATAATCTCAATAAAGTTAAAAGCATTTATGAATAATATCAATAGACGTGATAAAATTTTTGATTTTTAACTTATTTAATAACTAGCGACCCGCCCCGGCTTCGCACGGGTGCAATGGAGAAACACTGATAATTTTAGAGCCATTATTTCTCTTAAAAATTAAAGGATAAAAAATGGTTATTGTGGGTTATCCCTAAGAGATAGACATATACCATCTCGGACTTTTTTGTAGACCTTTTTAAGGTGTACAATACTGTAGTACATTATTTTGATCTATCTGGACGGGTTCAGCCAGCGTTTACAATGTAAGCGCAAAAAAATGTGTTTATTTACGACATTACATTAGAAACCTCTAAAATTATCAGTGTTTCTCTACTATATTATGCATGTATTATACATATAAACCTCCCTCTTGAATCACTCTATCTATTAAAAAAAACCGCATCAAAATCCGTTGCGGAGTTTTAAAGATCTAAGCATATATAGGGACAGACAGATAGGGAAGCGACTTTGTTTTATACTATGTAGTGATATTAGGTCATCCCACTTCCAGTGTCATATTTTTTTATTATTATTATTTTACAAAAACTGACTACTATACTATATAACCTTGTGACACTAATCAATAATCTCCACCACTATTAATCACTCGCTCCCAGACTGCTGGCAAATCTTGAACACCATTTAAAGTACCACTTTCATTTAATTCATCAATAATGCTCTTTAGTTTAATATCTAACTCCTTTTTGCTATTGTATCGAGTACCCGACAATTTCCTCTTCACATGGCCAAAACAATTGAAATCACAAGGATTCATATCCGGGGAATATGGCGGCTGAATAATTTCAATCCATCCTTTATCTTCAATTAAATTCTGAACTATTTTTGATTTGTGCGGTCTGGCGTTATCGTGTAAAATTATAGGACTCGTTATATGATGTTCGTCTGCCCAAATAGGAATATTTTCTTCTAAAAATGACTTATATCGCTCTCCAGTCATAGTTGTATTTTCATCATAAGTTCTCCAAAAAGCAATGCCTCTGACATCCAGAGCTACTATTAGTAGTATTTTTCGTTCATGTAGCTACGTGCAGAGCTAAATGTTCAGCTGAAGTGCCCGGTTCCACCCAACATCGTTACTGATGTCTTTGACGAGGAGTATAAAATTCGACCCAAGTTTCATCAAGGCATATGAATCTATTAAGTATATTTTTCTTACGGCGATACCACGATAAATGGCTACGCGCAGTTTCATAACGAAACTCCTTCTGATCCGTGTTCAGAGTGTGGGGCACCCACACTGCACTTTTATTGACTAGATTTAAATCCTCCGTGAGTACTCTTTGTATAGTGGAATGAGGAATGTTAAGTTGAGTGGAGAGATCACTGACACTGACCCTACGTGACTGACGAAGTGCTTCCTTGATTTTGTCCCTTGCTTCTAATCTAGTCGATGATAATGATCGAGGTGCTCGCGGCTCATCTTCAGCTGTGGTTCTTCCTTGTTTGTACATTTCTAGCCATCGCTACAGCGATGGCTTGAAATGGCTTGAAATAAAAGAACCGTACACGGTTCTTTTATTTAAGGCGTTACGACCAACACACTTTACCAGTAAGTCGTGCGCAACTCCTCCAGAGTAGTTGAGTAAAGCACAAAACTTTTGAAATATATGATGCTCCACTACATTAATAGATTTTTTTTAAATCTTCCATTTTAAATCAATGCACGTCTTGACAATACAACACACCAAATTAAACTAACATGATTGTAAAAGACAACACATGTATTAACTATTGCATACCATTGCGCAATACATAAATATTGGAAATAAAAAATATGACACTGGAAGTGGGATGACCTAATAATTTAAATAAATGATTCTGCAAATAACCTACTATTATTTTATTTCAACCTAAAATATTACCTATTCGTTTATAATTGATTTCTTTTTGTAATATTCTGTTTAAAAGCTAATTTCAATATAATAATTATATATAACATTAATTTAAATGTAAAAAATAAGTATTGGTTGCTTATTTATAATAAAAAACTAAAAAATTCATAAAATCGATCTATACAAACGGGTGGGTTTCGAACCAACAGGCACTCGTTTACAAGTCATTCGCTGACTCCACTTTGCCACATGAACTGATGATTATATATTCAAATTTTAGCTTTACTTTCGAATTGGCTCGGTGCGAACACTAATAATATGAAGAAAACAAAAGTATATTGTTATCTATGTCTAGTTTTGACCCCACACACTATCACCTTCTCGTAGTTATAGCGTATGACGAGTAAATGTTTGTGTTGAAATCACTCACACGTATGTATACGCGCAGTACCGTGCAGGCGAATATGGTCGCTGAGGTGGTAGTGCATTATAGTCCACGACTGTACTTCATAATTTCAATATACAGTCTGTTCAACAAAACAAAATACGCGTTTTTATATCTAAGTTTTGGCTTAATCAAATTGAACAAATTTTGACGTGATAGTACGTGTTGCACGCTATTATGTAATAATTATTTTATCTTTGTTTGACGTCAGTTATTACATCGAGTGCACGTCGTTCGCTATGCAAACGTTACGAAGCGGTCTTTCTCTGCACGCACCCGCGGGGTCCGAAATTATCCTACGCAACGGCTGCTAAATTAATTATGAAATCTAAGTCCTTCGTGCAAAAATGGAAGGAACGTTTTAAAAAGACGAAAACCGTAGATGATTATAGCCAGGACGCGGGAAAATGCGATCGACCACAACAAGGCAAGACCAGGCGATCATCAAACTTTTCAAGAGTACTCCCACTTTACCGCTACGTGCGGCGAGGATTAAACTGATGGAAAAAGGTATACATGTCAGCATAAATACTATAAGACAACGTTTGGATGAGGTTGGTATCAAGTATCGCAGTACAAGTCTGAAACCTCTGCTCTCGGAATTTCGTATGGAAAAACGCAGAGCGTGGGCCGTCAAAAATATCTATCGTGATTTCTCCAACGTTGTCTTTTCTGACGAAACGGCTTTTTGGGTATGGTCTCCTGTGAAACGAGCTTGGTCTGCTGCTAGTGGCAGTTTGCTTCAGTGGACTATTAAATACCCAGTAAAAATTAATGCGTGGGGATGCTTTAATCAGCGTGGATTTGGATGTTTAGAACTCTTTACGGAGAATCTTAATGCGAAAAATGATAAAAATTTACCAGCGTGGTCTCCTAAGATCTGTAAAAAAGTGGTTCAGTGCCAAAAAAGAGTAGTGGATCTTGCAAGTGGAAAGCCAAAAATGGCATAGAGACAATGGAGTGGCCGTCACATTCTCCAAATGCTAATCCAATAGGAAACGTTTGGAGTTATATGAAGAGGAGGCTTGCTGGAACTCGCGTTTTCAATGTCGCCCAGCTGTCGCGTCGCATAAAGATTTAGCGTTCTTTGCAGGTTCATTACGCCAAAGAACTGGTCTAGAGTATGCCGAGGAAATGTCAAGCTATTCTTGATAATAACGGGGACTGGACGCCTTATTAACTAATTGCGCCATAGAGTTAAGTGCTTAGTTTCATGTAAAATTAAAATTGGTTAAATATATAAAACCTTTTAAAAAAAAATGCGTGTTTTTTTTTGTTGAACAGACTGTAATAACACAAGTCAAGGTGGCCTAGCGGCTAAGCGTCTGCAGATAATTGCGTGAATCAGTGAGCCGTGAGTTCGAATCTCACGCCGATTATATAGACTTTTTGTAAGTTTTTACTCGATTGGAAGAAATGGGACAGAAATATAATATTCTTTATAACACATTTGCTCGTAAAAGGTCTCTTACTGCACCAATTTCAATATCGTAATGTATCTCGTTACGTACTTGTGCGTAATTGTAATGTAAAGCGCACGGTTTATCAAGATGCTCCGTCTAAAACGAACAGTACTTTTTTAAATCTTAGCAAAGAGTTTTTATGTCAGAAAAGTGGTCAACATTTTATGAATAAAATTAACTTTGGGAGATAAAATATAATAAATAAACATTTAATTTAATTAATTTTGAAAATTAATTGTAACAAAAACACAAAAGTATTAATTTACTTTATTAGTAATACTGGCTGTTTTTTGTGCCTTTGCCATAAACAAAAGACGCTGATGCGCGCGCATCGCTAATTTGTGAAAAAGTAAAAATTATTCCGCGCGCTTTTTCTTTTCGCTGTATTGATTTTATTAGAAAATGTCGTCAAGTAATGATGAATTTATTAATTCGACACCGCCAGAAGTCTCAGAGGCAGCGAAAAAGGCTACTCTAAGCCTCTTGCCCGAAAAATCGACCGATAGATACTTACAAGCATATCAAAATTTCTTCTTATGGAAAACAAGCAAAGATGCAAATTCATTTTCAGAAAGTGTGTTTTTAGCCTATTTCATGGAACTTTCTCAAAAATATAAGTCATGCTCATTGTGGTGCTACTATTCAATGCTAAAAAGCACTGTGAAAACAAAACATGGCATTGATATCAAGTCATACTCCAACTTGCTGGCATTTTTAAAAAGACGCTCAAGTGGCCATGTGAGTAAAAAGTCGAAAGTATTTTCGGCTGACAATATCGAGAAGTTCCCAAAAGAAGCTCCGGATTACCAATAGTTGGCAACAAAGGTCAGTTGAAACTAAATTATTGTTATTAACTTCTTTCACTTTCGTAATTCTTTAAAATATTAGTGTTTTGTACGCTGTTTTTATCTTTTTTCAGGTTGCATTAATATTCGGTATAAATGGTGCATGTAGACGTCACGAGTTGGCAAACATCACAACTAATGATGTCAAGAACCATGGGCGGATTCTTCTTGTCCAGGTCAAAATCACAAAAAATAATTATTTTCCAAGATCGTTCACAATACAAGGGCCTTTTTACGACATAGTGAAGAAATACGAAGCGCTTCGTTCAACAAAAGCGAGGTCTAACAGATTTTTTTAAAATTATCAAAATGCACTAAACAACCATTGGTCGGTCGCCAGACACTTGAGCGAGTGGACGTGTGTCGGTTCTCCGTGGTTTTTTGTAATTCGAAATTCTGTGATTGGCCAATTGTCGCGATTTGCAATTCCTTGTCACACACGTTGCGTTATTACCTGTTGTTACCTCCTACTGGGCGGTCCTAGAAAGGGATATAAACATTTCTAGTATTTCCGATATTTTGACGTAACTGTGATTCGCCGGGATTTGAACTCGCGACGCGGCGGTGAGGTGCGTGAACGACCCGGGCGCGCTCCCACTGCGCCACCAAGCAAGTAGCTGAAGCGCGCGAAATTGTTCTGTGCTACCAACGTGTGCTACGAGTGCTACGCGCGACGACGACGTCACCGGCCTGTGCTACGACGTGCTACGAGCCCTCTACGAAGCTTGTATCGGCTACGCCGGCTGCACACAACCGTGGAACTGCGAACCGCGTCGTTGATATATCAATAGAACAACTCCTAGTAAAGCGGCGGGCTAATTAACAGATAAGTTGAGGCAATTTTCTTTTCCTTATAATTGTTCAGGATGGCTGGTCTCCAGCGCACTCCTCCGCAAACTACAAATATTACTCTGGCTCAGACTCAGTCTGAACCTGACATCAGCTCGGCGATTGAGATAAGCGATTTTGTTACCAGCAGGAACAAACGACCTAGACACGAACACTCGCCACGAGGTCAGCAGGATGTGGAGGACTTGCTTGCGAATTGGAAAAGAGATCAAGACACGCGTATCACCAAAATGCTAGAAGATCAAACCACTCTCATGTCAAAATTATTAACAGACATAAGTGAGATTAAGGCCCAAAACATAAAAATTCAGGCGTCTAACGCCGAAATCTGCAAAACCAATGCCGAGATTGAGCGATCAATGTCCTTCATGAACCAACAATTTGAAGATTTAAAGAAAGAGGTTGAGGAGCTTAAGAAAGAGCGGCAGGAACAGCGTGGCTACATAGAAGGTCTTGAAAGGAAGATTATGGATCTCCAGTATAAGTCCAGGTCGTCGGGAATAGAAATTAGAAATGTTCCACAAACTGACGGCGAGACTACGGCCGGCCTAATAAAAACGGTCTGTAACATAGGCCAACTAGCTGGAATGTCTATATCTGAAACCGAGTTTCGTGATATATATCGCCTCCCGGGGAAAAACACTAAGGGTATGGCGGCCCCCACCACACGCCCAATCATTGCAGAGTTTACAACAGTGCAAACAAAACACAACATGTTGTCTGCTATCCGAACTTACAACAATAAGGAGTCTAAAGAGAACAAATTGAACACTGAGCTGATTGGTATACCGGGGAAACGCCAGGCGGTATATGTTGCTGAGCAGCTGTCTTCTTCCTCTAAAAAGCTTTTTCACTTAGCGCGGGAATTTGCGAAGAAAAATACCTATTCTTTCTGTTGGGTAAGCAATGGAAACATCTTCCTTCGGAAGCAAACGGGCGATAAACAGCTGTTGATAAACTCAGAGAAATGTCTTCAAGATCTCACCAGCAAGTGACTAGTTGAACCTCCGCCCAGTCATTACTTGGAAACCTTGGAATATTTATTATATCTGTTTCAATTTTTAATTACCTTGTTAACTTCAACTGTAAACTTCACACTTTGTTACAATTTATGCACTAAAAAAAATATCACACACAGATTAAACCCTACTTACACACTAACAATGAATAAAAACACACATACATACTTTCCCCCGCCACTACATTATTTTCAGCCGAAAAGCGATGTTATTGTTAAATACCTAGAACATTACTCTCAGCGTTTCTCTTTTGCTCGTTACTATAAAACATAAATGGCTAACATAAATATTATAAATCAGGACCTAGATAACCTTAACCTTGAAAACTCTTTCTCTTGTGACCCGCATGAGTGCATTAAATATGTAAATAAGGTTGACAGTAGTATAAAATTATTGCACGTAAATATTCGTAGCGTTAATAAAATTTTTTATAGCCTCCTGGCATTGATGTGTATAATTGATATTGATTTTGATCTAATTGTTTTGACTGAGTGTTGGCTGAGTAAAGTGGTTAACCTCCCAGTTCTTAACGGATACCAATCGCACTCAACAAAAAACATTACAAACCAAAACGATGGGGTTATAATCTACACCAAAATTGGGCTAAACGTCAAGGTATGGGAACCAAATATAAATTACGCAAATAGTCTCGTTTGTCAAATTGATAACAAGCTCTCGGTAGTCGCAATATATCGCTCTCCATCGAATAATACCAAAGATCACTTCGATAGCTTTTTGACTAGTTTAAGCAATATCTATGATGAAATATCGTACTCACCTAGTATCTCGACTGTGGGAGATCTGAATATTGACATAAAATTGGACAGTAGGAATGACCGTGCACTAGAATACCTAATCCTAAATGCGTCCCATGGACTACTACCAACCCACCTCCTACCAACTAGAATGGAAAACTGCCTAGACCACATTTTATTAAAAACGAAGGCAACGGCCACCACGTTGGTATTGGAGTCGCATATTACTGACCACAAACCGATTATTCTTTCGATCTCAAATACAAACCCGACACGGAACAAAGGTTTTACGATATCCCGATTAAATTACGAAGCAATTAAGACAGAGTTAGAAAACACAGACTTCTCAGATATCTACAAAATTACAGACGCAAATACTGCTATGACTACAATGATTACAAAGATATCAACTGCAATAACCAAACATACAAAGCATATCAACATACCGAGAAAACAAAGAACCCTAAAACCGTGGATAACCCCAGGGCTTCTAAAATGTATCAAGCACCGAGACAAAATGCACGTAAAATCTAGGAAGTCACCAGATAATTTAATACTACATGTAACCTATACGCGTTATCGAAATTTCTGTAACATGCTACTGCGAAAATTAAAGAGGACTTATGAGAAGAGTGAGCTTGAGAAATCTAGGAATAATCCTAAAGCATTGTGGAAAACCATCAAGGAAATAACCAATACTGGTAAAATATCCTCTAGTCCTGATGAACTGCTCAAAATATGCGAGAGTCCTGCATCTTCCCTCAACAATGTCTGTTCGTTCTTCAGCAATATAGGACAAAACATGGCTGCAAAAATAATTAACGACGCAAATAAAGCCCCCTCAGCCTGCGACGCCATTCATGCTGGTAATGACAAGGCACTGAGGCAGCCCGTCAATTCACTCGTTATACAAAAAGTTGACGAATGCGACATAGACCGTATTATACTCCAAATGCACCATGACTGTGCCGTAGGCTGGGATGGTATATCTTCCTCGCTCCTTAAGACATGTCGACATATCCTGGTATCGCCGATAACATATATCTGCAATCTTTGCATTGAGACTGGAGTATTTCCAGATTCTCTGAAGAGGGCCATTGTCCACCCAATATTTAAGGGCGGGGACAAAGGCTGTGTCGATAATTATAGGCCTATATCAGTACTGTCATCGCTCTCTAAAATCCTCGAGAAGATTCTTAACCAAAATCTTAGAAGCTTTCTCGACAAATACAAAATTATAGCGGATAACCAGTACGGCTTCCGATCTGGTGTCTCCACTGAAGACGCAGTATTGGATCTAACGCAATCTATTGCTAAGTCCCTGGACAGTAGAACAAAGTGCCTTGGTATATTCTTGGACCTCTCAAAAGCCTTCGACACAGTTTCTGTCCCCAAACTAATCTCCAAGCTAGAGTATTTGGGTGTACGTGGCATAGCTCTGGAAATTTTCAAAGACTACCTGAGGAATCGCACCCAGCTGGTAAAGATTGGCTCCAGCTACAGTGATGAAGAGGTTGTGCTGTACGGTGTACCTCAAGGAAGCATTCTAGGCCCCACACTTTTTCAAATATGCATAGATGACCTCTTTAGAATGTCATTACCAGCTTGTAGGATCTATGCATATGCTGATGACACAGCGATTCTGGTTGATGGGACCTCGTGGGAAGATGTGAAACGAAAGGCGGAATTTGCACTGGCTTCAATGATGAACTGGCTTGAATTAAATTTGCTAACTTTGAATCTGAAAAAAACCTATTACTTACCATTTGCAATCCGGTGCAACACCAAACCTACAAGTAGTTTTACGATAACGGCTCACTCATGCCAGAATCCGTTATTATCGTGCTCATGCCCCTGCATTGCTAGAGCTGTTAGTGTTAAATACTTGGGTGTGCATATAGACGATGGACTAAAATGGGACAAACAGCTCGATACACTAACTACTCAAACACTTCGTCTTATTCACATCTTCAAATCTCTCCGAGAATCCGCCAGTACTGATATTCTTAAAATGGTGTACTTTACACTATGCCAATCGATTATTGGCTACTGTATAACTGTATGGGGTGGAGCAGCGAAGACTTATCTTCTGCGAGCAGAAAGGTCTCAAAGGGCTGTACTTAAAGTTATGTTAAGGAAACCCTACAGATACCCTACAACGCAACTTTATGCTGACTGCAAAGTATTGACGGTCCGGCAGCTCTTTGTGCTCCGGTCTGTGCTGAGGATACACGCCCGCTTACCTCCGTCTGATCCAAGCAAGCGTACATATGTTCCCCCAGGTATACAGTACAAAACCTCATTTGCAAGACGCCAGTTCTATGTCTTAAGCCATCAAGTCTTTAAAAAAATTCAGAAAGAACTAGACATAATAGACCTAAATAAATTTAATGTCAAATCAAAAACATCAGACTGGCTCTTACTGCAGGACTATATGAAAACGGAATCTTTGCTATCATGCATCGCTTGATATAAAAAATATCTTAATAATATTTTTTTTTTCCAAAAAACGCACCACAAAATACTCAAATACACATACACACACATACATCGGTACACACTTACACTCCCTTCCCACACGCACTCATGTTACACACACCACACCACACTCACACATATTTGATTAAGACTAACACAACTAAACGTTTAAAATAGTAAATCGACACACTTTCACTCTTGTAAATTTTAGTTCTATTAAATTTCAATTTTGGCCGATCACTGTCTCTTATGATACAGGTCTCCTAGTTTAAGAGACAGGGTTCATAATTATTTTGTATGCATAGACTTATTTTTGTAGACTTAAATCTTCTGTGCACAAAACTTAATTATATGCTTGTTGTATTTTTTTTTTTTGTCACCTTGTCTTGAACTGTGTCTGTGTGTATTATTCGGATAAATAAACAAAATTTTATTATTTATTATTATTATTGGCATAAATAAATTTGTAGCAATGCCGAAACAAATTGCCACTTTTTTAAATTTGGATGATCCACATGAATACACAGGGCACAGTTTCAGAAGGTCCTCGTCGATTCAGGTGCGGACTTATTGACACTAAAACGCCACGGAGGGTGGCGGTCGAACAATGTAGCCGAGGGCTACTTAGATGACTCGATGAGAAATAAGGAAGAAATTAGCTCCCGCATTACAACGAATATAAATTTGGAGCCAAGTTTTGACTCTCGACCATCTACGAGCACACACACGTACATTCCACCATCGTCGCCGCCGCCGCAGCCGCGTCCGTCGCCGCCACCGACTGCAGAACTCTGTGGTCTCGTTTCTCCTACTTTCACTCAAGAGAGTGAGAGAGAGACTGGTGAAATTGGAACTAATAATACGAGTAATAGCTTGACAACATTAAAAATGCCAACCGGCAACGTAATAATTAATTTTACAAATTGTTCGAATTTTAATAACTGTTTTAACAAGTAATTAAAGATGTATTCGTTTAAGAAAGTCCGAGTTTTATTTATTTCCTCACAAATGTGCTATAAAACGTTGTATGACATACGTGCGGTTTGATAATTACAGCCTCTGCTTTCTTATAGCCCTCACCTACGGCTCGGGCTAGCAATATCGCCTCAGCTGTAATTTTCAACTTACCGCACTAATATCATAATGTACTATTATCTTGTTCGCTTTGTTCACACATTTCGTAAAATTAAAAAGGTAGATCGTAAAAAACTAAATAAAGAATTTAGATTTCTGTGAGGTAGACATTAGTTTAATGAATGAAATTGACTGGAATTAACGTTTTCGTTTGGTAGTAGTTGTTGGTTAGTGACGGGCGGTTTGATAGATAGCGGTATTGATTGTAGCTGCAACACATACCTACATAAATCATGCGCGCGCGCCGGCGGCTAGTGGAATACTGTCAGCTCAGGCGCGGCGCAAGCTTTTATATGTAAGAGTATTCTATTCTATTCTTTTCGTTTTACTCACGTATTATTTGATTTATTTTAGAGTGATATACATGTAGGTAGCCGCAAATTATCTTGTAAATATTTTTGTATATAATAGGTGTGGTTTGGCAATAAAGGACATTCGCATCTTAACCGTCTTTCACTCCAGACATTGCTAGGGACCATTACCTCTACAGTGGTGACCCCGACGTGATTAACATAATATCACAATGACTACTTCCAACGTGGATTTGAAGAAAGACGAGCAAGAAGTATCCGGTGTGTCTGCTACTCTCCGCATTCCACCGATCTGGCGTGCGTGACAGACTGCGTTTATGGTTCGCGCAGTTCGAAGCAATCGTTTCCTCACACAAGAAGTGTGACAAGGCAATGTATGAGCTTGTCATCGGCCAGCTGGAACGTCAAGATATCGATGAGATAGCCGACATTATCCTCCGATCACCAGAAACTGACAAATACGAAACATTGAGGAATCGATTGCTACAGATGTACGAAGAATCGGAACAGAGACAAGTCCAGCGGTTGTTGTCTGAAATAGAACTAGGGGACATGAAGCCATCACAATTACTGCGGCGCATGCAGAATCTCGCTGGTAAAAAACATACCCGAGTCGGCGCTGCGTATCATGTGCACAAACCAACTGCCAGTCAGTCCGTGCTGTCCTCGCAGTCAAGATACAAGATACAACATATTTATTTTGTAAAACATGAGTGCAGAATTATACAGGTCTTAAAAATAATAAGAGGTAGCTACATGTTTTGCCAATCATGGCGTACAAAATTAGTCGCACTAAGACAATTATTACAAAAAGATAGGTAATTATTAAATCGTTAATAATAAATTAAAATAATGACTTACAAAGGAAAAAAAATACGTGTGGCACTCGGGGACTGCCGCGGTAAAGCTATTGCATAGCTTATGCTTAATATTTTTGAGCGTGTTGAGCGATAAGAAAACAATTTTTTTTTTCTTTTATTGAATAAATGAGAAGTTAATATTGTTTAAACTATGTCTACACGCATACGTCTAGTGGCACGTACACAAAAACCGTGCCGAAGTCTGCCGAACTGAAACGACGTTAGACGATGCACGGCTTTCAACGCCGCACCGCTGTGCCGGTCGGAGTGGGGGATGTTAGGTTTTTTTTCGTTACGGAATTTCTTGATTCGGTCGCCGCGCTCAAAGCCCGAGATAGAAACTATGCAATAGCTTAAAAACATAGGATTAAATTAAAATGTCAACAATTTAAATTCAATTTAAGTAAAATACAGATTTTAAAAAATAATAAAAAAGGTACAAATTCTATTGCAGAAGATTATCATTTAAAAAGTCATCTACGCTGTAATAGCACTTTTCTAGTAAAAACCCCTGAATGGACTTTTTAAAATTGGTTAAGACACAGAGCTTGTTGAGCTTGAAGTACTTTCATTAATTAAATTTTTGTTTGAAGTCTGTTTTCCTCTGGTACTTTAAGAAGTTCTTTGTGTAAGGACAAACAAAATAGTTTGTCATCATCTGACTCCATTTGGTTTGATGTCTGTGGCTGATTTCCAGATGCTAAATTTGTTTTTATGATGGAGAGAAATTCTACGTAGGCCGCATTTAGTTTTTTCTTCTTTTTCGCCTGACTACGTGGAGGTCTCATTACATCTTCCCCATCGCCCGAAAACTCCTGTTCTTCAGCTGCAACAGACGCGGTGTTGATGTTGCTCTCAGTAATTTTATTCCGTGTCGATCTTTCGAGGAACATCAAACGTTCAAAATAAATATATTTGGCTTTGCTGGAGGCTCCTGATCCAGACGGTGTGGTTTTCTTCTTCTTCATTTCTCTTACAAAGCCATCATGCAACCCTTTCCACTTCTTCTGCAATAAAGTACCTGTAAACAATAAAAAGATTGGAATAAAATAATAATTCTTATGTAACTTTCTTTTCAGATATTTGGCTACAGGATGTTATTTTGAGGACCTGCATTATGCCTACAGATTAGGAAAGTCTACAGTTATCGAAATAGTACAGAAAACCTGTTACGTCATATGGAACAAACTGCAAAATATAGTAATGAGACCAACGAAAGCTAAATGGAAAGAAATTTCGAAACAATTTCAAAAATACACAAATTTTCCAAATTGCATCGGCGCCATTGACGGCAAGCATATCCGTATTATAAAACCTAACGACTCTGGATCTGTTTTTTATAACTATAAGAGTTATTTTTCAACTGTTTTGTTGGCCGTATGCGATGCAAATTATTGTTTTATTGCAGTGGACATAGGCGCATATGGAAAAAGTAATGACTCCACAATTTTTAAAGACTCTATTTTATATAAAAAACTTGTCGAGAAAACTTTAGATATCCCAGATCCAACGCCAATATCGCAAACAGATACAACCCCCTTACTTCATGTCATAGTAGGAGATGAGGCGTATCCCCGCCCTGGGATCTCGACGCAAAGCTCCTCGCGTCGCTCTATTGGTGGCGCGCGGAGGCGGTCGAGCGGGGCGAGCGCCTGGTGCCTCGACAGGTTGAGGCACGCAGGGCAGAGCTCCGCCAGGTCCTAGTGGTGGAGTGGCAGACGCGCTTAGCGCAACCCACGGCGGGGCACGCCGCTGTAGCGGCGGTAAGGCCAGTTATAGAGGAGTGGCTCAATAAGAGCCACGGCGCCCTCAGCTTCCGGCTGACGCAGGTGCTTACCGGACACGGGTGTTTCGGGAAGTATCTGTGTCGCATAGGCCGGGAGCCGACGTCCCAGTGCCACCATTGTGGTGATTGCCGCGACGATACGGCGCTGCATACGTTGGCGGAGTGCCCAGCCTGGGCCGAGCAGCGCCGTGACTTGGTCGCGGCCGTAGGTGCTGCGGGAAACCTCTCGCTTCCGGCTGTTGTGTCAACCATGGTCGGAAGCGAGTCAGGGTGGAGTGCCGTCGCCACATTTTGCGAGGCCGTTATGCTCGCAAAGGAGGCGGCGGAAAGGGAGAGAGAGGCTGCCTCCTCTCTCCCCTCCCGCAGCAGACGCACTGGGCGTCGTAGGGTGGCCGACTTCCGGCCACCGTAGGGCGCGGCCTGCGGACGGCAGACTTGGGGCGTCTCGTCGTCCGACCAGCAGCAGGCCTCGAGGCGGCGGCGTCGTGTTCCGCGCGCGCCTCATAGTGGAGTCCTGCGGCCGGGGTGACGGCCGCAGTGGGTGACGGAGCCCGCCTGACCATCTGGCGGGCCTATACCCGTCGGGGGGTAGCGACGAATGCTTCGGCGATACCCGCCCCCTGACACACGGGTACATGAGGAACACGGGTTGGTTTTTAGTCAGTAAGAGTCTGACAGTCCCCTTCGCCCTTCCCCAAGGGCGGAGGGACTCCATGAGGATTTTCCAACCCGATACCAAAAAAAAAAAAAAAAAAGGAGATGAGGCGTTTAGTCTGTCTGAAAATATAATGCGCCCTTATTGCGGTAAATCTAACAACAAAAAAAATAATTTTCAACTATCGCTTATCCAGGGCCCGGCGTTACATTGAATGTTGCTTTGGCATCTTGGTAAATAAATGGAGAATATTTCATAGACCGTTGAATGTGGACATAGAATTTGCAGAAAACATCATTAAGGCTTGTTGTGTTCTCCATAACTACGTACGGTTAAGGGATGGCTACAGGTATGATCACACTCTCTACGAAACATCTCTGACTAATTTGAACACTGAGGCAGTGAGGCCTAATGCGAGATCATTGAATACAAGAGATAGATTTGCTGATTATTTTGCTGACGAAGACAAACTCCCTTGGCAAGATAAAATGATACAGTTTATTAATGTAAAATCTATGCAAGGAATAATATTATTTAATAAAGTATTATTTACTTACCTAAAGTTTTTTTTTTCTCCTCGGAATCACCATCTTCACAAAATATTTCATCTATTTCTTCCCAGTTCCTACGTTTCATCATTCTATTTGAATAATCGGATGATTCCATATCCCATATAGCTACCCTTTTCTCAATTTCGTCAATAAAAAGTTCCGTGTCAAAGTTATCACGCTCCATTTTGAACCGAATACGTCCACTCGCCACGGACACGCGCGTAGTACTGGACGCAGCAATGGCGCCGGAGTATCTCGACTCGCGCGCCGCACGCGCGTAAAACGAGCGAGTCGAGAGTCCCGCTCATTGCAAGCGTTTTACGCGCGTGTGAGGTAACGCGCGAGAGCATCTGGACGGGATGTATGTAGCTCTAGTATCTCGAGAACGCGCGAGTGTCTACGCGCGAGTGGACACGCGCGTAAATCGCGCGTTCTGGACAGGCTCTAACAAACACGACGATTTGACGGCACGGTTGGCGCAGCGGTTAAGCGATTGACTGCTGCGCTACGTGTCGCGGGTTTGATTCGTTCGCACGTAAAAAATATTTGTATGACCTACAAGTAGTTGTTCCGGGTCTGGCTGTTTGTGTATGTCAGTTTAAATGTTTTTAAACGTACACAATACAGGAGAAATTCCTAGTGTGCGGCAGCGGTCTTAAAAAAAAAAAAAAAAACTCATATTCTCATTTATAAAATATTTACGATGTAACGAAGTAACGATAATAATAGATGAGAATTTTATTTCAATATTCATAACCTTTGAAATCGTATGTACGGGCATTTTTCAAATTTTTTGACCTTTGCTATAACATAATGTCCACTGAATTATCAATTATCTTATTTAATCATTATTAGTCAAAATATCATGTTTAAAATGGCAATCGATAGCACATTTCAAGAAAAGTAAATTAAAACAGAAAAATAATTTAAAATAAACACTTAATTTAAAAAAAATAATAAATATGTAATAATATACAACGTGTAACGTTAAATGCGCAAAACCTCAGACACCCCGACTGATTTTTAATTCAATTGACCTATTTCAGAGAGAAAATAAGTCATTAAAAAAATTGTAAAGGTTTTATGTGCTGTTTTAGTTTTTCTGGCTATTCTATTCGTTTCTAGCGTCTGCGACGACGCTTTACCGAGTGAGGAGTCGTCACCGAGCCGCTGCGCCGCGCTGTTATTGGCTTGCTTGACCTATTAATAAATAGACACGGCAACGTTTTTAATGAAGATTTTTTGAAAAATGTGACCTATATTAAAAAGTGGTTCAACTAATTCTGCTCGTTATTCTGATCAAACTATTTTCAGGTTTTGCGCATTTAACGTTACACGTTGTATATACCCCAATTTCACGATGTCCCATACATACTTTCCTAACTTTGAATTGTCATAATCCCCAAATATTCTCATCATACTCATATTAAAATCACTAGGTTTGTGGTAAAACAATATGAAATTATGTTTTTAATGTCTTTTAACTGGTTGTTGTATCAAAATAAGAAAATAAATCAAATTTTATTTTGTCCCAGAAATTTGGTTATATCGGAATTCCCAGTAAGTAACTACGATTTTCGTCGACTATAATTAAGAAAACCAATATTCAGATTTTTTTGATGTGGCAGCCGTTGTTTGATAGTTTAAAATCGATTAGCCGTTTTTTTTTCGGGCCTCTATGTTTGGTTATTTTACCGTTACTTAGTGTTCAGAGCAGTGTGTCGATAATAACGTGTGTAACAACGTAAAATCGCGTACCTATGCGAGCCAGCCCGCTCCTAACTTACTTCGTCCATGCATCGCCCGCTCGAGAGGGGTACGCTCCTCGCTCCCCGACTCCTCGCTGCCGCGCGCGGCAACGGGGAGCCGGGGAGCGGGGAGCTTACCCCTCTCGAGCGGGCGATGCATGGACGAAGTAAGTTAGGAGCGGGCTGGCTCGCATAGGTACGCGATTTTACGTTGTTACACACTCCCCCTCTAGTTCGAACAAGGCGCCCTCGCGTTCGGGCTAGCAATCATATCTACGGGGTCGACCACGTCTGCGCTTTTCCCTAACCGGAACCTCAACATCACTGATGAACGGTGTCAGATGAGAGACATGGTAACATCCAATGTGCTCACCTTTGACGGTTCCCTCTACCAGGTAAGTAGTGGGAGTTACGACTTCTCGTATCCGGTACGGGCCATCCCTACGAGGTATAAATTTCGCAGACTATCCGGGACCAACGTCGTTCAGCTCTTGCGTCTTCAACAAAACAAGGTCACCTACCTCGTAGTCGGGAGGCGGTCGTCTACCTTCGTCCGCATACTTTTTCTGTACGGACTGGGCACGTTCGTGGACATCCCTAGCGTCGAGCAACACCGTCGACAGTTTACGAAGGTAAGGAGTGATGTTATGCACGAAATTATCGCTATCCACGATCGTCTTCATGTCTGCCACGACGTCCGAAGGTGCGCGCAGCTCTCTCCCGAAGGTAAGGAAAGCTGGTGAAAATCCAGTACTCGCTGTAACAGCGGAATTCATCGCAAACCTTATGGCTGCGAGATGAGTATCCCAAGAAGCGTGGTCTTTTCCTACTAGTATTGCTAGTTGAGGCTTCAGGTCCCGGTTCTTTCGCTCTATAGGGTTCGCTTCGGGATGATACAGCGGCGTCAAAGACTGTTTGATACCCATCCCATGACACGCCTGCTGCATCACCTCGGCAACGGATTGGACTCCGTTGTCGCTTACCATCCTGCGCGGGACTCCGCACCTCAAGAACACCTCTGAAACCAAAACCTCAGCACACTCTACGCTGGTGGCGTTCTCTAACGCAAATAGCTCAACCCAATGGGAGCACGTATCTTCTAGAATTAAAATCCAACGATTACCTTTCGGAGTTCTTGGTAGGGGACCGAATAAATCTACAGACACCACTTCGAATCGTCGGGTCGGTGCCGGGGTTTGCAGTAGTCCTGCGGGCTTCCGGTTGTCGATTTTGTATCGCTGGCAAGCAGTGCAGCGTTTGATGTAGTCAGTGACGAAGGATCTCATACCTGGCCAGAAGTATCGGGCTCTGATGCGTTGCAGGGTCCGTTCTGCACCGAAGTGACCTGCAGTAGGAGCGTCATGAAAATCTGCTAAGACAGTCTCTCTCTCATGCGTAGGTACCACGAGACAGGCGGAATCAGCGTCTTCAGAGTAAGGCGCGCACCTGTACAACACACCATCCGACGTCAGGTATCCTCTCTCTGACCAGCCTCTCCCCCTGAAGGGATCATCGGTCGCCTCCAAATCCTCTATAATGTTCTTCAACTCAGGGTCTTTGAGCTGGTTAGTGCGCACGTCATCAGGTTTCCTGTGTGGCGCATCTACTGTCACTAGGCATACCTCGCAGCCACTTGGGTTTTCTTCGCAACAGGCTGGGCGGCTTAGTGCGTCAGCAATCACGTTCACCTTTCCGGGAGTGTACTCGATCTGTAAATCGTAAGCCTGGAGGGTTAGTGCCCATCTGGCCAGACAACCAGTGGGTGACTTCAGGCTCATCAGCCAACGTAACGGCTGATGGTCGGACTTAACCACTACTTTAGATCCTTCTACGTAACCCCTGAATTTTGTAACCCCCCATACGACGGCAAGGGCCTCCCGTTCTGTGGTGGTGTAGTTGCGCTCAGCCGGATCTAAAAGACGGCTGGCGTACTCTATGGGTCTTTCATCAGGACCCTCCCCCTGCATCAAAACAGCGCCAAGACAGTAGCCACTGCTGTCTGTCCGGAGGGAGAAGGGTTTGCATTCGTCGGCTTGGCGTAGAATGGAAGCTGTGACCAGGAGTTCTTTGATACGCTCAAAAGCAACCTGCTGCTCATCATGCCATCTCCAAGTGCTGTTCTTCTTAAGAAGGTCAGTTAAAGGCTTGGCGATTGCAGCGTAGTTCGGTACAAAGCGCCGAAACCAACTAGACGTCGCCAAAAACCCTTTTAACTGCCTTACGGTCTTTGGAGAGGGCATGTCAGCAATAGCTGAGGTCTTACCCGGATCGACTTGCAGATCGCCAGGGACGATGATGTGACCGAGGAACTTAACTGAGTCGCGGGCGAAACAGCTCTTCTTACGATTGACACGCAGGCTAAACTGTTCCAGTCGGTTAAAAACCGATACAAGATCTTCGATGTGACTCTCGTAGGTCTGTGAGAGGATTATCAAATCATCAAGATAGCCTAAAATGGTCACAGGCCTGCTTCCTTGAGGGTCCGAGCATACATCGGAGCTGTCATTCACCTTCTGGCTTCGAATGGGCACATTCAAGTTCGATTTGAATCGGTCTATCAACCGTTGAAATGTGGCACCCGCGTTACGTAGGCCCATCGGCATCCTCTTAAATCTGTAGGTGCCGGAGGGTGTCACAAAAGCAGTTTTGTCGCGATGTTCTTCAGCGACACAAACCTGGAAATAACCGGAGTGGAGATCAAGCGTGGTCATATAGCTGGTCGTCTTCGCCGCATGAAGTACGTCTTCCATGCGCGGGAGCGGGTAACGATCCGGTTCTGTCACCGCGTTCAACTTCCTGTAGTCCACACATAGGCGAACTCCGCCGTCCTTCTTCGCTACTAAGACTACGTTGGCAGCCCAAGGCGACTCACACTCCTCTATAACATCTGCGCGCAGCAGCTTCTCGAGCTCGCCGTCTAACAGCTGTTTCTTACCTTGCGACATTCTATAGGGTGGTGAAGCGGTTGGCTCCTGCTTCTCGTCAACCCGAATGCGATGAGTGGCATACGTTGTAGGGGGTCCATCGGTGGCGAAGCGTTCAGCTCTACTTACTATGAGCTGACTGAGCTGCGTTCTCTGGGCAGGTGACAGCTTCGTTCCTTCATCCTTTCTCAGTGACAGGCTGGTAGAATCGACCTGCAACAGCTCTTCTCCGCTGGTGGAATCGATTTCTATTAGCTCTTCGCCACTGGTGGATTCGAGGCTGTATGACTGTACAAAAGTAAACTTTTGCCTAGGCGAGTTACGAAAATACCAACAGTTATGTTGGAGGTCTAACAATATACCTGCTCTAGCGATGAAGTCCTGTCCTAGAAGCGTCCTGTTATTCGCTTCTGGTATCACTAGGAAATTGGTAGGGATTACGCGTTTCTGAATTGTGACGTTCGTGTTACATACCAACAGCTCTCGTACCTGCTGCGTTCCGTCGGCGAGACTGAGATTTCGGCGCGTTTCCGTGAAGGTGGTACCGCTGTCGAGAAGGATTTTATATAATCCAGGACTAGCAAGACTCGGTGGCACCTGTATCTAACACTGCGACACTTAATAAAGATGCAACTCCTACCTTTACTGTTGGGTGCGATCGGTCCGATGCATGGGTGACGGCACTTTGGAAACTCGCTTTATCGGCGGACGGTGTACCTTTACACGTCGGACACTTAGAGCGTATTACTCCTTATTGACCGCAGCCGTAACAAGACAATGGTGCGTTATCAACATTCCTATCAGTCGATTTCGATTTATTCCTACACTCATCTCCCGAATGACCAAACTTTTTACAAAAAGCGCAGCGTGGTCTAACACGTTTCGAATTCGCATCACTACTATTATTTGAACTAGAGTTGGGTGTGGCATGCGAACGATTATTTTGAACTACGTTCGCAGTCGGAGGGTTAATGTTTACGTTTCGAGAATTCGTAGAACTTTCAATACTATTCGCGTGATCGTGATTCGAGTTATTATCGCAGGGTGGAATTAATGATTTAGGTAGACTTACTTCGGCCAGCGTCTCCTCTACGTACCTTGCTCGCTCGAGTAGACAGTCGACACTACTTACACTATCGCGTGACACTCTTTTGCGGATTTTACGATTTAAAAGGCCGTAGAGAATATCTAATTGCATTATTTCCGGTACATTATACGGTATTCGCGACATATTGGCACGCACTCGCGAAATATACGAATCGACACTATCACTATCACTTTGTTCTTGTGCGAAGATTTCTCGAAGGATCCGGTGGGCGGGGCGTGGGGCGCCGTACATGAACCGAAGTCGGCGTATCGCGTCGTCCCAGGTCTCCACGGTAGATTTGATGACTTGCCACGACACGGCGGCTTCTCCTGTCAGCAACATAGGCAAACCTCGAAGCGCATGTTCGTCGGACACGTTTGCGCACTCTTTGTAGATAAGCACGCTCTCGACGAAAGCTTCTAAGGTTTCCGCGCCACGGGCGGCACAATTGGTATTTTCAAAAAGCTCATTTAATATGCTATCCAAAAATTGAAAAATAAAATACAAAATCATTTCTAAAAAAATAGCGTTCCGGTTCCGTAACGGTCAGCTTTTTTGAAAAACGCCCATGTAAGGTTGAACTTGTATGTAACAGCAAACTCCGGTAGATATACATAGGTCATTCCGTTAACTACATTTCCTCATTATAGGCCAAGGTAAAGAGATCTAGACACGTATGTATAGTTTATACACGGACTAGAAAAAAAAGAAGGACTCCGCGCCACGGATATCGAAAGTGAAGCACCGTACCGATCTATGTGTGCGTGATTTGAGGGATACCAGATGAATGGAAATTTCCCCATTTTTTAAGTATTTTGACTATGGTTGTAAAAATACCGTATAGTACCAAAAGGCTAGGTATTAAACAGGTATTTTACCATAACTTACGGTATTATTGGTATTTTATGTATTTTATATTTTGATTCACTTTTTAACATCCTGCGTTATTACGAAGAGTTGTAGTTTAATAAATAAAATATATTTGAAGTTTCGATTGTATTCTAAATTTTAGAATGACAAATTCTAATCTAATTTAATAATATAATAATCTAATCTAATAGTCGTGTTACACGACTATCAGCGTATTAGGTTTCTGCTTGAAGGCACCCAGAGCAGTACCGACAATCTACGAAGATCATCATTATCATCATCATCGTCATCATCATCATCATCATCATCATCATCATCATCATCATCATCATCGTCACCGTGATTGTGACCGTGAGCGTGATCGTCATTGTCATCGTGATCGTGATCGTCATCGTCATCGTGATCGTCATCGTGATCGTGATCGTCATCGTCATCGTGATTGTTATCGTCATCGTGATCGTCATCGTCACCGTGATCGTGACCGTGAGCGTGATCGTCATTGTCATCGTGATCGTGATCGTCATCGTGATCATGATCGTCATCGTGATTGTCATCGTCATCGAGATCGTCATCGTCATCGTGATCGTCATCGTCATCGTGATCGTGATCGTGATCGTGAGCGTGATCATGATCGTCATCGTCATCGTGACTGTCATCGTCATCGTGATCGTCATCGACATCGTGATCGTGATCGTGATCGTGAGCGTGATCGTCATCGTGATCGTCACCGTGATCGTGATCGTGAGCGTGATCGTCATCGTGATCGTCATCGTCATCGTGATCGTGATCGTGATTGTCATCGTGATCGTCATCGTGATCGTCATCGTCATCATCGTCATCGTCATCTAGTGATGAGCAAAGCAAGACCAAGACCAAGACGGGGACAGTCTTTGTATTGGTCTTCGTGTTGCTTACTCAGTCTTGGTCTTGGTCTTGCTTGTTCGGTCTTAGTGTTGGTCTTGCTAGTGTATAGATAGTCTTGGTCTTGCTCAAATACTTCGAGTCTTGATCATGGTCTTGGTCTTGGATTTTGCTCATCACTACTTCTATCTCATTCTCTCGCACGTTAAATCCTATAGATGTGTGTTTATCTCTTTTTACCGTCGCTTTTTCGTTTCATTGATTTTCAAATCAAAACGATGCTAAAGAAGGTTTCACTTCAAAATAGCATTTCATGTTTTATATCTGTGCATTTCCACCGTATTTTCAGTATTTTAATTATTACTCAGATAATTTACTTAAAAAATACAGAAACAATCGATTTATACATAAAATACCGTAGCAAATGGTATAATACCGTATTATACGGTATTTTTCGTGTTATACGTTTCAATACAAATGGTATAATACAGCACTTACATCTCTTATTTTGAGAGTTTATTCATTCATTAGAATAAATAAATAAATTGAAATTACAAACATATGTATACTATTTAAAACTCAAAATTAAGTAATTAATTTGCATGGATGACTAAAAAAACGCTGCTGTAGAATACGTAATGCAATTGATTGTCTTGAATTACCTATAACGAAGATAGGAGGGGGGGGGGGGGGGCTTATTAATCCAATTTTTTTAATAACATATATGTTTATTTTACTATGAATTATTTAGTATTGCTAGAGCGGCGCGCTGAGCGGTGGCGTGAGTCCGCGCCGATTATATAGCAATACTAAATAATTCATAGTAAAATATACATATTACTTATAAAAAAAATATTTGAACCATGTTTTAGAACATAAATGTCTTAATTTACTAGCTCTAAAAGACAATATAAATATTTCAGATTTCATCCTAAACTAACATGTTTACTATCTCGAAAAGTGGCTACAATTGACACTTTCGAATATACTTTTCTTGAATGAAAACTTACAGTAATCGTGTTTTTTTTTCAGCCATGCACTAATAAATGTTATTATCACTACATAGTATAAAACAAAGTCGCTTCCCTGTCTGTCTGTCCCTATATATGCTTCGATCTTTAAAACTACGCAACGGATTTTGATGCGGTTTTTTGTAATAGATAGAGTGATTCAATAGAAAGGTTTATATGTATAATACATGCATAGTATAGTAGAGAAACACTGATAATTTTAGAGGTTTCTAATGTAATGTCGTAAATAAACACATTTTTTTGCGCTTACATTGTAAACGCTGGCAGAACCCGTCGAGATAGATCAAAATAATGTACTACAGTATTGTACACCTTAAAAAGGTCTACAAAAAAGTCCGCGATGGTATATGTCTATCTCTTAGGGATAACCCACAATAACCATTTTTATCCTATACTTTTTACGAGAAATAATGGCTCTAAAATTATCAGTGTTTCTCCATTGCACCCGTCCGAAGCCGGGGCGGGTCGCTAGTTTTTTATAAAGTAATGTTGTTATAAGTTTGTCGTATATGGTTTTACTAATATCTCGCATCTGCTTAGACAGTCGATCGCTAGTTTGAAAAAAGGCTTGCATAAAAACGGTTCTGATGAGAAAACTATACAAAAATTGAAAATATTTTTCAGCCATGCACTAGATTATAAAATTCCCAATAATATGACGTCAATATATCATCTATAAATTAAACACATTATGGTTTTATTGTCCGTCGGAAATCATCAATTTTGAACCTCCAACATGGCTCTAACGGATAAACCCTCTTAATAGTACTTACAAAGACGACGTCGTGTCGCGTAATGGCGGCCGGCCGGCATTCTATGATGTAAATGTCGCACACATTTACATCATAGAATGCCGGCCGGCTCAATGCGCTACTCAGAATATCAGTTTATAACAAAACCATAAAAACTCTGAAATGAACACGCTCACCTACATATATCTACTTAGCTAATATCTATAAACAAAAGCTAAAGGTCTCCACAGTGACTGACCATCTGTGTGGATGTAAACAAAAGAAAGCTCTTTGTCTTTTGCGTCTTACACCCGAACGCGCGAACAAAAGAGGTGACTGACCGCCAGCCCGCTAGTAAGTAGGTAATTAACCAACCTGATTGAATTAAAAAAAATGAATTTCTCATATCAGATTATACCTGTCTGCTTAACAATAAGCGCGAAATTTCGCTAGTTAGGTAATTAATTGTAATTTTCCAACATATATGTAAGAACGACGGATTAAGTAAAAGATCATTTAAAAAAAAATACTGATTAGTATAAGCTTTCATAGGTATTTTAGGCACTGCGCAGGCCGCCTGTTTTTATTACCATATAGCATTATTTCGATTGGATTCAAGCATTCAACCTGCTAAACTATTTCTTATCGCAGAGTATCTTACTGCGGTGGTTGCGTATGCGCGCGTCGTGGTCTACACCACGACGCGGGCATACGTAACCACCGTCACGTACGCACTGCAGGCTGCGCAGCGCTGCAGCACGAAACATTACAGTAATAACAGACAAAAGCTATTTATCTCTTTCGCACGATTCTCGCGATTCATGCTCATAACGGGTTCAAGGCCAAAGTGGGGTAACTTGATGTGCTGTTTTCTGTACATACGATGATATTGTAGTGCGTGAATTAATAATTTATTGTGAAAATGTGTTGCAACGTGGAAGGCACGCATCGTTTAAAACAGGTTTTTGTTGTGACTCGTTTCGAAGAATTTGTTTATTTACATAAACTTCATCTCATTTATGTATTTATCAGTATTTGTTTATTTTGTTTTGCAATATTACTTTTGTTGTTTAAGGTTTAAGAACAACTTTATTTCTCATAAGAATTACATACATAATTCACTTACTGAGAAACAAGATCTAAAACTAAGATTATTAATTAGAGCGCACAGATGTACGTATATAAAATAACAAAACAAAAATAGCAAAGAAAAAAAAAAAAAATGTGGGTAAACAGATAATATACACTCGATCGTAAGTTAAAACATGGATGTATGAATTTGATTTTTACTAGATGTGGCATTGATGGCATAGTCTGTTATTAGCAAGTTTATTATTATAAGACTATTTTATTTTTAGTTTATTTTTCTGTTTATATATTTTGGGTTCATACATGGTTTATAAAACTTTTTGAGTATTGGTTTTTACTTGTTTTTGTTTAATTTAAGTAATTACTAATATATATTTTTGATTTAGAGATATATAGTTTATCTATATAATGTGTATATTTTATTTATGTTAATATATATATTTAATGCATTTTTTTTTTTTTTTTTTATGTTTTGTTATATCGCACTAACTAGTTATTTATACATACTCATTATTGTTTTTATCTGAGACATCATCATCTGCCTAGCCTTTTAACAACTATGTTGGGGTCGGCTTCCAGTCTAACCGGATGCAGCTGAATACCAGTATTTTACATGGAGCGACTGCCTATCTGACCTCCACAACCAAGTTACTACTTACTGGGTAATACGATACCTCTAGGTAAGACTGGTTGTCAGACTCGGGCTTCTGACTACCCGTAACGACTGTCAAAGATCTACGAATGACAGCCGGGACCAACGGCTTAACGTGCTTTCCGAGGCACGGAGGGGTCTCGGTATCTAAAGATGGTCACCCATCCACAGACCAACCGCAGCAAGCGTAGCTTAACCTGATCGATCGACCTGTGCGGCTGTTATTACGTAGCCACGGTCCCCTCAATTTTTATCTGAGACAAATTTATTTTATTTATTTAAGTATGCATACACACGTCTCGTTCCAGTATAAAACTGATATACATCCGTTACCTCACAAATCTCGTCCAGTTGAAAACCAGCATCAGGCACCAGTTGTCTGGCATTTTTGCTGAACTGGGCCTTTTTGGCGCAGCCGTGAGGCACACTTTCCAGTTTAATTTCTTACATCGGACTTTACGCTTTGTTATTTGATTTTTATTTGTTGTAGTCTGTGCTAAATAAATGTATTTTCTTTCTTTACTTAAAAATCGCCTTAGCGATACAGCAAATAACACAAATCACAATAACTTAGCACGATGGAGACAGATTTTGAGGCGGTTTTCGGTGCAGTTAACTTTGATTAAGCTCTGTCCTACCTTTCCACCTATCCCGACCCATCTGTTTGCTTAAAAAAGTATATAAAACGTACTTTTATTAATTTCTTGTCATTTTCAGTACTTAAAGACACCATAATCTCAATTTACTCGAAATTCTTCCTATTAAATTACTTTGTTTGAATATCAGTTTGGACCGTGTTTCACGATCGGGCTTGCCGGTTAGAACACACAAAATAATATAATCACGTATTTTTTATAAATAAATTCACGATTTTTCAATTTAAATTCAAAATATCGTGCCGCACCTACCTCTAAATACTCGAATGTCGACTAGGCCGTGCGCAGACGCGTGTTTTGACACCACACGCGTCTGTCTAGCTCCGAAAATGGGAGTAAAATTCTCAAACACCACTACTTCAAAATCGCCTTAGTGATACAGCAAATAACACAAATCACAATAACTTTACACGACGGAGACTGATTTTGAGGCAGTTTTCGGCACAGATAATTTTAATTAAGCTCTGTCCTACCTTCGCGTCTATCCCGACCCATCTGTTTCCTTAAAAAAAATTTCAGTCCTTAAAATCACTGTAATCTCGTTTTATTCGAAATCCTTCCTTTTAAATTGCTTTGTTTGAATATCAGTTTGGACCGTGTTTCACGACCGGGCTTGCCGGTTAGAACACACAAAATAATAAAATTACGTATTTTTTATAAATAATTTCAAGATTTTTGCATTTAAATTCAAAATATTATTCTGTACCTACCTCTACATACTCGAATGTCGACTAGCCCGTGCGCAGACGCGTGTTTTGACACCACACACGCCTGTCTAGCTCTGAAAATGGGAGTAACATTCTCAAACACCACTACTTCAAAATCGCATTAGCGATACAGCAAATAATTTTTTTTTTTTTTTTTTTTTTTTTTTTATTCAGACAAAACAAAATATATTTGTTTCTAAAGTTTTCATCGCCAACCCTGACATTAATATTTAACATGTTAAATTTGTTATAAATATAACGGAACAGACATATTGTTGCAGGCTGGATTTTATTTATAGAATGCAATATTTTGTAGTGAAAAGTAGGTAATTATCTTGCCACTGGAGGCCACTGCGCATGTTCATATTTTGTAAATTAATTTATGATTTCGGTTAGTCCTACAATTTCAGTACGTAGTGTAGTGCGTAGTGTGTTTGAATTTAATATTTTTTTTTTAATTAAACGTTGCCCCACACTAGGAATTTCTCCTCTATTGTGGGTGTGCTTACAAACATTTAAACTCTCATACACAAACAGCCAGACCCGGAAAAACTACTTGTAGGTCATACAAATATTTGTTAGTAGCAGTCAATTATATCTTGATATTCAGTTTGGCTGATGATTGAATGAGTTATATATAGTACTGGTTTTTTTTATTTTTTTATTTAGGAAAACTCTGAACTGGCTTCGGTGTCGGAAAAATAATAAAATGAATATCCTACGATGCTAATACGGACAGCGGACAGCCTAAAGGGCTATGATTCTTCATCATTCGCCCCGATTTTTCCCAACTGTGTTGGTTTATTTATTTATTTATTTATTTATTTATTTATTTAGGGACAAAAAACAGTTACACGTTACAATTTGAATATCGGAGCTAATTAGATTTATTTAATAAACGTATAACCCACACTATTATCCACGGATTCACTTAAAAAATATCTAAAAGAGGAAAGGACGGACGGTCACATATTAATTTGTGAATTAAAAGAAAAAAAAAAAAAAAAAGAAAAACAAGTTATGAAAGGTTGTCGGTAAGGAAAGCTATAGCCATTTTTTTAAATTTCGCAGTAGAAAATGCAAAAATATCTATATCGGTAAAGTGTGTGTTATAAGTTACTACAAGGCGACGGAGAGGTGCCCGCTCACCGGCGTTTGTTTTGCACTTCTCAGTGTGAAACAGACGAGGAACGCGCACCTCTCGCCGTATAATAGTTCTAGGTACTACGTAACATAATTTATTGGTAAGCTCATTACAATCAAACTTATTATTACAAATGCCATGCAGCATCATGGCCATGAGGAGCGTACGTCTGGACTCTAAACTCAAGAGTGTGTGCCGTTTGAGTAGTTCTAAATAAGATATTCTCGAGTGATAAAATGTGTACTGCACGTTACGTAGGAATTTTTTCTGAACCATTTCAAGTCTATGTGAATATTTGTCGTAGAAAGGACTCCAAATAGGAACAGCATGTTCTAACTGGGAGCGAATCAGGGTCTTGTATAAAAATAAGAAAGTAGATTTTTTTTTAAAGTCCTTAGACGATCTCATGACGAAACCATACATCCGAAAAGCCCTGCTAACAACATTATCAATATGAGCATCAAAGTGTAATTTGGAATCCAGCAAGATTCCAAGGTCTCGCATGGACTCAACCTTTTTCAAAGCAATACCATGCAGGCTGTACGTGAAATGAAATATATTTTTATTTTTGGTAAATGATATAGAATTACATTTAGGTAAGCTGAGTTGTAACTTGTTATCTAGACAATATTGAGAGAGTCTATGGAGATCTTCTTGAAGTAGTAGGCAATCATGAATATTCGAACAAGATTTATAAATTTTCATATCATCGGCGTACATTAGGAAGGCTGAGTTAATAAAACAGGATTTAATGTCATTAATAAATAGAATAAAGAGGAGTGGGCCCAAAACGGAACCCTGGGGCACACCAGATTCCACGACAAAATAGTCTGACTCGTAACCGTTTATAACAACCTTTTGAGTTCTGTTAAATATATAAGACGCAAACCACCTAAGCAAACTACCTCTGATGCCGTTGAAGGCTATTTTATCCAAAAGCAATTTATGGTCCACTCTGTCGAAAGCCTTCTGAAAATCCGTGTACACTGCATCAACTTGGATGCGGTTGTCCATCTTTTCAAATAGGTAATTTGTAAAAATCATAAGATTCGTGGTGGTTGATCGAGATTTAACAAAACCGTGCTGTTCTAGAATGATAAGATTACGCAAATAGGGAAATAGCGAGCTATGCACAAGACTCTCAAAAAGCTTTGACAAAGTAGACAGTATCGAAATAGGGCGATAGTTTTTAATATCGGTTTTATCACCACTCTTATATATAGGTGTAATGAAGGCTCTCTTCCATACAGTGGGAAATACTCCTTCGGTTAAACACTTATTATAAATTATATTTAGTGGCAAGTGGATGGTAGTGGCAGTATTTTTAAGGAAAATGGGCGGCAGACCGTCTGGACCAGGTCCTTTAGTTTGGTCTAAAGCTTTAAGCGCATTTTGTACTTCATCATTGCTAAGATAAATATTCGGGAGCGATATAGATTTATCAGCAAAGTTTTTGGGCGGCTGCCAATTATCGGGGTCAAAAGGGTCTGAGGGCTCATAAACAGATTCAAAGAACGCAGAAAAGAGATTACAAATTTCAGTAGGGTCACTAGATGGAATATTATTGCAGTGCATAGTAGCCGGAATACCCGACCTTCCTTTGCGGTTGGATATATATGACCAGAAGTGTTTGGTTTGGTGGTTTTTGTCGCTTCCAGTCTAACCGATGCAGCTGAACACCAGTATTTTACATGTAGTGACTGCCTATCTGACCTCCACAACCTAGTTACTGGTTAATACGATAATATCCCTTGGTAAGACTGGTTGTCAGACTTTCGAGAGTCTGACGACCCGTAAAGACTGTCAAAGATCTAAGAATGACTGCTGGAACCAATGGCTTAGCATGTTTTCCGAGGCACAGAAGGGTCTTGGTATGTAAAGATGGTCACCCATCCAAGGACCGACCGTGGCAAGCGTAGCTTAACTTGAACGGTCGTTTCGTGCGGCTATTATTACTTAGCCACGAGCTCTTCCTATGATATTTAGCCTATGATACTTACGAAACAAAATGCTTGAGGTAATTTTAAAAGAAAACTTTCCAAGTACAAACTCAAAATAAACAGCAAAGGATTTCAAAACGTTTACCTAAATCTGGCTTTCATGATATAAACACAGGATTTCACTGAAGTACTTACATATGAAGAATTGGGTCGGAACATGTAAGAACATGAGAACACATGGACAAATATAGTAGTGCAACATTTGAGTCATTTATTTCTCGGAGGAAAATATGTATGTATTGCACTCAGAACCAGTAAACAGGGAACATGAAGAAGGCTCGCTCTCACAGAAAATAAAGCAAAACGGAATTGTAACACAAATATGTAAGCAAAATGAAAGAGCGCAAATCTAACTGATATCAATAGAAACGTTTGAACAATTGTTTTTTCGATGTATAAACAATAATTTTCTTCTCTTTATTATTGTATTTTTTGAGCGTGAGATAATTAATTTGCATATCTGTTACGTCGCTGTTTTCGGGTATTTGTTAATGTTACTCACATTAATCGTTACTGAAAGCTTGTAATTGGCCATCGCTTACACATTGTACTAGATATTAAAATTTTCCTAAAATTAATAAAATAAAATAATAATTGATTTTTTCCGGTGGCAAGAAGTTTTATCAAAGTCAAAGTCAAAATGTTTATTGCAAACTGTACGAATATTGGTCTTATTGTTGGTGCTGATGGCTAAGCAGCCTTTTGATCTCCTCAAAAGGAGGTAATGCTGACATTTGTGCTCGTTGTCTCATTATAATATAATAATATGAAACATGTAGTAGGTTATAACAAATCTGTGGGTGTGGTTCTGTTCTCCTAGGTAAGTTGTTTTACGCAACCTGTGTTTAGGAGAAACAGTGCCTGCCCCATAATTGAATATCGAACAATGAATAACATGTTACAGAGTAAAGTTTATAGAGGTTAAGTAATTAAAAGAGTTTTTACAATTTAGAATAATTAAGACTAATTTTTATTTTTGTGTTTAAATGTATGTGTGTGCTATGTATTTGTGTCTGTTTGTTTGTGTAGTGCATGTTTATGTATGTATTATGTAGTGCATGTATTGTGTGAAGTTACGCTGTATTTATTTTATTTTATTGAGTTGACCGATTAGCAATAATAGTAATAATAACTAAGGGACTAAACAGGGCTTAGCTTTTTTTGCGAATTTGAGAGAAATTCTTCTGTCTCGTCATAGGATTTCCCTAGGAGGCATGAACGAATAACTGATTTAAATTTAGAAGAAGGCAGTTCATAGACCGGTGAAGTTGAGTTAATTTTGTTGTAGAGGGAAGGACCAAGGTAATAAAAGAATCTCTTTGTGTAGGTGAAGTTAATCGGAGGAATAGTGCAAATGTTGTCTTTACGTCGCTTTATGATGGGGATAAAAGGGGTTTCCTGATGTTGCTTGAGCAAAGTTTTCATTATAAATAATTGCCTTACATTAAGCTCATTACAATCCAGATATAATTGAGTTGTTGGAAAACGTATAGGCCGAAAAGTTGCTATTTTCAGGATTGCTCTGTGAGCCACTTCCAAAGGCTTGAGGGTCGTTTTAGCAATTCCGCCCCAACAGGAAATGCAATAGCTGATAATAGAATTGCACAAAGCATAATAAACAGTTCGTATGACTTTACTATTCGCGATGTAACGTAGGTTTTTAAAAATGTAAATAAGTTTTCTAATTCTGCCAGTGATATGATTAATATGTTCTTTATATGAGAGATATTTGTCCATTGTTATGCCTAAGTATTTAATGGAGTCTGACAAAGAGATCAAAGGACACTGGCAAATCGTTTGAAGTTGGGATTGACAAGTATGAGCCTTTACAATGAGGGGAATTTTAGGTTGAGAGGCTGAAGAAATCGAGAATGTCATGAATTTAGTTTTTGATGTATTGAGTGTCAAGGAATGAGACTGTAGCCAGTCAAAAGCTGAATTAAATCCAAGTTGTGCTGTACTTTGGAGGGTTGACCATGAGTCCGCTACAAAAGTGAGTGCTGTGTCATCGAAAGATACAATTTGCCCGTTTGTGACGCTAAGATTGCAAAGGTCATTAATGAATATCAGAAACAATGTTGGTCCCAATATACTGCCTTGAGGCACACCATAACAAATCGGAAGCTCACCACTCATGCAGTCACCCATTTTGACCATCTGGGTGCGGTTTGTAAGATAGCTCCTAAAAAGCTCAAGCTGTAAACCCCTGACACCCATCCGTTCTAATTTTAGTAGAAGGGTATTGATGGGAACCGTATCAAAGGCCTTCGCGAGATCAAGGAAGATGGTAAGTACCTTTTTTTTGTTATTTATATTAGCTACTATATAATTAGTTAGTAGATGGACGGCATCAGCAGTCGATTTCTTCTTACGGAAACCAAACTGCTGCGTTGAAATTAATTTATAGTGTTCAATAAACTTGACTAGTCTATTATTGATAAGTCGCTCGAAGACCTTCGACAGGGCAGACAACACCGCGATTGGACGGTAGTTGTTAAACGAGTTTCCATCGCCACCCTTAAATATAGGATGTATTACTGCTCTCTTGAAGGAGGACGGAAATACAGCGTTCTGTAAACACATATTTAAAATATGTGTTAAGACTGGAGCTAGTAAGATTGAATATCTTTTGAGGAAAGCAGAAGAGATGCCATCCCAACCTGTTGCTGCAGTTGACTTTAGGGATCCTATGATAGCTGTAATCTCATCGGTATCCGTTTGTTCGAGCACAAATGATGTAGATGTTTGTGTAGGCCTACTTACTTGAGGTAAAGTTGGTTTGCTAGCGATGCCATCAGCAAGTGTCCTTCCAATATGAACAAAGTAATCATTAATCTCGTTGCATGTTTTAGTTGGTGTATCATTTTGAGAAAGTAGTTGGGATGATTGTAGCTTAGCTTTTGGGATATTGACTATTCGCTTAATAGTTTCCCATAGAATTTTGGAGTTAGTTCCAGCTTTAAGTAATTCTTGAGAATCATAGAGGCGTTTAGCTTTTTTAATTATTTTATTGCAATAATTCCTGTATCGCTTGTAGGAAATTTGCAGAGTAGGATTAGTTCGTGAAAGCTTTAATTGCCTGTGCAGTGAGTCCCTATGTCTTAGGCATCTCAGAAAGCCAGGGGTTATCCAGGGCTTGAGGATTTTTTTCTTTGCTGGTACTGTTATGACCGTAGTGCTATTAAAAATTTCTTTTTGTAGTAGTTTAATGAAAGTATCGGTGGCTATATTAGGATCCGATATTTGGTAGATATGAGATAGGTCTAAGCTATCAAGGGCATTGTCGAGGGAATTAAAATCAATTTTAGTTAGTTTGTTTGTGGCATCAACTTTAGTGTTTTTTTTATGAATGCAAAGAATTAGCGAGTTATGATCGGTTACTGTAGTGTCAAGAACCAGTGAGATAGTTTGTGATTTCGTTTTGATCATATTATGGTCAAGACAATTTTCACCCCTGGTAGGGAAAGTATGAGAAGGAAGAAACCCGTTAAAAGCTAGAATGCTTAGGTATTCATGCGAACGGTTGTCTAAGGAAGAGGGTTTAACACTTTGAACGCCGTGGTGGTCACCAGTGAGAAACAGCAACTATTTTTTTAATTATTTGGATAGTAATAATAAATAATTACATAGACTATTTTGAACCGTATGAGCCAGTAAAATATAATGTGTAAAAGTTGTCGAAATCGTGAATCGTCGTCAGCTCAGATGGAAGGTAAAGTGTAGTTACCGGTGACCACCACGGCGTTCAATGTGTTAATATCTAAATTTATGTCACCACTCATAACCACTGTTTTGAATTTAGTAAAATTTGGTAGCAAGTTGTTAAGTGAGGAAAGAAAAGAATCAATATTGCCAATAGAAGGTGACCTATACACACAAAGAATAGCAAAATCAGAAGCTATTTCCAACACAAGTCCACTAGCGCTAAGACCGAAATCTAATTCCTTGCACGAGCAGGATATAGCTGACCTTATATAAGTAACAACTCCGTCACTTTGATTCTTGTGGTTTTTGGTATTAAACATAGTGTAATTTGGAATAATAGGTATATTATGGTTTCTGAGACAGGGTAACCAGCATTCCGTAAGTATTAAAATATCACAATCCAGTGACACACGTGCTAGTAGCGTCTCTAATCCCAAAAAATTGCAATTTATTGACCTAATGTTTTGTGTGAATACTTTTAGGTAGTTACAAGGTTGTTCGATAAAGGTATACACCTGCTCCGGGGTACAGATAGTGCAATCCACGAAGACGCGCCCCACTCTCTTCCTAAACGTTAGTGGTTATTGCTAGTTACTTCCGCACGTGTTTTAATTTTGGCAATACTTACTAATTACCCACTAATAAGTAATTACTGTAATAGTGAATACTGAAATAGTAGCGAAATGTTGCACACTTGTACTGTAAGTATTAAAAAGAAGAGTGGGGCGTGTCTTCGTGGATTGCACTAGCTATACATGAGTAGGATTGAGATACTGAGAATTGATCGACATTATTTAAAAATTCATGGAAGTTATTAGTCATTTTTGTGAGTAAAGTATAATCTTCAAAGTAAGCTGGAGATAATGGCATCGGGGAACAGTCAAGAATGAAAGGTGGAGGTGGATTGAAGGTGTTTTTGCTATTTCAAGTTGATAGTGTGTTGTAATGAAATTGTGTGAGCATGTTTGTGTGATGTGATGAAGATCTGTGTTAACAAAGAGTATTTTGTAGTAGATTTCTAAGCTAAGTACAAGTAAATACAAATTAACATATACCAGAGATACTCTAGATGCGCATTTTTTTAGTCATGCTTTATTTGTCAGAGACAATTCTTTTAACTGCTGTTCATTTTTAACTATAATATGAGGGGAATCAGTAGATTTCCTTAACAATATTCGCCCGTTTGAAATCCAGCAATATGCATAGTGATTAGTTTTTGCAAAGTTGCGCGTGTTATAGAATAGTTTCTTAGCGTATGTGGTATGTTGCTCGGCAATGTAAACAGGGGAATTTATTGTAGAATCGAATCCCAGATGAGTTGAGTTTAATTTACCGGTAAGACTGTTTTTATTAAAAAGTTTAACTGAATCTAGAAAGTTATTTTTAAGTAAGGTATTTGAGAATTCAACCGTGACGTTTGATGTTTTGCTGTCCTTTTTAGAGGGTAATCTTGAGATGTCTCGGATGTCCGATGGCTGCAATTCGATTTCCAATGCTTTTGAGAGGATTTGTATCTTATTGTACAAGGAGTTCTTATGCTCGTTAGATACTTTAGGTACATTGCGAAGTTCGACACATGTTTTGATACTGCTCCGCTCAAGGTGGTCTAATTTTTCTTCCAGAAGTGTAATTTTCATGGCCATGGCGACCCTATCAGTTTCTAAGCCAGTAATTTTAGTTTCTAGAGATGTTAGCTGATCAGAGACATTATTCATAGATTTTTCAATCTCGCCACTTGTTTCTTCAATTTGTGTGTATTGCGACTTGATCTCCAAAATATGGTTCTCTATTTTGTCCATTCGTGAGTTTTGGGACAGCATCAGATCGTTTATCATGTCTTTCATAATGCTGGTGATCTCATTTTTGAAGATGGTAAATTCATCAGCAAAACCTTCTGTATAACTTTCTTTTGGTGACTGTCGTCGGCGTTTTGCTCTCTGTGTGATATTTGCTGGTGTTTTGGTGGACAGAAGAACATCGTCAGCGCAAAGTTTCGAGATATCTGATTCCGAGCGTGAGGGTGTAGTTTGCGTCGAAGTATTTGGCGGCGTTTTGTACATCTTGTATGACGTAGAGTAATGTTAGAATTATTGTAAATTATAGATTTAGATAGTTTTTCTTGGTAAAAATGAGTTGGCAGAGACGAATCTTATTGTTTCCAACAATAATAAATTACAAAAAGACTTTTCAATGAAGCTCAAGATTCGAACTCACGACGTCTCGAATACTAGACGCGGCGTCATACACCGCTTGACCAGCACGACTTATTGAAACTTGATGAAATAGGCACTTAGCTTGTAAGAATGTGATTAGTGCGAGTTCAAAAGTCCGCTATGTGAGTTCAAGGTCAATCCTTTCACTTTTTTTTGCACAGTCACTCACATTTGTTTTTAAACTATTTTATTCGAAAACAAGAATGTTATGTTAAGCACAGCTAGTATTTTAACACTGTTTACTGTTATTATCCTTGTGCACTAAACTGTGTAGTTTTTAGATCACTTTAGGCAAATATAATTACTTTTAAGAAATAAAAATACGGGAGCTCTTTGTAACACGACCGTTCACAACGGCGTCCGGGCGGGGGGGGGGCGAATATAACACAAATCACAATAACTTTACACGACGGAGACTGATTTTGAGGCGGTTTTTGAAGCAGTTTATTTTAATTAAGCTATGTTCTACCTTTCCATCTATCGCGACCCATCTGTTTCCGTCAAAAAATTATAAAACGTATTTTTATTTATTTTTTGTAATTTTCAGCCCTTAAAATCACCGTAATCCCGTTTTATTCGAAATCCTTCCTTTTAAATTGCTTTCTTTGAATATCAGTTTGGACCGTGTTTCACGACCGGGCTTGCCGGTTACAACACACAAAATAATATAATTACGTATTTTTTATAAATAATTTCACGATTTTTCAATTTAAATTCTAAATATTGTTCTGCACCTACCTCTAAATACTCGAATGTCGACTAGGCCGTGCGCAGACGCGTGTTTTGACACCGCACAGGTCTGTCTAGCTCCGAAAATGGGAGTAACATTCTCAAACACCACTACTTAAAAATCGCCTTAGCGATACAGCAAATAACACAAATCACAATAACTTTGCACGACGGAGACTGATTTTGAGGCGGTTTTTGGCGCAATTAATTTTTATTAAGCTCTGTCCTACCTTTCCACCTATCCCGACCCATCTGTTTCCTTAAAAAAATTATAAAACGTATTTTTATTTATTTTTCGTAATTTTCCTTACCTGCCACTCCTTCAGTTTGGACCGTGTTTTACGACCGGGCTTGCCGGTTAGAACACACAAAATAATAAAATTACGTATTTTTCACGTAAATTCAAAATATTGTTTTGTACCTACCTCTAAATACTCGAATGTCGACTCGCCCGTGCGCAGACGCATATTTTGACACCACACACGCCTGTCTCGCTCCGAAAATGGGAGTAACATTCTCAAACACCACTACTTCAAAATCGCCTTAGCGATACAGCAAATAACACAAATCACAATAACTTTACACGACGGAGACTGATTTTGAGGCGGTTTTTGGCGCAATTAATCTAGATTAGGCTCTGCCTTACCTTTCCATCTATTACGACCCATCTGTTTGCTAAAAAAAATTATAAAACGTATTTTTATGAATTTCTTGTAATTTTCAGTACTTAAAAACACCATAATCTCAATTTACTCGAAATTCTCCCTTTTAAATTGCTTTGTTTGAATATCAGTTTGGACCGTGTTTTACGACCAGGCTTGCCGGTGAGAACCCACAAAATAATATATTTACTTATTTTTTATAAATCATTTCATGTTTTTTCCAATTTAAATTCAAAATATTGTTCCGTACCTAACTCTAAATACTCGAATGTCGACTAGCCCGTTCGCAGACGCGTGTTTTGACACCAAACGCGCCTGTCTAGCTCCGAAAACGGGAGTAACATTCTCAAACACCACTACTTCAAAATCGCCTTAGCGATACAGCAAATAACACAAATCACAATAACTTTACACAACGGAGACTGATTTTGAGGCGGTTTTTGGCGCAATTAATTTTAATTAAGCTCTGTCCTACCTTTCCACCTATCCCGACCCATCTGTTTCCTTAAAAAAATTATAAAAGCTATTGTTATTTATTTTTCGTAATTTTCCTTATCTGCCACTCCTTCAGTTTGGACCGTGTTTTACGACCGGGCTTGCCGGTTAGAACACACAAAATAATAAAATTACGTATTTTTTAGAAATAATTTCAAGATTTTTCAATTTAAATTCAAAATATTATTCTGTACCTACCTGTACAGTGTAAGCACGTACAAAGGGCCCTTTCGGATAAGGAGGTGGAAAATGCCCCCGAACGTAAAGATATAACACTGAGTCTTACATATAGGGAATACAAAGGTATGCCCATTCCCAAAGTTTCAGCCTTATTGGTGGTCATGTGACCGTTTTATTAAAAAAATAAGTTTTTTCGTTTTTTACAAATATCTCAGCCGCATTTGAAGCTGTCTTAATGATCTTTGCGTTATTTTTAAGGTCTTGGAAGCGCGCACCAAGTGTAATTTTTTTTAATTTTTTTGGAGGGAAATTCAAATTTTTTCGTACCTTGAAAAAGTTTAAAAATTCATTTAAAAAAACCAAAAAAAATAGGAATCACAAAAAAAATATATGTTATGTATTATGATCCAAAAAATCACTGTGAATTTTTTCAGAATTTTAAAATTGGTGCTAGGGGGTAAAAAAAATGAAAAACAATTTATTCGCTATTTTTTTTGCATTTTTTTAAAGAAATACTTTCCACTTGATTAATTTCTTTATATTTCTATTTATAGCAGGTATCTTTGCGGGACGTTGATAAAAACACCTCGATGCACGTTTGTAATTATATAGAGTGACTGGTAATTAGTGATCGATACTTAAACACATGATTCTACTCATGACAACAAACACTTTTACTATGGGACCAAACCTGAAATCGCGAAAAAGAAATCAGCTGTTCCCTACATTTTGACGACTCGTACGAACATTAATGTACGGAAAAGCTGATTTTTTTGCATTTTTTGCAAAGGCATCTTCCCAACTATGTTGGGGTCGGCTTCCAGTCTAACCGGATGCAGCTGAATACCAGTATTTTACATGGAGCGACTGCCTATCTGACCTCCACAACCCAGTTACTGGGTAATACGATACCCCTAGGTAAGACTGGTTGTCAGATTTTCGGGCTTCTGACTACCCGTAACGACTGTCAAAGATCTACGAATGACAGCTAGGACCAACGGCTTAACGTGCTTTCCGAGGCACGGAGGGGTCTCGTCTCGGTATGTAAAGATGGTCACCCATCCACAGACCAACCGCGGCAAGCGTAGCTTAACCTGTGCGGCTGTTATTATTTAGCCGCGGGCCCCTCTCACCAGTCACCCTATATAATCGTAACAAATCGAGAAGCATCGACGCGCGAAAACGAGGCAGCGATATGGCGAGAAGGCGAGAGAGAACGATGCGCTCGCGTATCTATCTACCTACATATATACAAAATCCCTGCGCTACATATTTTATATTTCAATATCATGTTTTGTTTTGAATTTTACATTAAAATTATATTTTAAGTTATTTTATTATATCATTTTGTAGGACAGTAATGTCTTCCAGTAGTAGTGCACATCAATTTGAATTATAAGAAAGCTTGTTTACATTTCAACAATAACTTGATTTCACAATTCTGGCTAATAAGTGAGTTGCTCTTAATGTTATTGACTTATTATAATATTATATACTACGATTATTTGGAAAGTATCTTATAGTATAGGTAGATATAGCATAATGGTGATTCCTCGACTATCCAAATAGGTTTAATAAGCAGATATATACCTATGTGTAGCTATTGGTCTGCGAGTTATTATATTTATCGGATACTTTCTACATAATTATACTGTAGATAGCTCATTAAATATAAATCACATATTTGCAATATACTAAAGGATCGCGATAGTGACCCAAGTAAGGTCAACATATATTTTTATAATAAAATGCAGTATAACTTACTTTAACACTTTCCTTTACTTTACATTTATTCCAATACAATTTTCCAAATAATTATTTAATTTGAATGAAAAAATTAGGGAAAAAAACCGGTTTTAAAAGACAAATTTTGAATTCTTCATGCTACTAAATACGTGAAAACTCTACAGAATTATATATATAGAAAGAAATATAAAGAAATGGATCAAGTGGAAAGTATTTCTTTAAAAAAATGCAAAAAAAAAATAGCGAAAAAAATTGTTTTTAATTTTTTTTACCCCTAGCACCAATTTTAAAATTCTGAAAAAATTCACAGTGATTTTTTGGATCATAATACATAACATATATTTTTTTTGTGATTCCTATTTTTTTTTTGTTTTTTTTAAATGAATTTTTAAACTTTTTCAAGGTACGAAAAAATTTGAATTTCCCTCCAAAAATTTTTTTAAAAATTACACTTGGTGCGCGCTTCCAAGAGCTTAAAAATAACGCAAAGATCATTAAGAAAGCTTCAAATGCGGCTGAGATATTTGTAAAAAACGAAAAAACTTATTTGTTTAATAAAACGGTCACATGACCACCAATAAGGCTGAAACTTTGGGAATGGGCATACCTTTGTATTCCCTATATGTAAGACTCAGTGTTATATCTTTACGTTCGGGGGCATTTTCCACCTCCTTATCCGAAAGGGCCCTTTGACATCATTATGTCAGCACTTTACTTGCTACGTGCGGCTTATAGTTTAATACACAAATATCATTCAAATCGCGTGCACTCATTATCATTCAATTAGTTTAATAATCAATAAATCTATTATTACGTATTCTTGCGTATCACTCAACTATCAACATTAAAGGGTGTAGAGATCCTACATCTTTATGACAGGCTAATTTTTACCTCTCACATGAACATGCTGCTGTCGATACCTACAATGCAAAACCAAGTCGACACACAGATCAAGAACATGTTTGACACCATCAATGAATGCATCAACGCCTTGAGAAACCTTGGTATAGATGTAACCGCCATGGGGCCAATGGTTGTGCATTTACTTACACTGAAGCTAGACACTCAGACACTCAGTGAATACACTCAATCATTAGAAAATCCTAGAGCTTTGCCTGTTCTAGCAGATTTTCTTAGATTTTTAGAGAACAAGTATCGAATAAACCGTTTTTACGCAGTTCCGCTGCAAAAAGTTGTGCAATGAGGACGCAATATTGCCCACTATGCAATGACGACAGCCACGGATTATTCTACTGCAAACCATTTTTGGAATCTGGGTCAGAGGAAAAAAGAAACACAATTCAAAGGTTTAACTTGTGTAAAAATTGCCTGGTTGATCACAAAAATAAATCATGCCGCTCGGAATCAAGGTGCAGGGTGTGTCAAGGAACTCATAACACTGTGCTACACGATGCCCTACAGACAAACGTGGTGTCCAGTAACACGAATACATCACCGTCTACGTCACGTGAAGACGAAACAAGAAGTAATGTGACGCATGTTTCAAAGGAAACTACTATTGAAATTCTGCTTGCAACAGCACTTGTGCGTATACAAGGGGCTAATGGGGAATATCACACAATGAGGGCTCTCATAGATCAAGGCTCTCAAGCCTCCCTCATCACTGAGAACGCAGCTCAAATCCTGAAACTCCCCCGCCGAGCATGCAAAGGCGTCATAGTTGGAGTCAGTGCCAATCAAACCAATTGTAAGGGAGTTCTCAGTCTGGTGGCATCCTCAGTATACTCCAATTACACATTCCAAGCAGAAGCGGTTGTAATGAAGAAGTTAATTAACAACTTGCCAAATCATAGTTTCTCAAAACCATCGTGGGAATATCTCAAAAACATCCAGCTAGCAGATCCAGATTTCAACGTTTGTCGGCCAATCGACTTATTGCTGGGGGCAGAAGTTTATTCGGAAATCATCATGGCAGGCATAATCAAGGAAAATTCATCTCTACCAATAGCACAACAGACTCAGATTGGCTGGATTTTAAGCGGCAATGTCAAGTCCTATCAATGCAACGTTATCATGAACAATATACAAGGTGTAACTTAAATAACGCACAACCTCTTAAGTTGTTATTGTACTCATCATTATGAACAACTTTTACTATGGGACCAAACCTGAAATCGCGAAAAAAAAATCAGCTGTTCCCTACATTTATGTTCGCATAACTCGTCAAAATGTAGGGAACAGCTGATTTATTTTTCGCGATTTCCGGTTTGGTCCCATAGTAAAAGTTATTCATAATGATGAGTACAATGACCCCTTAAGAGGTTGTGCGTTATTTAAGTTACACCTTGTAGAAGACATACAAAGGTTTTGGAAAATTGAAGATGTCACCGATCCCGACACTAACATGTCCTCTGAAGACTATTAATGCCTTCAACAATACCATTCGGAAACAGTACGTCGAGATGATGGCAAATACGTGCTTAGAATGCCACTAAAGCCAGATATCAACGAAAAATTGGGAGAATCGAAACAAAGAGCCGTCGCTCAATTTTATCAACTAGAAAGAAAATTTTCTGTAAACCAAAAAATATCAGAAGATTACAAATCATTCATTGACGAGTACATAAAACTGGGTCACATGCGCAAATGCACACGAAAGAATTTGCCGGATTGCATTTTACCTCACCACTGCGTTTTACGCCCGGACTCAGCAACAACAGCGTTACGGGTGGTATTTAATGCATCAGCAAAAACATCGACAGGCTACAGTCTAGATGATTTAATGTTTAGCGGTCCGAATCTACAACAGGATTTGTTCACACTAATTCTGAGATGGAGACAGTATGAATATGCAATCACAGCCGACATCGAGAAGATGTTCAGACAGATCTTCTGTAATGAAAAGGACTTACAGTATTAGAAAATCATCTGGCGTGACTCACCTAGTCAAGTGCTAAGAGAGTATGAGTTGACAACAGTCACCTATGGCACCAAAGCAGCTCCATTCCTAGCCATGATGACGTTAAAACGACTAGCAGAAGACGAACGTTCAAGGTATCCAACAGCCTCAGCTATACTTGAACAGTGTTTTTACATGGATGACCTTTTGGCTGGACATCACAGTCTAAAAGAGGCCAAACAACTCAAGGCTGACTTTATTAATTTGCTGAAATCTGATGGGTTTAATTTGCGAAAATGGGCCTCAAATAAAATAGAAATAAAAGATGACGCAATATCAGACAAGCAACAAGCATTCGAATTCAGGCATCAAGAATCAATCAAAACTTTGGGACTGCGTTGGCACCCCCAGGACTATCAATTCAAGTTCCAGCTGAAGATAGACACATCATCATTGACACCAGCCACAAAAAGATCATTACTGTCGGATATTTCAAAGATATTCGATCCACTTGGCTGACTGTCTCCAGTCTGAACTGAAACTATTGTTTCAAAAGGTTTGGTCTTTGAATCTTCAATGGGATGACGCAGTACCTAAAAACATCAATGAAGAATGGCTAAAAATAAAGAAGGAGTTACCAGCAATCGAACATATGAACATCCCAAGGTGGCTTCAAACGCCAAAAAATGCAAACATAGAGTTGCATGGGTTCTGTGACTCATCGGTAAAGGCCTACGCATGCGTAATTTATGGCAGGTATATCAATCAGGAAAAGGCGGAGTGTCATTCCCCTGTGATCATAGTAGCAGGGAAATCAAAGCTCGTGCCTGTCAACAAATCAATATCTTTGCCTAGATTGGAGCTTTGCGCTGCACACTTGTTATAAACACTGATGAAAGTTGTCCAGAACTGTTTATCAAACAATAACATCCGAATATACGGCTGGTCTGATGTGACAGCGGTACTAGGTTGGCTCCACGGTGATCCGAATCGCTGGAAACCATTCGTAGCGAACAGAGTGGCACAAATAACGGAGATAATACCAACACATAGCTGGCGCTATGTGAAATCGTCTGACAATCCAGCTGATTGCGCGAGTCGAGGTTTATCAGCGGACCTCTTTGGTGGCATGGACCAACTTTGTACGGTTTACGTACACTTAGGTAAAATTAGCTGATTACGCAAATCGGCTTCAATTACCTTTCATCACTATAATCTGACTCAGTGTGCACTTTAACTCTATAACGAACATACATATGTGAGAATCACCTGCAATATAATACTGTATAAGTGACTTAGAAAATAAACTAGTGAAATACTACTGCTTCACTTTTCTTAAGCACACTCCCCAAAATACAACCTACTTAACTATTACAAATCTAATGTACAGTTCACTACACTGTACATTAATGGTCCTTCGAGCCATTGCTGAGTGATCTGTGTAACTTATAAAGGGTGATAGCGAATCGGTTTGGCTGGCCTCCCACAAGCGGGTCTCACCAGTCCAGATTGAGAGTCGAGTGTCATCTAAAGGGCACATGGTTACTGAGCATCTACAACCTTCAAGTTTCGACGGAGCTCACGAACAAGACGAGTTACGAAGAAACATTGTCGGAGACTAGTGGAACTACGGAACTATCCCTACAGTCTTCTTTGGTTTCAGAACAACTACCCTGAAACCTACAACTTAACTTAAGGTACTTACCAACTATATTATAACTACTTATATCTAACTTAAAACTACTTACCTAACTTAAAACTACTTACTTATCAATTACACAAAACTTAACTCCTTACAATGGAGCTGCAACTTACAAAGCAAGTCGGTATCTTTGAAGACATCAAAATATTGTGTACCAACTATAAGAAAGATAGCATTACCAGAAAAACTGTGGATTACCTGGAAAAACGTTTAGCCAACTTAGAAAAACTATGGCTGAACTTTGATGAACAACATCAAATACTTTTAGAAAAAATTGAAGACAAAAAGAACATTGGGTATTTCAACAACGGTGTTTACGAGAAAACTAAGAACATGTACGACTCAACCAAGAAAAATATCTTAGACTTGCTGGCCTTCCAACGGAAACAACAACAACATAATTTGGATTTTGACTTAACCGGGCTCTTGGATGAAGCCAGCGAGGATGGCCTAAATAAGCTGATAACTCAACAAGAACGTAACTTTAAGGCTTTGAACAAGACTATGTCAAAAATAGACATTAGTAGCATAACTGAAAAGTGGGACTTCGAAGAACATCTCACAACCTTGAAAGCAAAATGGGATCTGATTGACAAAATACACTGGGAGCTGGAAGACGAACTAAAGATGTCTACTTTAAGCACAGAGTACAACGAAAAGTACGAAGCCATCGAACGAAAATATGACAGTCTAAAACGGGACCTGAACAGCAAAATTTGGTCTACTATGCATTATCAGCAATCCGCACCGAAAATAGATGTCCCGGAATTTTCTGGAGATTATATTCACTGGATTACCTTCAAGGACATATTTCTTGAAACTATTCACAACAACCCGAGCATTTCTAAGGCGCAGAAAATGCAGTATCTAAAAACTAAACTGAAGGGTGAAGCAGAACGCCTCGTCAATCACCTGGCTATTAGTGCGGATAACTACGACTCATGCTGGGAGATATTATCTCACCGGTACAACAATCGTCGACTTCAGTTCACATCGTTCATGAGTACCATGCAGCATTTACCAACTATTCAACAACCCACCGCCAACAACCTGAAACGCATGCACGATGTAATAACAGAGTGCCTGAATGGACTTGGTAACATGGGAGTTGACGTATCGAGTTGGGGACCAATGATTGTTTACAATATGTCGCAAAAATTGGATTCTACCACTCTAAATGATTATACAAAGGACACACAGAATAACAGGGAATTGCCGGACTTAGAGGAATTCCTCAACTTCTTAGAAAACAAATTTCTTGCGTACGAAGCTGCAAAAAGCTGCTCTAAAGAATCAACTGAAAACAAAAATCAAAGGCCGAACAACAAGAACTGGAGCAAGAACTATAAGTCCAATAATTTTTCTAACAAGCAACAAGATACGAAAAAGTTGGGCTACTCAAAGATTTTCCACGCATCTTACGGAAAATGCCCTCTTTGTCAAAAAGATCACGTGTTGATGCAATGTGACAAATTCATCGATATGGATATTGCACAACGGAATAAAACAGTGGCAAAACTGAAAGTTTGCAAAAACTGTCTATACAGCCACGGCAACGCCGCATGTAATTCGAAGAAAACATGCCGCGAATGTAATTATAAACATCATACATTATTACATTTGAATAAACAATCCCACAATGAACCAAATGTTAAAAGGGAGCAGGACCAGAATTCGAATCCAGGTCCTTCAACATCACATCAAGCCGGCGCTCACCACTTGGCGACTGATGACACTGAAATCTTATTAACTACAGTTCAAGTCAGGGTGCAATCTGCCGACGGAAACTACATAACTTTACGGGGTCTCCTTGATCAGGGGTCCCAAACAAACTTGATATCTGAAAATGCAGCACAACTTCTACGCTTACCTCGAAACAAATTTAACGCCGCTATATCTGGAATCGGATCTACGTCAAGTAACTGCAAGGGCCTTCTTCATCTTAACTGTAAATCAATACACTCAGAGTTCACGTTCAATGTACAAGCATTGATACTGACTAGCTTAACTAATAAGTTGCCCGGCTGCAATTTCCAGAGTACTGGTTGGACACATCTACAAAACCTGAAACTTGCCGATCCTAGCTACAATGTGTCTGGATCAATAGATCTCCTGTTGGGAGCTGATGTTTACGCGGACATCATCTTAGACGGAGTCTTAAAAGGTGACCAGCACTCACCCATCGCCCAGCAAACTCGTCTGGGATGGATTTTGTGTGGGAAACTAAAAAACTTCAACTGTCACCTGACTTTAGCAAAGACATCAGATTTGTCTAGATACTGGGAGAGTGAAGATATTGCTGAAAGTACTCAAGACATACAACGATCTGATCAATGTGAGATTCACTACAAACAAACAACTAAGAGATGTGCCGACGGCAAATACATAGTAAAGATGCCCATGGTCCAGTCTTATGAACAACACCTTGGAAATTCCAAGTCAGCGGCTATTGCACAGTTTTTAAAACAAGAAAAACAACTACATAAAAATGAACAACTATTAACAATGTACAAAACCTTCATGAGTGAATACTTAGAATTAACACATATGGAGCCGGCGTCTCAGATATACGAAACGCAATACTTTTTACCACACCATGGCGTTTTACGGGAGGAATCCACGACAACCAAATTAAGAGTTGTGTTTAACGCATCACAGAAAACATCTAGTGGCAAAAGTTTAAACAGCCTGATGGAGAAAGGTGCCAACCTCCAAAAAGACATACAAGCACTCATCTTGAAGTGGAGAACCTACCGATATGCATTTACGGCGGACGTAGAAAAAATGTACCGCTGTATATGGATTGCTGACGAGCAAAAATCACTTCAAAAAATCATATGGAGAAACTCGCCCGACGAACAATTACGCGAATACACCTTATGTACCGTAACATACGGTACAAAATGCGCGCCGTGGTTGGCGATGCGAACTTTGCAACAATTGGCGAATGACGATGGTCACCTTTACCCTGAAGCGGCCAGCCTATTACGTAACGAGTTCTACGTCGATGATTTAACTAGCGGGCATAACTGCCTAGAAACTGCCAAAAAACTACAGACTGATTTAATAAACCTACTGCAACGCGGAGGTATGAACCTAAGGAAATGGTCAAGTAATTGTGCCGAGCTACTAAAACGATTGAACGAAGATCAAATTTCAAGAACCAACTTTGATTTTAAACACGAAGACTCCATGAAAACTCTTGGACTTGGCTGGAATCCTAATTCGGACACATTCACGTTCAGCTGGAACCTCAAACAAAATTCTGAAAAACCACTAACCAAGCGCGTACTACTATCGCAAATTTCACAACTATACGACCCTCTTGGCTGGTTTTCACCGGTTACGATACGAGCTAAGCTTATTTTCCAACGTGTATGGACTGAGAAGCTAGCATGGGACGAATTATTACCGACAGAAATACAAGATGAGTGGCTGAAACTGAAAGGTCAACTTGAAGAACTTAGAACTGTGAAAATAAGTCGCTGGATTGGCTGCATACAAAACAATATTGAGTTGTTAGCATTTAGTGACGCAAGTGAGAAGGCCTACTCTTGTGTAATTTATACACGTGCCATAAACGAATGTGGACAGCCTGTACTAACCTTACTGGTAGCGAAAACTAGGGTTGCCCCACTCGCACAAAAACTATCTCTGCCACGACTGGAACTAAGTGGAGCCTTACTTATGTCCCAATTGGTCAAAAAGGTCACTGAGTCTCTTCCAACACACAACATAACTGTGTGGGCATGGTGTGACTCGAAGGTGGTTCTAGCCTGGCTACAAGGAGAGGCGTCCAAATACGAAAAATATGTGGAAAACCGGATCATCAAAATCACACAAGTGATACCAGCATCCAAGTGGTTTTACATAGAATCAAAAAATAATCCAGCAGATTGTGCGACCAGAGGTTTATATCCGAAGCAACTTGTGAACACTCAGTTATGGTGGTCTGGTCCGGAAATGCTGAAAACATTTACGAGCAAACCCGAAGAACAACGTTGTCTAATTACTACAAAAGTCGATGAAAAACATGACGACGTGCCAGCCCCATGTCAAACAGACAATATTATAAATGAGTTGCTGAATAAACACAGTACACTGAGTTACGTCACGCGGATTATCGCTTGGATGGTACGATTCGGTGCAAATGCACTTAACAGCTTAACAACAATGAAGAAACTTGACGCTGGCCAACAAATGCCTCACACATACTTAACAATACGCGAACTTGATAACGCTATGACAATAATAACAAGAAATATCCAACGACTGGAATTTAACTTGGAATACGAGTTGTTATTAAAAGGTCAACCTGTAACTACCAAAGGCACTATTCGCAAATTATACCCTTATTTGGACGGGGAAGGCATCATGCGTGTGGGCGGACGCTTGAATAAAACTAACTTACCTATTGGAATGAAAAATCCCGCAATAATTCCGAGAAAAAGCAGACTTACTCAATTACTAATCAATCAAGCTCATGCGGCGACTTTACACGGGGGTGCTCGACTTACACTTGCCTATATCCGACAACTATACTGGATAGTAGGGGGTAACAGAGCAGTAAAAACTCAACTACGCCGATGTGTACGCTGCCATCGATTTAAGACCAATGAGAACTACCAACTCATGGCCGATCTTCCTCCTCAACGCGTGACACCTTCACGCCCCTTCACTCACACGGGGGTCGACTTCACGGGTCACGTGGATGTCAAATTAAACAAAGGAAGAGGCGTTAAAACATCCAAAGGTTACATTGCGATTTTTGTGTGTTTAGCAACGAAGGCAGTTCATATAGAACTTGTCTCTGACTTGGGCACTGAAACCTTCATCGGTGCTTTACAACGGATGTGTGCTAGACGTGGCACACCAAGCCACGTTTATTCAGACTGCGGGACAAACTTCATTGGATCTTCGAAGATGCTGAACAAAGAATACGAGATGTTCAAAAAAGAACTGTCTCCCGATTTCTTCAACCAAATCAGTAAAATGAAAGTAGAGTGGCACTTCAACGCACCTGCCTGGCCGACGGCAGGTGGGATTTGGGAGGCTGCTGTACGTTCAATGAAACACCACTTGCGTCGCGTACTTGGCGAACAGAAGCTCACTTTTGAGGAGTTTTCGACCTTGTTATCTAAGATAGAAGCGTGCATGAACTCTCGGCCGCTTTGTCCACTTACAGAGGACCCAGACGAGTTTTATAACTATTTAACGCCTGGACACTTTCTCACAGGCAGTGCAACTATGACGCTCCCACTATCAAACTATGAAGATGACCGCCACTTAGATCTACGGAGAAGATGGCAGTTAACTGAAAACATGTTTCATCAATTTTGGAAAAACTGGTCCTCGGAGTACCTGACCACCTTACAAAACCGCAGCAAGTGGTTGAGGTCCACACCTAATATCAAAGTCCATGACATCGTCTTAGTCAAAGACGACAACCTACCACCAGGAAAGTGGGCCATCGCGCGTGTAATCGAAGTCCATCCTGGTAGCGATGGACACGTGCGCGTTGCAACTGTGAAAACGCAAGTTAGCACATTAAAGCGACCAATTACGAAATTGTCGCTGCTGCCACTTGCCTCACAATAGCTTACGAGTAACATTATAATTATTCATTATTAACTTATCACTTAACCAAGGAACATTATACTTATACAAGTCTAAAGAGAAGATAGTCAACAAGATGCTAATAACTTTACTACTTTATATTTCTTTGGCTGCTGGAACATACGGCAACGCCGTACCACCGGAAGACTTCACTTCGAGTGTTCAAATTACAAGTCTGGGAAGAGACCGTCCTATATACTACGACACTATTGGAAAAGTACAACTGATTCACAACGAATGGAGACTGCTGATGTACTACAATTTATCTACCTACTGGAGTGGAGTTGAGAAATTTGAAAACTACTTGCAAGATATTTTGGACTTTTGTAATAGTTTGGAGCCGAAATATTGTGAAACTACCATACGCCAACTTTCGCACGAAATGGACCTTCTGCAACATTACAATAATATGCTACTAGCCCCACACAAACATCTGTCGGGGCGTTACAAACGAGGTTTGATCGACGGCGTCGGTTACATCACGAACAGTCTATTTGGAATCCTAGATCATAGATTTGCTGAACAATATCAGAAGGATATTCAAAACATACAGAAAAATGAAAACTATCTTCTAGAACTCGCGCGAAACCAGACTTCTATTGTCGAAATTGAAAATGAAATTTTGAAGAAAAACGAACAGAATGTGAATAACCAGTTTACACTTATAAACAAATTCATGAACGAAACTGACATTAGATTTTTGAAGATTGAATCGGGAATCGAAGTGGCTATGGCAACCGCCTATTTTGCCTCAGCTTCGCTTGCGGCACATTTACTTCTAACAAACTTGAAAAATATTCAAGAAACTCTTTTCAACACGCTGATGGACACCTATAAAGGAAGAATCGATGTTCACCTACTTACTCCAGTCAACTTGATCCAGCAGCTCACTATTATCTCAGGACAGTTGCCCAAAACATTGACATTGCCGGTAGCCAACCTTCAAGGTGAAATAAAAGATTTATATGAACTGATTTACGTCAAGGCTCGAGTTACCGACAATTACTTTATGTATGAGCTTCACGTTCCACTGGCGAGCGATGAAGACTTTGTTGTGTATGAAATGTTTCCTTTACCTATGAAGAACCCATATGAGGCGAACGAGACAACAGCTGTTTCTGTGTCATCGAAATATATTGCTGTGAACTTGGAGAAGAATACTTACGTAAGACTTAACGAAAAGGAACTAAACCAGTGCGTTCAACGGCAAACGGATAATTTCATCTGTATTTTGAACCTACCAATTTTCAATATACAAAACATTAACGCACCATGTGAAGCTAAACTTTTAGGGCATCAATCAACTTCACCCTGTATTACAAAGAAAACGGAATGCGACTCAGCCTGGGTTGAATTACACAAAACAAACATGTGGCTAGTGACGTGCTGCGACTTGTGCAATATACGTACTGTGTGCGAAGGAGACGTCCGAGTTCACGTCATCAATACGCCATCTATAGTTACTCTAAAACAAGGATGTCTTATACAAACGAAGGACTTAAAAATATACTCTCACAATCACTACTACAGCAACGTCAAGCTGGACTACGACATTCAAGTTCCTTCTCTGGATAGAACAATAAATGGCATAATCAACACACACGCTACGCCGCTGCTGAAAACGGACCATAACAAAGACATAGCAGTGGTCGAAAATCGTCTGCGATATCTAAAGGGTAAAGAAACTCTCCCAACGCCGACGTTAACAACTCACGACATACATCAGTACGCCATTTCCTACTTCCTACTGGTCGTTGTTGGAATGGCAATAGCCATATGGGTGGCAAGCAAACGTGGTTACTGCACTAAAAAACCAAATAACAGCAGCAACTGTCAAGCTACAACTGAGGACATCGAGATGCAGACTATCAAACCTACTACTGGAATAAGAAAGCTGTTCCAGTCGCGCTCTATGATAGAGCGCCCGCATCCAAGGACACGAGATGGAGCAAAGGCTACGGTCACTGCCGACTGCGCACGTTCGAAGCCTACCCTGGATGTTGAATTTACTTTCTAGGAACCTTAACTTATAATTCTACATTTTTCATGTTTAATATTATCTTAAGTATTTTTTTGTTTGTATGGGTGATTCTTACATGATCATACTAGTACTTTTGGCTACTTTTCCCGGGTTGGGAATATGTACGGTTTACGTACACTTAGGTAAAATTAGCTGATTACGCAAATCGGCTTCAATTACCTTTCATCACTATAATCTGACTCAGTGTGCACTTTAACTCTATAACGAACATACATATGTGAGAATCACCTGCAATATAATACTGTATAAGTGACTTAGAAAATAAACTAGTGAAATACTACTGCTTCACTTTTCTTAAGCACACTCCCCAAAATACAACCTACTTAACTATTACAAATCTAATGTACAGTTCACTACACTGTACAAACTTGGCTATCAACGTTCAAAGAAGAAAATAACAATCAAGATCTACCAACTTACGTCACGTATGAAGAAATCAGAAAGTCAGTAAAAAGCAAAGTAGTTCAACAAAATGAGGACATTGTTTTAAAATTATTGAACAAACACAGCAACTTCGATCATGCAGCGCGCGTACTTGCGAACAGCGAAATAAAAATCGCTAAACATCTTTTAATCAAACAAGTGCAGCAGTCGGTATTTAAGGAAGAGATTACCAGTCTCTGAGGTCAGAAACAAATAAACGCGAAGAGCAAATTGCTAAACCTGAACCCGTTCTTGGATCAAGAAGGACTAGTAAGAGTCGGTGGCAGACTGAACAACGCGAAGATGAGTCAGAACATGAAGCATCCTCTCATCATTCCCAATAACACCCATCTCAGTGACTTACTGATCAACCAAGGACATCATATGACACTCCATGGGGGAACGAGAGTTACTCAAGCCTGGCTACGGCAGACATATTGGATTCTGGGAGGAAACCGAGCCGTCAAGAAGTATCTTCGAAACTGCGTCAAGTGCCGAAGACACGATCCAATCACACATTAGCAACTGATGGGCGACCTACCTTCCGCACGCAGTAATCCGACACGACCATTTTATCACACAGGGGTTGATTTTACCGGTTTATCGACGTGAAAGCAAACAAGGGCCGAGGTATCAAGACCACGAAAGGCTACATCGCAGTGTTCGTTTGTATGGCAACCAAGGCTGTACACATCGAGCTAGTCTCGGACCTGACCTCTTCATCGTTTCTAGCGGCTTTGCGGAGAATGGCAGTTCGAAGAGGCACTCCAGGCCATATCTATAGAGACAATGGCACGAATTTTGTTGGAGCGAGTAGAATTCTCAACGAAGAATTCATAAAAATGAAGACACTTTGGACGACAATTTTTTCGAGGCTATTACCAGTATGGAGATTACCTGGCATTTTAATGCCCCTTCCTGGCCGAGTACCGGAGGCCTCTGGGAAGCTGCCGTCAAGAGTTTGAAGCATCATCTCAAAAGAGTGATAGATCAGAAGTTGACGTTTGAAGAATATTCGACTTTACTCGCTCAGATATAAGCATGTTTGAATAGCCGTCCATTATGCGCACTCAGCGAAGATCCTGAAGATTTAGACTGTCTCACACCATCTCACTTTTTGGCAAGCGGCCCGACGTTAACTATCATCGAGACAGAGAGAGATCTACGGACAAGATGGCAGCTCACACAAAAAATATTTGATGACCTGTGGAAGAGATGGCGAGCTGAGTATCTGTGCCAACTATCAGCTCGCAGTAAGTGGCGCCAACCTCATCAGAATATGAATATCAATGACATCGTGATCATTCACGATACACCACCTCCTCCAGCAGCTGTGGCTGGAGACTCCGGGACAGTGGGGCAGCCCATTGGCGCAACTTGCCCCGTACTATAAGGTAGGGGCGTCCCCACGGCTCTCCGTCAAGAGTCTCCAGCAGCTCTTCGTTGGCCTGGGCCTTTGCCCGGACAATGGCCAGCTGGAGGTCGCTCTTCGCCTCTCTATAGCGGTCGTATAGTTCCGCCTCTTCCTGTTCGGCCGCCGCTATAAAGGGGCGGCGGCGTCTTCTTCGGCACCTTGCGTACCGGCGTCGCACCTCCATACAAGCGATGCGCAACTGCGCAATCGACTGCGACCACCAGTACACTTGGCGCCTGGATGGTAACGGCCGGACTCGGGGCATACCAGCATCGCAGATGTGCGACAATGCTCTCCCGGAACCACTCCGCCTCCTCGTCGATGTTGGTTGGCCTGTCTGGAGAGTCCAGCCAGGCCTTGACGATAGAGGCCTCCAGGAGAGCCTCCCTGTCCAGCCGCTTCAGCGCCCAACGCGGGCCGTCTCCAACATCCACCGGAGCCGCTTGGACCGGCCCAACCGATGCCCCCAGTGCAGCAACATGCAAGAGGTGGTTTGTTAGATTTCGTTCGGGAGACTACAGCGTTGAAGATAAACAGAGGTCGGGTAGACCAACTGAACTGGATCTTGATCGATTACGTGTTTTTGTTGAAGCCAACCCATATTCCAACACGCGTGAAATAGCAAGTGAGCTCAACTGCAGTCAGGCCACTGTCGTTCGTGGAGTTCACAAATTAGGAAAAGTACAAAAATTTGGGAAATGGATACCACATCTACTCAGCGTGGATCACCGCCATCAGCGAGTTGAGATCTGTACGCAACTTCTGTCCCGTAGTCGTCGTTTCGACTGGTTAAATAATGTTGTCACTGGGGATGAGAAATGGGTGTGTTATGTTAATCATAGCCGTAGGCACCAGTGGGTAGATAAAGGCTCTCCAGCACAACCAGTGCCGAAAGTGAACACACATGTGAAGAAAGTAATGCTATCCGTTTGGTGGGGCGTCCGTGGTGTGTACTACTGGGAATTACTAGATGACAACGTGACTATAACTGCCTCCATGTATTGTACTCAGCTACAAAATTTGGCTGCTCAACTCAAATTAATTAAGCCTCCGTTGAATCGAATCATATTGTTACATGACAATGCGCGACCCCACATTGCACAACATACCTACCCGTCTTGAAAAATTGCGGCTGGATTTCGAAGTTCTTCCTCATCCACCGTACTCACCAGACTTAGCCCCAACGGACTATCATTTATTCAGTGCCCTCAGTAAACATTTAGCCAACAAATGTTTTGATAACCGTCATCATATTATAGCGATCGAGATACAAAAGTTTTTTGATTCACAATCATCAGAATTTTGGAAACGAGGCATTCATAATTTACCTACTCGCTGGAGAAAAATTGTAGAATCTGATAGCGAATATGTTTTGAAATAAAAACATTTATTTTAAAAAATACGTATTTTATTTTAAAAAATATGAAAGGGCTCAATACTTTTGAATCAAGAAGATACGTTTAATTTCTTAGTAAATATTGACTGAGTTGCGGAATACTGTGAACCAGTCTTTGAACTCTCATGCGACAATATACAATGAAATTGACAAAAATCCATGATGTCAGAACTGTCATGTGTCAAACCTCACTTTTTCGGTACAACAATAAGTAATGGTATGATTGATCACTCAGCCGGGCTTTACAATTAAAAAAAAAAACAGGAAACGGTTGAGAACGTATTGTATCGTTTTCGATACTCTATGCATTTAAGGGATAAAGTACCTACCTACCTACGCGAAAGCGCGGGTGTGCCGTTTGGGGCGCAGACTACTTGGCGAGGCTCCGTATCTCCATATACATCGTGGTTTTACCTGCCAAACAAATATCAATATTGCGCCTCTTAAAATAAAGCGTCAAATAAATAAAACCTTAACCGCATACCCTCTGTGTGCGTTGACCCTCTGTCGGACTAGTTGAAGTTCATTTATTTTTAACTTTATTTCAACCTAAGAAATGTTGGTAATTGCTTTCCAGTGAAAACCTTGCTGCTCTGCGTTTCGCCTGGTCTGCGTTGGCCCATATAGGATTTAAAAAGAATACATTCATCTGTTATTGGCTTTCCTTCGGGGTTCCTTGTAAGAATTATTTACTTAACTCTATTCATAAACATTTTTTTTTAATTCTAAGGGCCGTTACTGTAACCCGCGTCGCTACATTCTAGAGCTGTCGCGTACTATATGGCTGTACTTATAATAAGGGCTTACAGTACGAACGACTTTGCTTCTGCGATGGAACGACAGATGTTCTAGAAGTTCTCATAGTTCTAATTTGTTAAGTTAATTTAAGTTTAGTAAGGTTTTACCTATGACTCTTTGAATGGATTCTCCAAGTTTTGTTTCGGGGGGATAGTATTCAAAGTAATAACTTTCGCTTACCATCAAAATGTAAAGAATACGAAGAAATTCCAATTGGTCAGTGGCAGCCTAATTTTAAAAGCGACAATAGATCTACAATTATAAATTATGCGGAATCAAGAAACACACAAACAGAACCTACTGTGATAAGTGAAAACGACAATATTGCCAATCTAAACATAATAAGGACGACTTATCATCAGCAAACAAGAAACATAGTGAAGACGCGATACTCCCTGTCGAGCAATCCACTGAAATTTTGAATATCCAATCGGAAAAACCTGTAATGTCCAAAATATTCGAACGCGTATTATACAACGTGTCCCAGAAATCAACGTCAAGCCGAAAACGGGCAATAGGCCAAGTCGTGACAGCTATTAGAAAAATATAAAAAAAAATCTTGGTCATGTACTTTTCGAATTATAAGCATTCAAAAATAAATCTCAAAAAGTGACACCCTGTGATGATTTTTCAAGTCCTGTGACTACATTATTAACATTTCGGTAGTTTTTTTCTCTGTGATCTAACCATGAATAACCCTTCTGTAAATTACAGTTAAAAGTTAAAACGTAACTGCCTCAGTTTTAAATTAAATGTTAGATTTTTGCCCAATATTGAATTCAAAATAATGACATCACCCAACTTTAACCGACTGTACTGAAAAAAAAATCTACTACACTATTTTGGCAAGTAACTTTAAAAGATGGCGCGTTTAGTCAGGATTCCAAAATGGTATAACACATACTAATTGCTACTTCTTAATTGAGGAAAAAAAGTACATTGTTGGTTTTAGGTGCATTTGAAATAAAATTCAGTCGTTGGATTTCTTTTATTATAATTTTTATTAAATCAGATTTACGAAGTTTTATAACAAATGTTCAAACTGTTTTCCTTCAGCTGCAATGCAAGTTCTACATCTCTTTAAAAATGATCGCGTAATAAGACGGGCGTATCTTCTTGAGTTGATGTATTCAGCGGCTTCTGCAATTCTTTGGCGCAGCTCGTCTAAATCTTGAATTGGTTTAGAGTACACTTTATCCTTTATCGTACCCCAGTAAAAAAAATCTATGGGGTTTAAATCGGGTGAACGGGCAGGCCACGAAATTGTACCACCCCGCCCAATCCACCTATCGGGGTATTCTCGATTGAGAAACTCTCGTACAGTGAGAGCATAATGCGCTGGGCAGCCATCTTGTTGATACCACATGCTGCCGTAAATGTTCAGTGGCACTTCTTCCAATAATTCTGGTAATTGGTTCTGTAAGAAGTTCAAATAACCCTGGGCATTTAAATTCTCCGGCAGCTCGATTGGACCAATAACTTTACCATTCAAAATTCCCGTCCACATATTTACTTTAAACTGGTACTGAGATCTATCTTCCCGCATCAAATTTGGATTTTCCACGTGCCATTCGTGCAAATTGTGGAGGTTCATGTAACCGTCCTTTTTAAATGTTGATTCATCGGACCATAGAATTTTTTCAAAGAATCGCGGGTCCTCTCGGTGCCTCTGCAACATCGTTCGACAAAATCGTACTCTCTCTGGGTAGTCTCGGGGTAGCAGATTTTGTACTCGTCGTACATGGTATGGGTGAAACTCGTTCTTTTTTAAAATACGATGTGCAGTACTTTTGGGGACTCCTATGCTCTGTTCAATTCCACGTACTGAGATACTTCTGTCTTCTTCAACTGCTTGCAAGACTTCGGCTTCGTAGGGCATAACGGGTCTTCCCTCGCTAACCATTTGGCTAGGAAATCGACCCTCTGATAATGACCGATGCACATTAATAAATACTCGATGATCGGGATGACGCTCAGCATTCGGGTATCTCTCACGATACACTCTTGCTGCGGCATTGGCGTTGCATAAGCATTCTCCATAAATGAGATGTATGTTGGCGTATTCCTGTGCGGTGTATCGAGATGGCATGATAAAACACTACACAAACACGGGGTTGCGATTAAAACAAGTCCGGGGTTGTCAGAAACGGTGCAGATAAATCCAAATTACAATGCAAATCAAGTCCAATAAACAAAGCCACAGTTGTAAGTACGAAGTCAATACGAATACAAAAAGATGTGCAGTCAACGAAAGAGCGTAACGTACTGCAGTATTGCACAATTTGCCGACGCATCCCTGTTTAGCCAGAGTAGCGTCTCTATCTGTTTCACTCACACATATGAAATGATGTGTCAATCCGTCTCCCTCTTAGTTAGATAAAAGTAGCGTCACTATCTATCTCGCTCCCACTTGTCAAAGTAGCGTCACCTCACATTAGCTAAAATGAATCTTTCTCGCTCACACTAGTCAAAATAACGTCACTCTTCGTCTCAATCGAACTTTTATGAAATACGGCTTCATAAAAAAAAAATGTTTTTTCTCAATTAAGAAGTAGCAATTAGTATGTGTTATACCATTTTGGAATCCTGACTAAACGCGCCATCTTTTAAAGTTACTTGCCAAAATAGTGTAGTAGATTTTTTTTTCAGTACAGTCGGTTAAAGTTGGGTGATGTCATTATTTTGAATTCAATATTGGGCAAAAATCTAACATTTAATTTAGAACTGAGGCAGTTACGTTTTACTTTTAACTGTAATTTACAGAAGGGTTATTCATGGTTACATCACAGAGAAAAAAACTACCGAAATGTTAATAATGTAGTCACAGGACTTGAAAAACCATCACAGGGTGTCACTTTTTGAGATTTATTTTTGAATGCTTATAATTCGAAAAGTACATGACCAAGATTTTTTTTTATATTTTTCTAATAGCTGTCACGACTTGGCCTATTGCCCGTTTTCGGCTTGACGTTGATTTCTGGGACACGTTGTATAGTCGCTTAAATAACTATTTGACAGATAAAAAAAATCTAATAAACGAACATCAAGTTCTTTCTCGGCTGCAACGGAACTAGTTACCAAAATTAAAACCTATATAGATCAAAAAAGCTATGCCTTAGGAATATTCATCGATTTTAAAAAAGCGTTCGATACCGTGAGTCATCAAAAACTGCTACAGAAGCTAGATAACATAGGTGTTACAGGTACAGCACATAAAATGTTCAAGTCGTATTTGGAGAACAGGCGTCAAGTTGTTAAAATAGGAAATACTCGTACTAACTCGTTCCAAACTATTTCATATGGCTGTGCCCAAGGTTCAATTATCAGTCCGTTACTTTTCCTAATTTATATAAACAATATTAATAAAATAAGGTTAATAGGACACCTAACACTATATGCAGACGACACTTGTCTCTTTTACTTTGACAAATCAATTCATAGCATTATAAAGGACGCTCAACATGACCTTGATTTACTAAACGAGTGGCTAAAGTACAACCTTCTTGCAATTAATACATCGAAAACCTCATTCATTTTTACCACCAAAAACAAGCACATACCGGACTTCTCGCCTCTTAAAATAAATAACGAAATAATAAAACGATCAACCAACGAAAAATACCTTGGATTGAGGGTAGATGAGAAACTAACTTGGAAATTACACATTGACCATCTCAGATTAACATCGTTATTAGGAGCATTAAGGAAAGTGGCAAACTGTAGAATAAAGAAATTTTATTTTATTTATTTATTTTATTTTATTTTATTTATTTATTTATTTTATTTATTTATCCTCACACTAGAACGCCATTCAGCAATTACACTAGCGGAGCAAAAAAAAAACTTCATGTGCTGGTTTCCATCCATCCTGTGCGCGGTGGACATCGGTCAGGCGGCGATGGATCACGCACGAATTAATTAATTAATTAATTAACTGTATTCCAAATAAAGTGCGTACTTTGATTTATAACTCATTAGTCAAATCGCATTTAGAATATTTAATTGAGATATGGGGTTCCGCAGCAGTAACTAATTTAAATCCACTTCAAAGAGTTCAAAATAAAATCATTAAAGATTTGTTCCATTATAATTACCTTACTCCAACAATGACCACTTATGAAAAAACTAAATTATTAAATATTAGACAGCTATACATTTACTACACCTGCATTCTTATTAAAAACATAACATCAAACTCAATACAAACTAACATACGAATAAAGAAAAAAACAATGTCACATAACCTGAGAAATAGCTATAAAAAACAAACTAGAAGTCATCAGCGTACGCACTAATTACGGTAGAAAGACAATATTATTTGAAGGAGTTCACCTGTTCAATGGATTACCGGACGATATTAAAGAGTGCGCTAATGTTAATATATTTAAAAATAAGCTTAAGGAACATGTATGTACGTTATAACTTCTAATACTCTGGAGGAATTTGTATTGTACTGTATTATCATACTTATTACTTTGTATCTCATTATAAGCGGACTGTATGTTCTTATGAGAAATAAATTTCTTTAAACCGAAAAACACAGACTCTATGAAGACGAAGACATGTCAGCAGCTGCAGTTCCTAATCTTGGAAATATTTTTGGAAACCAAAATGGGCACATGGATGATGTTACAGAGGATAATAATTATTTACCACCATCGCATCTACAACTTGATTTTGTGGAAATGAGAAATGTTACACCTACTAGGATAAGAAACGAAAATTTCAATTGCCAATCCAAAAAACATAATGATTACTTATCACCTGCAAAGGAGAAATGTAATACTCAATACTCAATACTCAATATTTTTATTTGCATTCCACAATGTGAACTTAGGTGGTAGGTACATTATAAAATATACATAATATTAGATCATTGTGGACCCCGTCGGGCACAGCAAAATAGGATAGAGGAAGAGGGCTATTATTATATTATTATTTGAAAAAGTAAAATATAAATGTTTTTCTACTACTCACTTCGACTTTGATCCTATTTATTATATTTGGTATGCATTTTTAATTATTCATTTTATTTATCATTAAAATATTCATTAATATTATAATAGCATTTATGGATTAGGTATTGTTTTAGTTTATTTATGAATATATTAAATTTTTGTTCATTTTTAATTGCTTCTGGTAATTGATTATATATTTTAACTGACATTACTAAAGTGCTTGTTGAGTGTATTTTCAGCTTAGAGCTACCAGGTAGGTTTAATCGATTTTTGTGTCGTAGTGTATATCGACTGTCGCAACAAACACTATCGAAACTGCAAAAAAACGATATTTGCTTTTTTACATAATTGAAAAGAGAATTTAAAACGCTATCGGATACAAAAAAAAATAATCATTAAAAATTAATTATTAGAGAAGTTTTTAACTGAACAAAATCGATAAAGAACATGTTGCGCTACGAACATGTTTGGAAGTGGCACTTACAATGATGTTACGTGCGAGCGTGTTGCGCGAGCGTCCCGAACCTACCAGTATCGTCACTGTTCGCCGCGATGTGACGGAGTGATGTCGCGTTAGTTTTATTTAGTTAGATTAGTAACGTTTCGTGTTTAGTTTTTGTTATTATTATTCTTAAGATATTGTTAAACTGGTTAGTCGGGGTCGACAATTCGTTAATTTGATTCAAACAAATGGACAACCCATTGAAAGAGCAACAAATAAAACAAACTACGATAATAATGATTCTGGTAAGTTGTGCATATTTTCTAAATAATGATAGTTCAAGTAATAAAACTATATCTTGCGTATTTTTAATGTGCTTGTTACAAAAATACTGTTTTGTTTTACTTGAAATATAGTGCATTAACTTAAGTATTAAGAAACGTTGTCGTGATTCGAGTTTAACAAGTAACACTATTGAAAATGGTAGTTTCGATAATGTTCGATCATTGTGATGATAAATACATCTGCATATTTATCGAAAATGGTAGTTTCGATATTATCCGTATAATTTTAATAATATCTAGAGTTTTGTAACTATCGAAACTGTCAATTTCGATGTTTTTTTTTTGGTTAGTTAATGTATTGAATCTACCATATTCGATGTTGTTTTACGTTTATAGATGAATTTGGTTGGTAGATTCGATTAGTAAAGTGTTTTTTTTTTTCATTTATATGTTACAAATTTTATTGCTTTTTATAATATTTTTTATTCGTTTTCATTTTAGAATCACCTGCGCCACCTAACTAAATTAATAATGAAGAATGGAGGGTTCTAAATAATTTGTTCGGTGGTGACAAAGATACTGACTTACTTGTAAAAGTAAATGAACCCAACATAATAATCGAAATGTCACAGGAAGAAAAAGAGAATGACTGTCTACCAAATGACTGGAGCACAGTTATACTCGGTAGTGAGAAAGCTACGCCTGTCCCATCGCCTTCTCAGAATAGTTTTTGCACTGAAACAGGACAGTCTCAAGAACTTGGCAACATTCTGAGTGTAAACTGCTTGATAACTGAATTTGAAAATCCTATTTCTCCGAATGTGTCGAGAGAGACCCGTTGAGACAGATGTTCAAAGAGAGTTACTAACTAACTAATTCCAGTAAGGGTTATGTTTCTAAAAGAGGAAAAAATGTTGCAGCTAATACGTAAGCTCAGACAAATTTTCAGATGATATCCAAATATCAATTTTGAACAGTACTGGCAACTAGCAGACCACACAAAACAATGGGAGTAAATAAACAAATTTACGTAAAGGGTAGAAAGAACAAGAAAACCACCGAAGGACCATCTAGGCGTAATTACACTACCAAATACTATCTATCTTTGCCTGTCGATAATTCCAAATATGAATATCACCAAGTTTGTTTAAAAAGGTTTTGTGCTACTTACTCTTTCCATAACAGTGTGTGATACAGGACTTGTACCAAAACAGTATCATTTTTTTTTAGAACCTTGGCATAGGAAATGAGAGTTTGCTATAAAGTGATGATGATGATTAGAGATCTCCTTAGTTATCTAATCATCAACAAAAAAAAAAATCAAACTTAGCTACCTACAGATACCTTTGTAGCTTCTTGAGCCTTGAGTTGAGCTGCACAGTCGTGCAGCTTAACGCAAAACTTAAGGAGCTCCCACCAAAGCACAGCCAGCGAGACACAAGCAACCGCAGTAAGTCCACTCAATGTGTCTGGTTCTTTCCTCAAAAGATCATTTCAGACATTGTTCTACATGGTCTTCACATGATCTGACCAAGATTAGGTTTGGACTTTAAAAGAGACTGACCTCTGAGTTGGTTTCGGCCCTTCTTCTCAGAGTAGTCGGATAGGAAACGCTGAGCTCATCTAGTTTTTTTTAAATATAATTGACGAGTAAAAGTGATTGTGTAAACCTACTTACAGAAATAAATAATTTATCACTTTAGCTGTTGGTAAAGAAGACTGATTGTTTTTCTGTTATAATATTTAGGTGCTCAATTCGACCTAAGAGTCGATTTTTTTTTAATTCATATTAGATTTTATTGTTATTGTGGTCCAGAATGACTTTATACCATCTTACTAGTATGTTTTCTTTATAACTGTTACAAGTTAAGCAGTTATATTATTTTTACTGATCTCATTGGTTTATATCAGTTATTATTTTGAATAAGAAAATATGTTTTTGATTTTTACAGACCCAGTGGGCTGTGATTAGTTTTGGATAGTCATTATAGGTACTTCTTCATTGCACTTAATTGGAAAAAGACCAAACCTGTCTCAAACGATTCGATTTTAAGTTTTTTGTTTCATGATATTGTGTTTTGTTTTAAATAAATACAACATTATTTTTAGTGTATTGCAAACCTGAATATAGTTTGTTCAGAATAAGTAACTGAATCGATTCCAATAATTTTCACACCAACTTATATTTTGTCCCAAAAATAGTTAAAAAAGGTTACAAGTTGGACACCGAGCGAAACTAACTACATATCCGCAATCATATTATGCGTCCAACACAGATCATGGCCGCTTGGCCAGTTTTGAAATTTTGTACATAGATTCTTTACATAAACTAGACCCGTGTTTCGGGTTTCGCATGTACTAAAACTAATGTTGTATATTTTTTATTAATGAAAAATGCATTTTTATTTATTAAATCTGATGTACACAGACCTAAGTGAGTGCTAAGCAAGACATCGAAAGTGCATTTTTTTTTTTCTATAATAACTTTCTTAGAACAGTAACGAAAGTACCATATTCGATATTCACGTGTGTTAGAACACTATCGAATTTGGCACTTTCGATGACATTCTGACTAGTATAAGCGTAAAACATTATCGATAGTGAAATATTTAAAAGTATATGAAATATGAAATTTGTTGTCAAGGTAAAAAAAACTGTATAAAATTTACTATTTATTCCATATATAATTTTACTGAAGTTAATAATACAAAATCGTTTGCATCGAATTACAACTTTGAATTGCTCTCCTTTAAAGTACGTGCTTTGAAGTTTCGATAGTGTTTGTTGCGGCAGTCGATATTTGGTTTGTATGTTTTCTCGTGTAGTGAATAATTGTTGGTTGTTTCTAACAAATTTGCATATTTCTAGGATATATATACATGGAAGTGTTAAAAGTTTGTGTTCTTGGAAATGTGGTTTGCAGCTGTCTGTGGCGTCTATGTTAACTAGGATTCTTATTAGACGTTTTTGTAGTGTGAAAAGTGTAGGTGCATGTGTACTGTTTCCCCATAATATTACGCCATAGCTTAACCATGCGTATGCATAGGCATAATACGTAACCAAGGCTGTCTGAAGGTTTGTAGTTTTTTTTAATTTCGCGGAGGGCATAAGCAAATTTAGATAATTTTGACCGATTTTTTTTTATGTGTGATTTCCAATTTAAAGGTCATTGGGCATATCTGACCCGCTTAGCGAAGAGTGGCGGACATTAACCAAAATAGTTTTAAACTAAGGGGAATAATATGACCTTTCATTGCATATAATTATTTAATTAAAAATCGATGGAGAAAATTGTACAGGATCGTTTGAAAAATATATAAAACAAACGGTTTCAGAGGATTTTATTTAATCTTATAAAGGCATAAAAAGAATTCCGATACCATACAGCATGGTGCACGGATGCGCCAATGTTCAGACTGTTCAGAGGCGTGTATACGCTGTCTCTTTCACACATTAAATCAAATCAAATCAAAAGTCATTTATTCAAACTAGGCTGAGAATCAGCACTTTTCAAACGTCAAAATTACAAAAGACAGTCCCCCAAAACGCCCGCCCTTCACCACTTCCTAGTGCTTTCGCTGGGAAGAAGAAGTGGCGGAACAAACTCCCCAGCAGCACAGCTGTCTGTTCAGTTAGAAAATATACTTGACTGAATACAATACAAGGTATGCAAAGCAATTAACATTACAAGACACAGAACGCTAAATTAAATTATTTGCCATATGTCAGCTAGCAACGCCAATATACCAAGAAATACAATAAAAAACTATACGTACTCAAGCAAAAATTAATAAATGGAAATTAAATAAAAGCCTCCAGGTATAAAGGGCGTGACCGCTAATATATTTATGCAATGCTGGGTTCAGTTTACATAGCTGTCGCTTGAAGTCACAAATGATAAACTAGGACCATAAGGAAACTAAATAAACAAGTTATTAATAATGATAACAATGATAAAACCATGGTCAGCAAGACGACCAGTCACCACAAGCAGCACCCGTTCACGAGCATAACGCAAAGGTCAGCCATTACCCCCCTCGCCATATTTGAGGGAAGGAGACAACCCGACCCCCGACGCTACCGCAAGCAGTGACATCTAAGGGAGCATGACGAACTTGCTGCCGGTTGCTCAGGTAAGAATAATATGATCAATTGTCGAGGTCACTAGCTAACCACATGTTGCAATCAACTCATTAGAAAACATTGCAATGGGTTGATTATGTCAATAATAAAATTAAAATTAAATTAAACTGATTTGACTTATACAGCCCAATAAAAAAAACAATTGTATAATGAGCTCATATAACCTATCAGTAATTCTTTGTAAATTAATTCTGGAGAAAGAACATAAACATTGTCTTGAGTTAATCAGGGCGACCAACTATTCTTATCGTTTAAGTAGTCGTTGATAGAATAGTATGCCTTTGAACAAAGGTTAGATTTTACTTGAGCTTTAAATGCATTAAAAGGCAAATCTAGCAAAGAAGAGGGTAGCTTGTTATAAAAGGCTATACCAAGACCAACAAATGAGTTATGAACCTTATGAAGCCGGTGAAAGGGAGCACGTAGTTTGTCCTTATTTCTGGTGTTAACATTGTGAATATCACTGTTTTTAGTATACAAGTGTATATTTTGCCTAATATATAAGATGTTGGCAAAGATGAATTGTGATGCAACCGTGAGAATACCAATATCTTTAAAAAAATCTCTTAGAGAAACTCTAGCACCTAGCTGGTAAATTGCTCGAACAGCTCGTTTTTGAAGGATAAATATATTTTGTATATCAGCTGCTTTGCCCCACAGCAGAATACCGTAGGACATAACGCTGTGAAAATAACTAAAATATACTAAACGAGCTGTATCAACGTCAGTGTACTGTCTTACTTTCCTGACGGCGTAGGCAGCCGAACTGAGCCTTCCCGCTAGGCTCGATATATGTGGTCCCCACTGAAGTTTGGCATCTACTGTTATTCCCAGAAAAACTGCCGAACTCACAGTTTCAAGCGCCTCTTTATCTAAGACGATGTTGGGTCCTAGATTTCTAACATTCGGTAAGGCGAACTTTACACATTTCGTTTTCTTGGCATTGAGAACTAGGTTATTTGACGTAAACCAATCCGTAACTATTGAGAGTGCACTGTTTACGTCGTCAAAATCTTGTCTATTCCTATCTACTTTAAAAATAAGAGATGTATCATCAGCAAACAGTACAACGTCACAGATTCCCTTTAAATGGAATGGTAAATCATTAATATACACTAAGAACAAGAATGGACCCAGTATTGAGCCTTGCGGTACACCTAACTGAACTGGTAGCGCGGAAGATTTCACACCATTAACATCTACACATTGGAACCTATTATGTAAATAACAATTTATTACGTTGAGAGCTTCGTTTTGGACACCGTAATGACTTAGTTTACGCAAAAGCGTGTCATGGTGCACGCAATCAAAGGCTTTGGAAAGATCACAGAAAACTCCGATAGCATTTTGCGAGCCCTCCCATGCGTTAAATATGTGTTTCAGCAACGCAACACCCGCATCTGTAGTCGAACGACCTTTTGTAAAGCCATACTGTTCATTATGAAGGAGGCTATTTAAATTAAAATGTCTTAGCAACTGCTTGAGTATTAATTTTTCAAATATTTTGCTAAATGAAGGTAAGATGGAAATGGGCCTAAAATTACCAACGTCGTTTTTATTACCTGATTTAAATAAAGGTATGACTTTACTACTCTTCATGAGGTCAGGAAAAATTCCTAAATCAACACATTTATTAAAAGTAACAGCTAGATAGGGGGCTACGATGTCTATTATATTACTTAAAAGTTTAATGGAGATGCCCCAGTAGTCACCGGTGTTTTTAGACTTTAGTAGGTTAAAAACATTAACTACATCATGTGGGGTTACATGTTCGAAACTAAATAAACGAATACATTTAGGTACACTACTATGCAAAAGGGTTTCAGCTTTAGACGGGGACGAATTTAAGGAGCGAGTCGTAGTTATAGGTATGTTGGCAAAAAACTCATTAAAAGCTTCAGCTACGTCAGCGGCTTTATTAACTAATTTATTATCTACCATAATCTCAAGTAGTTTTTCTTGTTTAACTGATTTACCAGTTTCATTGTTAATAATTTTCCAAGTCGTTTTTACTTTATTATTAGAATTTTTAATAGCATCGCTTAAAAATTTCGATTTAGCAAAAGCGCTAATCTTTTTAAATAATTTTGAATAATTTTTGACATACTCTAGGAAAGGAGTGTCAAACCTGTATTTTTTCAAACCATATAACTCGTATAGTCTCGCTCTACTTTTATAAATACCCGGAGTAGCCCATTGGTTAAAGCCAACGGAGGATCCATTAATATTAATAGTTTTGGTCTTGAAAGTAGATTGGTACTCTTTTTGCACAACATCAAAAAGGGCACCATAAATTTAATTAGGATTCTTGTGTTCTACTATAGATGGTGTAATTCTATGAGCTATATTATTTTTAAACATTTTGCAACGGGCAGCTGTATAAGGCCTGCATTCAATTTTACGCGGCTGTTTATGTAATGGCATGGGGAAGCTAGCTAATAAACCACAGTGGTCGGACGTTAAGTCAGTTAAGACTAATTTGGTTTTGGCATCAAAAACACTAAATATATTATCAAGACAGGTTGACGAAGATGCCGTGATTCTAGTAGGTTCAAAAAACAAGTTAATTAAATTATAAGACTTAAACAAATTGAGGAGTCTAATACTTAATGGAGTAACATCTAAAATATTAATATTGAAATCTCCGCATAAAATAATACTTTTGTTACTTGATTTCAAACTATTGAGAGAATCCTCCATTACCGATTCAAAACTAATAAAATCCCCAGAGGGGGGTCGATAAACGCAAATTATAATGTATCGCTCAAGTTCAACACAAGACAACTCTATAGTGCGCTCGATTGAAAGATTAACTAAATCTAAACGTTGCTTACATTTCAACTTGTTTGAAACAAGAACTAAAGAGCCACCGCGAATAGCACTTTTTCTCACAAATGCACTCTGTACGGTAAAGTTATCATCATTGATAAACACTACTTCATGTTCCTTCAACCAGTGTTCAGTCAAACATAACACCTGAACATCATAGTTCTCCATAAATAAACTTAACTCTAGCTCTTTGCCGGACAGACCCTGCATATTTTGATGTACAACATTCAACATATGTGGCTGACCCGTTGTCGCACCTAATAGTTTAAACTACAAGGTGTATCAAAAGTAGTGTTAGTACCACTACTAACAGTAATCGAAGGTACCCTACAGGTACCGGTGTCACTGTGTATGTTGTATGCTAAAAGATTAGCAATTTGTCTCCTACAACTAGGTGGCAAATACATAGTATAATTTGTCAGTTTGTAATCAGTAATGAATTGATTACAATCAAAATATAAAATAGCATCACTGTGATGACATGTCCTATTATAAATTAACATATTTAAATTATAAATGTGCCTATTTTGCTCATCAGACAAATAATGAGAATACGGCAAGGCACAAAAAAAAAATTACAATTATTGGACTCATTGAGATGTAACATCAACTGGACAGATTCAATTATGTCCTTTTTTCGTACAGTTAAATTAGACAGGTAGAACAAGTTTCGTTGCGCTCGCGCACTGTCTCACCGCCCTCCGCGTAGTCCTTCGTCACGTCATATCCGAATGAAACAGTACTATACATATATTATGTTAAACCCGACACAACATGGAAGACAAAGTATAGAAGAGTATTACTGCTCAAGTATACATGGCCGCCGCACTGTCGGGAGCTGCGCCCATATCGCAAGCATAGTTTATTATCTGTCTTGGGCCAGACATCAGGAAGCAACAGATGCACCCGCTGCCTTTTTAAATGATCTTATGCTTGATTTGGATCAAATTGAATAGAAAATATTCTAATGAATTAGCATTTTATTCATCTTCCCTATATCAGTTTATAACACGAATTTTGCGAGATTCCCGTGGCTCACATTAATGTGACTAATGCCATAGTAAATCAGAGCCATATATCAATACACTGCTATATTTCGTTTGTGTCCGCCATGGGTATGGTTTCCATACTAAGGTGCCCAATGACCTTTGTATCTATGGATAGACCGAGTAGGTTAAATTCTTGTACTGTATCTATTTTTATGTCATTGTAAATAAAATTTATATCTAGGGGTGCTTTTTGGCGTGGGTGAAAGGACATGATTTTAATTTTATTAAAATTGATCTCGAGGTTGTGTTCTGTCATCCATGTTTTTATTTTGTTGAGTGCGTTTGTAAGCGTTTCAGTTAGGTTGCTATTGTTTTGACATGAAGTTAGTACTGAGATATCGTCAGCAAACAGAACACATGATTCATTTATGATTTTTGGGAGGTCGTTTATATAAATTATAAATAAAAGGCATCCAATTACGCTCCCCTGGGGGATTGAGGCATTAATTTTATTGCTGTCCGATCGAATGTGTTGTATTTGGTTAGTATGTTCATTATAGTATTCGACTTCAACTTGGTGTTCCCTATTTTCCAAGTATGATTTAAACCATTCATGAGTATTCCCGCGGATACCTATTCCTTGTAACTTATTAAGTAAGATATTATATTGCACTTTATCGTAGGCCTTTGTCATATCTAACAGTATACTCACAGCGTACTTTTTCTTATTAATTATATTAATAGCATCCTGGATAAATTTATATACTGCTAGAACTGTAGAGCGGTTTTTCCGGAAACCGTTTTGTGATTCATTAAAGATGTTGTATTTTTCGCAAAAAGAATAAACACGATTACACATCGCTTTCTCAAATATCTTCGATGCTGTAGGTAAAAGAGCTATAGGACGGTAGTTAGTGGGATCGGTTTTAGCATCATTTTTGTGAACTGGTTTTATTATAGCTTTCTTTAGGTAGTTCGGAAATTTTCCTTCTTCAAAAGACTGATTGACAAGCAGGTAAAATGGCAGGGTAAGTTCATTAGCACACTGTTTTATTAGGGTTGGTGGTAATTCGTCTATTCCGTAGCTGTTTTTGTTTTTTAGGCTTTTTAGCAATACATTTATTTCACCAGGATCTACTGGGCTTAGGAATTGTTTTCTGTGGGGTGAAGTACCGAGGTGCCGCGCGGCTCTTTGTTGGGGGGTTGGGTATGCCCCGCTCCGATAGATGCAAAGAAGTTGTTGAATATATTTGCAATTTGTTTAGATTCCGTGACCACTTTATTATTAATTTGTAGTGTTATGTTGTTTTTGACTTTTTTAACATTTTTGTTCGTTCTTTCATTGATTATTTTCCACATAGTCTTCACTTTATTACTAGATTTTATTAATTTATTTATATACTGCAGTTTTTTTGCTTTGTTTACGGTTTTTTTTAAAGTCTTTTCATACATTTTATAATTTTGTTTAATTAATGGGTTATTAGTTTTAGTTGCAAGTATTTTTTCTAGTCTTTTATTTATGCACGAAATTTTGATTCCTTTAGTAAGCCAATATTTTTTGTAATTTGTTTTTATCTTTAGTTTTGTTTTTGGTATACATTGGTTTAGCAAGTTAGTAAGTGTATTATTAAATAATTCGTAGTTATCATTTATGTCTTTATCGCGTTTGATTATGTCGTTCCAGTTTATTTCACTCAATTTGGATTTAAACTGTTGTGTGTTTTTGTTATTAAACAGCCTTTTTTTTAATAACTGTAATAACGCGATAACCCCTGTAGAAGAACAGAATCACTTCAGTGTACAACTGGAAGGCGATAGATTCGTTGATGACGAAGAAATGTTGGCAGCAGTTACTTATTTTTGAAAATATTCCTCAAACACCAAATTGTCTACCGGATGAAGTAACTGAAGATGAAATGAATGTACCCCCACCTGCAAAGAACAAACGTATCAAAGATGGCAATAAAGAAATATATTATTATTATTAAAGATCCTGCAGATAGACTAAAAGCTAGCAAACAGAAACATCCAATGGTCGCTGCTTGTCAAGATAAATGCATAAGAAAGTGTACAGTAAATATTACTGAAGAACAAAGACAAACAATTTGGGATAGCTACTGGAATATGGATATACAAAGATGAAGAGATTTTATTTCACGTAACGTAGAAAATAATAAAATTGCCATACGGTATTCTAACTCCACCAAGCGAAACCACACCTATACATACAAATTACTTTAATAGAGATAGATGACTTTATTGAACTATTCCACCCGGCATCATCTCACTATAGATTAGAGCATGCACCTAACCGACGGTATTTGCCAACTGGACTGACGCTCTCTCAAATGTTTCTATTTCTAAAGAACCATCTAGAACGTCAAAACAAACAGCAATGTAGCTGGTCTACATTCCACAAGAGGATCAAAATGAAAAACATTACAACTCAGCAACCTATACAGGATAAATGCTCATGATGTAGCTCACCCTAAACCTAAGCTGCCTAGAGATGAAAGTGTCACAGAACATTCATGCCACGAATGCAATTGTGAATTTTATATTCAGTATCCGCAGAATTTTGAAAATAAAAATATTTCTAGAGCTCACATGAATGCGGACAGCAAGGATGCTGAAGAAGATGACTCCGGGATCGCAATATTTACAGTAGATATGCAAAAATGTATAACCATGCCACAACTAAACAATAAAGATTTAGCCGAATACTGAACCTATTCAATGAAACCTTTGCCGGGATAGGTAAAGGAAATAAGCCGGCGACGGCGATGTTGTGGTATGAAGGCGAATCTGGTCGAAAAGCATTTGATGTAGCAACGGCATATGTTCTATTTCTAAAAATATATTGCAGAGATTATAAAACTGTAATTTTGTATGCAGATAATGGCAACGCGCAAAATAAAAATAAAATTTTATACTCTGCGCTGCTGAGACTAATCAACGATTGCTGCAATGAGATCAAAACTATCAAAATTGAATACCTGGAGCCAGGTCACACCTACATGTCCGCTGACAGTGTACATGGTGCCATAACCAATAAAATGAACAAGTCAGGAAAGGGAAACGCCCATTCTTGGCCATGTTTTGCCCATCAATGTGATAAATGCAAAAAAATGCCCATTTAGTAACTAAAATATTGCTATTACTTATTTGTAATGAAATCTCTGGAATTAAAAGCTGATTTAATCAAGAAACTCAATCGTTTATTGCCTTATTTAACACTTCCGGTCGTTGGTCCTGTCAAAGTAGGGATGACAACTTTTACGAAAAAAAATCGAGACACTAAAACGGGTTACGTACCAAAAATAGATTTTTTGGAAAATCAACTTTTATTACGTATTGTTTCGCTTTTGTTATTTTCTTTACAGGCAAAAAAAATGTTTATCCATATTCGGCCTTAGATACGATCCATTTAACCGATTCCGTGTTTCCAGTTTTTTTAAAATATAGATTTTTCGATAAATCTATCTTATAACGTCATCCCTACGTCAATAATAATCGTAATTGACAACAGATTGACATTGACATTTCACATTTTGTTTGGTGCTGTTTCCTTGCGACTTGTGATTTTCATTTCTACTAAGTTTTTCTATTTGATATTCCGACGACTTTGATTACGATGTGGTTACAACTTGTATAATTGTTAAGAATGACGAAACAGGATTAGAAGCAATACGACAATATTCTTGCAATTGTATATCTGATCGGAGGACAGTAGGGTGTTGTGCCCACGTGATGACAATTGTGTTTCTGGGGCTGGGCAAGGTTTCAATCAAATATAATTCCCCCAGCCTAATTCCTAGATGACGTGCTTGTCATTTATTTAAATGAGAACGAATAAAAAATCAGAAATCTATAAGTATTTCTTTTTAACCTTGAATTTTTATATTTCATTTATAAAAGTCCAACCGAGTTCTATGTAAAAAATAGTGTTTGTAACAACATAACAACACGTTCCGGGTGTTGATGGAGCTGCCGCGATTTTGCAGCGCGTCCGGCATGTTTGCGGACGCGGTCGTTGATAGTTTTTCGGCGATCATGCGCAAGAGATGCGCATCCTTGCTACGCCGTGTTCGCGCCAGCCCCAACACCATCCTAAGAGTGTTGGCTGATAGGTGGGACTCTCCGATCTTGGGGCGCTGGATACGACTGCTGACTGCGTGCAGTCGTATCATTAACAGTAGACATTCCCCAGGATCGGCGAGCCTCACCCAGCTTGGGAGTGAAATGTTTACTTATTTATTAGGTTGTAGTGACACAGTACCTGTCACACATACCTTGAACCAGGTACCTTTACCTCATACCACCAAACCAATTACCATTACCAGATACCACCGAGCCAGTTACCACATACCACCGAGCCAGTTACCTTACCACGTTTTAACACTCTGCACAAGAAACAGTGAAGCAAGGCATCTTGAAAAAGACGAGTACGTAATAACACACTTCTTGATAAAGAAACAAGATCGCAAACACGACGCGGCACGAGCGTCATCACAACGCCGCGCCACACACGTTCGCGGTTCGCTTCGAAAGAAGCGGTTTTGTAAGCGCATGCAGAGCAAGCAGAAGCACCAGCACCCTCCGTGTCGTCACTGCACATCTCGGGACCTCGCAGATGGATACACGACGCTGACGACACACGCGTCCCGCGGATCGGCAGACAGTCTTCACTCGACGACGGCACCTGGGGGAAAAGGACCGCGCTAGGCGCGCGACTCATATTTATACCTTCGCGGCGAATAGTGCCGCGTGCAAAACAACGCCCCGAGCCCCGCGCGCGGCTCGCCCTACGGCGCGTCGCTATTGGTCAAGATAAATGTAAACAATAAGATGCTAGGACTAAGGTACTATTGTTAGTGTATATATAAGTAGGTTGTTTTAGAAAATAAATCAGTTGTTAAATTCCCGCCGGAGAAGTTATTATTTTCACCACGTCGCGTCACGGTGCCCAACACTAAATTGGTGACCCCTCGAACACGACCCTGAAGCCGAAGCCGAGTTTCCGCAACATCGAATCATCACCATGAAGGCGAACGAGTTCAGCGATGCTTAGGGCACCACATCAGTAAAGAGCGACGTGGCAACAATTTCACTTCCGGCACGGCTACCACCATTTTGGCGCCAAAACCCGCGCCTGTGCTTCGCGCAGTTTGAAGCCGCCGTTGCTGCCAGCAAGATAAGTGAGGAGCAGAAGTTCAACCTCGTCGTCCCACTACTCGACAACAGCGACCTGGAACAAATCGGAGACATCATCCTACATCCTCCGACCACCGGCAAGTACAGCACGCTCAAAGACAGACTCATCTCAACGTACCAAGAGTCAGACCACCGGCAGTTACAGAAGCTACTCAGCGGCCTCGAACTCGGCGATAACAAGCCGAGCCAGCTGCTGCGTAAAATGCGAGACCTCAGTGGCAAGCTACTTTCGGATGAAGCGCTGAAAGTTATGTGGCTCAACCAGTTGCCCGCTCAAGTTCGCGCCGTGCTCTCCGTCAACACCGAGTCATCGCTCGAAGTGCTAGCTGCGATGGCAGACAAAATGATGGAGCATTTTGAACCCGCTACAGTCGCCGTAGTCTCCACAGCAAACCCTTCGTCAACAAGTCCAGCAGTCAATGAGGTACCGATAAACACAATTACAAGCCTACAAATCAATATGCTTACGAAACAAATAGAGAAATTGTCACTCGAAGTCGCCGAACTCCGCAACCATCAATATTCGTCGTATCGCCTTTCCCGCCAAAACTCCGCACATCGTGGCCGCTCACGCTCACATTCAAGACAGCGTACTGATAACGCCCGCAAGCCCGGCGATCCCGACTGGTTGTGCCGGTACCACTACCGATTCGGCAACGCGGCACGAAAATGTGAATTGCCGTGTTCCTCAGCAAAGCGGGAAAACTAGAACGTACATCGACAGTGGCGGGCGTCGATGTAAACCAAACAAGCCGCCGCCTATGTGTGATCGACATCAACAATAGAGAAAAATTTCTTGTCGACACGGGAGCCGACATATCGGTATTAGCCGCTCGAAACCTGAAATATTCAAAACCGGCGGAGAATGCAGGCTACAAACTTTTCGCGGCAAACGGAACAGAGATTCGTACCTACGGAGAGCGCACACTCGAGCTCAACCTAGGCTTACGAAGAAGTTTCAAGTGGACTTTCGTCGTCGCCAATGTGAAAACTTCATTACTGGGTGCCGACTTCCTAGTGCATCATAAACTGTTAGTCGACTTGCACCAAAGAAAACTCATCGACCGTGTAACCGAGCTCAGTGTAAACGCCATCAAAATAAACAGCAAAGAAGAATCGATTTACATCATCAATCGCGACCACACTCATCACGACCTGCTGAAGAAATATCCAGATGTGCTTCGACCAATGACACTCAAAACTCCAGCCAAGCATGACGTCACACATCACATCGAGACAACTGGGCCGCCGATCTACGCACGGCCGCGCCCTCTACCGCCCGACAAATATAAGGCGGCAAAACTCGAATTCGAGCGCATGATCGAGATGGGAATATGCAAGCCGTCAAACAGTCCGTGGGCGAGTCCACTTCACATTGTTAAAAAGAAAGACGGATCACTTCGAGTATGCGGCGATTACAGAAGACTCAACGCCGTCACCGTTTCCGACCGATACCCTATTCCACGAATCCAAGATTTTACATACCAACTTCACGGCAAGAAAATATTCTCAAAACTCGACTTAAAAATGGCATACTTCTGGATACCTATCGCAAAACAAGATGCTCAAAAAACAGCAATAATAACACCGTTCGGACTTTTCGAATTCACCTGCATGACGTTTGGCTTAAGAAACGCTGGTCAAACCTTTCAACGTTTTATGCACGAGGTTCTACGACAGTGGCGGGGCAAGACCTAAATTTCATGTGGGCAACATACATTTTGCGAGGCCCTCTGGTAACGCAAAAAGATGGATTTGAACAACAATTATTAGAAACTAATAATTTTTATTTATTATGGACAATCAAAAAGCTACAAAAAGACTATACATAAATGATTATAGGTAGGAAACAATGAAAGTGTTTAAAGTTTTAGTGATGCTTTAGTTAGAGGTTGGCACGGTATGCAAAAAAATCTAAAAACAGAAATGAGCGTGGACATTGGATAATACAACCAAAAAATAAATATGTATAAAAGTTGCAAGTTTTACATCTTTAGGATCAAATATCCATAAGCAATTTAAATAAACAAATAGGGATAACATATAAATAATAATAATATAATTATTAGGTTGTCTCATAAGTTCTTGCCATATTTTATTTTTCTCGAATTTTCTCGTATTTAAACTAAATTCAAGAAAGTTCTAGATCTTTCTAGTAAGGATGTCAAAATCAAATCAAAATCAAAATCAAAAGTCATTTATTCAAACTAGGCTGAGAATCAGCACTTTTCGAACGTCAAAATTACAAAAGACAGTCCCCCAAAACGCCCGCCCTTCACCACTTCCTAGTGCTTTCGCTGGGAAGAAGAAGTGGCGCAACAAACTCCCCAGCAGCACAGCTGTCTGTTCAGTTAGAACATACTTGACTGAATACAATACAAGGTATGCAAAGCAATTAACATTACAAGACACAGGACACTAAATTCAATTATCTGCCATATGTCAGCTAGCAACGCCAATATACCAAGAAATACAATAAAAAACTATACGTAGGTACTCAAGCAAAAATTAATAAATGAAAACTAAATAAAAGCCTCCAGGTATGAAGGGCGTGACCGCTAACATATTTATGCAATGCTGGGTTCTGTTTACATAGCTGTCGCTTGAAGTCACAAATGATAAACTAGGACCATCGAAGGAAACTAAATAAACAAGTTATTACTAATTATAACAATAATAAAACCATGGTCAGCAAGACGACCAGTCACCACAAGCAGCACCCGTTCACGAGCATAACGCAAAGATCAGCCACTTTGTTTTCGGTTTTTGCCTGTTTTGAATTTGAATTTAATAGATATTATATTTTATAAGTCATTTTAATGTTATTTATTTAGTTATTTATTTATTGTATGTGTAAACTATGGACTAGAATTGTCTGAAATAAATAAATTATTATTATTATTATTACCCCCCTCGCCATATTTGAGGGAAGGAGGCAACCCGACCCCCGACGCTACCGCAAGCAGTGACATCTGAGGGAGCATGACGAACTTGCTGCCGGTTGCTCAGGTAAGAATAATATGATCAATCGTCGAGGTCACTAGCTAACCACATATTGCAATCAACTCATTAGAAAACATTTAAATGGGTTGATTATGTCAATAATATAATAAAAATAAAACTAAACTGATTTGACTTATACAGCCCAATAAAAACAATTGTATAATGAGCTCATAGTATAATAACCTATCAGTAATCTAATTCTGGAGAAAGAACATAAACATTGTCTTGAGTTAATCAGGGCGACCAACTATTCTTATCGTTTAAGTAGTCGTTGATGGAGTAGTATGCCTGTGAACAAAGATTGGATTTTACTTGAGCTTTAAATGCATTAAAAGTCAAATCTAGCAAAGAAGAGGGTAGCTTGTTATAAAAGGCTATACCAAGCCCAACAAATGAGTTATGAACCTTATGAAGCCGGTGAAAGGGAGCACGTAGTTTGTCCTTATTTCTGGTGTTAACATTGTGAACATCACTGTTTTTAGTATACAAGTGTATATTTTGCCTAATATATATGATGTTGGCAAATATGAATTGTGATGCAACCGTGAGAATACCAATATCTTTAAATAAATCTCTTAGAGAAACTCTAGCACCTAGCTGGTAAATAGCTCGAACAGCTCGTTTTTGAAGGACGAATATATTTTGTATATCAGCTGCTTTGCCCCACAGCAGAATACCGTAGGACATAACGCTATGAAAATAACTAAAATATACTAAACGAGCTGTATCAACGTCAGTGTATTGTCTTACTTTCCTGACGGCGTAGGCAGCCGAACTGAGCCTTCCTGCTAGGCTCGATATATGTGGTCCCCACTGAAGTTTGGCACCTACTGTTATTCCCAGAAAAACTGCTGAGCTCACAGTCTCAAGCGCCTCTTTATCTAAGACGATGTTGGGTCCTAGATTTCTAACATTGGGTAAGGCGAACTTTACACATTTCGTTTTCTTGGCATTGAGAACTAGGTTATTTGACGTAAACCAATCCGTAACTATTGAGAGTGCACTGTTTACCTCGTCAAAATCTAGTCTATTCCTGTCTACTTTAAAAATAAGAGATGTATCATCAGCAAACAGTACAACGTCACAGATTCCCTTTAAATGGAATGGTAAATCATTGATATAAACTAAGAACAAGAATGGGCCCAGTATTGAGCCTTGCGGCACACCTAACTGAACTGGTAGCGCGGAAGATTTGACACCATTAACATCTACACATTGGAACCTATTATGTAAATAAGAATTTATTACGTTGAGAGCTTCGTTTTGGACACCGTAATGACGTAGTTTACGCAAAAGCGTGTCATGGTGCACGCAATCAAAGGCTTTGGAAAGATCACAGAAAACTCCGATAGCATTTTGCGAGCTCTCCCATGCGTTAAATATGTGTTTCAGCAAAGCAACACCCGCATCTGTAGTCGAACGACCTTTTGTAAAGCCATACTGTTCATTATGAAGGAGGCTATTTAAATTAAAATGTCTTAGCAACTGCTTGAGTATTAATTTTTCAAATATTTTGCTAAATGCAGGTAAGATGGAAATAGGCCTAAAATTGCCAACGTCGTTTTTATTACCTGATTTAAATAAAGGTATGACTTTACTATTCTTCATGAGGTCAGGAAAAATTCCTAAATCAACACATTTATTAAAAGTAACAGCTAGATAGGGGGCTACGATGTCTATTATATTACTTAAAAGTTTAATGGAGATGCCCCAGTAGTCACCGGTGTTTTTAGACTTAAGTAGGTTAAAAACATTAACTACATCATGTGGGGTTACATGTTCGAAACTAAATAAACGACTACATTGAGGTACACTACTATGCAAAAGGTTTTCAACTTTAGACGGGGACGAATTTAAGGAGCGAGTCGTAGTTATGGGTATGTTGGCAAAAAACTCATTAAAAGCTTCAGCTACGTCAGCGGCTTTATTAACTAATTTATTATCGACCATAATCTCAAGTACTTTTTCTTGTTTAACCGATTTACCCGTTTCATTGTTAATAATTTTCCAAGTTGTTTTTACTTTATTATTAGAATTTTTAATAGCATCGCTTAAAAATTTTGATTTAGCAAAAGCACTAATCTTTTTAAATAATTTTGAATAATTTTTGACATACTCTAGGAAAGGAGTGTCAAACCTGTATTTTTTCAAACCATATAACTCGTATAGTCTCGCTCTACTTTTATAAATACCCGGAGTAGCCCATTGGTTAAAGCCAACGGAGGATCCATTAATATTAACAGTTTTGGTCTTGAAAGTAGATTGGTACTCTTTTTGCACAACATCAAATGAGTATCTTTTATGGTGAAGGTATAAATAGGGGCGGGCGCAATGCAATAATTAGTCTTTAGTGAAAATGGATCAGCGTCAACTGCGAGCTATTATGCTATATGAGCATCGACTTAAAGTCTCTTCAACAGAAACGGCTAAAAAGATTAACACTGCATTTGGACCGGGTACACATTAACACATTAACAAGCAGTAGACTTAAAAATACATTACGCTATAAAACATCCCACACTGCAGTATATAGCAATAGTATTTTTAGTATGGGTATAAAAATATATAATAAGTTACCCATAGACATTAAGAGCCTACATTCAGCTGGTATTTTTAAAAGGAAGCTAAAAGACTTCCTGATTAAAAAGGCGTATTACTCTGTAAAAGAATTCCTTGAAGAAAAATAATTATTTCATATTAAAATGATTGTGATATTTAATATAATGTGATTTAAATTATAAAAATAGTACCTATGATATAATATAAAATGTTTGAATAATGAATGATAATTAATGTAATAAGTATAATGTAAACTCTATAACTGTAATATTGAGTAGTTATACTTTCTTTATATAGTTATAACCATTTCAATTGCAATGCCTTAACAGGCAACTAAGTTCTCAGGACCTAAACTATTGTTAACATCTCCAAAATTCTGTACACTTAGTTCGCAATAAAGAATTTGAATTTGAATTTGAATTTCTACTAGCGATCGGACTGTTCGTTTCTGGTACAAGCGTTTTGACACCGGTGATATAAGCTGCGAAGATCAACCTCGCCCAGGCCGAGCCACCAGCTTCGATGAAGATGCTTTGCGTCACGAACTTGAGCTACATCCAGACTATAGTACGCGCGATTTAGAAAAGGCCCTTGTACAATCCCACGCGACTATAGATCGTTATCTCAAATCGATGGGATATCGCAAAATGATGTCACGTTGGACACCTCATGCGTTAACGGACCATGACCGGGCCGTTCGTGTGGCCATTTGTCAAAGTTTGTTACTTCGTCCGCACAGACAGGACATTATTACATGTGACGAGAGCTGGATACATTATGAAACTAACACGCGTCATGCCTATTGGATTCCTCGCGCAGAAAACCCGCCAGCCCAGCCTAAACTTAATGAGCACGGTCGTAAGATTATGTTGTCTGTTTTCTGGGATTGGCAAGGAATGATTTTCTGGGGACTCCTCGAATCTCATCAGACTATTAACGCCAATCTGTATACGCAGCAGCTTCGCAAACTAGCAGAGATGTTAAAAATTAAGCGGCCAAAACGACTTGGAGTCCAACTTTTGCATGACAACGCACGACCTCATTGCGCCAAGTTAACACATAAACAGCTGGAGGAGCTAGGATGGCTGACTGTTTCACATCCACGTATAGCCCGGATCTTGCGCCTTCAGACTTTCATTTTTTTCGAGCTCTTAAATTTCATTTACTAGAAAAAAAAATCGAAAATTCTGAAAGTATTAAAATTGAACTTGAAAATTTTTTCGAGTCCCAGCCTGCCTCATTTTGGGAGAAGGGTATTCAAATTTTGCCCAGTAGATGGCTGACTGTTGTAGATAACGAGGGAGACTATATAATTGATTAAATGTGTTTTTTATTAATAAAAAAAAAATATTAATAATAATTTGTTTTTAACTGACAATAATTTATGAGACAACCTAATATTTACTTAATGTTCATGGGTAGGAATTTTTAAACTGAATTTTCGTACTTACAAAATAAGTCTTATTAAGTCTGTTTCTTAACAAGAGCACAAAAGCGGGTCTCAGTCGGTCGATTAATAAAAAACCGGTAAAGTGCGAGGTGTTTGGTGCAGGAGTTCCATACAATTTTTTAGAAACTACTGGCACTAGCCCGACGGTGGTTCCCCATAATACTCGTAGTTAACGCATATGGTGCTAGCCGAAATAAAAATGAATTTGGTAAGTGTAAGGGTTATTGTTATATGACGAATAATATTTTTCGTCAGCTTAAACGCGAGAAAAAATTTTGCTCGTCCTGCCTTCGAGGAGCGAGGCCCCTAGGAGCGCGAGGCCGTAGGCGATGGCCCACGTGTCCCACGCCTTACGCCGCCTCTATCTACGAGGACTAGATGAAAACGTATTCTGTTTCGTCGACGATCTGCTCGTACACTCAAGAAATAAAGAAGAACACCGCCGCCATTTAGAAATAGTACTCGAACGCCTAAATACCTACGGCGTCAGTCTTAACATCGACAAGTGCGAGTTTGACAAGGAAAACATCGAGTTCCTCGGATACCAAGTGACATCAGAAGGAATCAAACCCACTCAAGAACGAATACAAGCCATAGTGAACTATCCGAAACCACAAACAGTTCAAGAACTAAGAAGATTCTTAGGAATGATGAACTTCTACCGTAGTTGTTTACCACATCAAGCCGAGTACCAACATGAATTAAATAAATATCTACACAACAGCAAAAAGAAAGACAAAACTCCGATACAATGGTCTCAAGAAGCAGAACAAGCCTTTGAGAAATGCCGACAAAGCATACTCGAGGCAACGACACTGACTCACCCGATACCTAACGCGCCGCTATGTTTATTTACCGACGCATCTAATACTAGCATCGGCGCCGTTCTACAACAAAAAGTGGACAACTTGTGGAAACCACTGGCATTTTATTCAAAAACTATGAGTGAGACGCAGCGACGCTACAGCGTGTACGATCGCGAATTATTAGCAATGTACACCGCAGTGCAACACCTACGACGACTGATAGAGGGCAGTGACCTAACAATATTCACCGATCACAAACCATTAACTTACGCGCTGACAAGAACACCGAGTAGTAGCGATACACCACGAAGAGAACGCCAGCTACACTACATCAGTCAGTTCTGTTCAAAGATCCAATACATTCACGGTGATAAGAACGAAGCAGCGGACGCCTTATCACGCATTGAAGAAATCAACTTGTCACACTGTACGATCGACTACAACCAACTTGCTCAAGATCAACAAAATGATGAAGAACTGAAGAGCTGCATGTCCAACCCGAATCTAATGTTTGTGCCTATCACATTGCCCGGAGGTCAACGACCCATCATATGTGAAACATCAACTGGCAACGTTCGTCCATACCTACCAGCGACTTATCGTTTATCAGTATTTAAAGCGCAACACGAACTAAGTCACCCTGGTGTGCGAACAACAAGGAAGATAATGTCTACAAAGTTTTTTTGGCCAAGTATGAACAGAGAAGTTGGTTTATGGGCGAAATCATGCATCGGTTGCCAGCGCGGGAAAGTTCAACGACACGTTATCAGTCCACTCGGCGAGTTCCAAAAATCATCGCGTTTCGAACACATTCACGTTGACATCGTAGGACCACTGCCGCCATCTAACGACTACAGATATCTAGTAACAATGATCGACCGCTGCACTAAATGGCCGGAGGAAATACCTATTCGTGACGTCACCGCCGACACTGTTGCTAAGGCGATTTACGAGGGATGGATAACGCGATTTGGCTGTCCGTTACGTGTAACAACGGATCAAGGAAGACAATTCGAATCGTCGCTATTCAACGCTCTGATGAAGAAATTTGGCATCACCAGGATTCGAACTACTGCATACCACCCGCAAGCAAATGGTCAAGTAGAACGCTGGCATCGAACGTTGAAGGCCGCGCTCATGGCTAGAGGTGCCGGCATACACTGGAGCGAGGAATTACCGACAGTGCTGCTTGGGCTACGTACAGCGCTGCGTGAAGACACACAAGTCAGCCCGGCTCTGATGACCTACGGATCGACACTTAGAATACCGTCAGATTTCTTCGCGCCTACACAGCCGAAAAATGAAGACGCAGAATTCGTCCGCCAGCTGACCGAAACAATGGCATCACTCGCGCCAAGCAGCAAGTCACGTAACAACAACAGGAGCACGTTTGTATACAAGGACTTAGCGACATGTACTCATGTTTTCGTGCCCAACGATACCGTGCGAAGTCCATTCACCCCTCCTTACGACGGCCCGTTCAAGGTGATTCATCGCGAAAGCAAACATTTCACCATACAGATGCCACTTCGAACTACAGTCGTCTCAATAGACAAACTTAAGCCAGCGCACCTACTCAACGATGAAGAGTCTACCACTTCTCAACAACAAGCACCGCGCACTAAAAGCTCAGCAGATTCAACTACGAGCGTCGAGCCGCGGTCATCGATCCCCAGCGCACCGCGCGACACATACGTCACTCGGTCCGGCCGCGCGGTGAAACACAACGTACGCTTCGCTTAGGGGGGAGTGATGTAGTGACACAGTACCTGTCACACATACCTTGAACCAGTTACCTTTACCTCATACCACCAAACCAATTACCATTACCAGATACCACCGAGCCAGTTACCACATACCACCGAACCAGTTACCTTACCACGTTTTAACACTCTGCACAAGAAACAGTGAAGCAAGGCATCTTGAAAAAGACGAGTACGTAATAACACACTTCTTGATAAAGAAACAAGATCGCAAACACGACGCGGCACGAGCGTCATCACAACGCCGCGCCACACACGTTCGCGGTTCGCTTCGAAAGAAGCGGTTTTGTAAGCGCATGCAGAGCAAGCAGAAGCACCAGCACCCTCCGTGTCGTCACTGCACACCTCGGGACCTCGCAGATGGATACACGACGCTGACGACACACGCGTCCCGCGGATCGGCAGACAGTCTTCACTCGACGACGGCACCTGGGGGAAAAGGACCGCGCTAGGCGCGCGACTCATATTTATACCTTCGCGGCGAATAGTGCCGCGTGCAAAACAACGCCCCGAGCCCCGCGCGCGGCTCGCCCTACGGCGCGTCGCTATTGGTCAAGATAAATGTAAACAATAAGATGCTAGGACTAAGGTACTATTGTTAGTGTATATATAAGTAGGTTGTTTTAGAAAATAAATCAGTTGTTAAATTCCCGCCGGAGAAGTTATTATTTTTACCACGTCGCGTCACGGTGCCCAACACTAAAAGGTCATCCCACTTCCAGTGTCATATTTTTTTATTATTATTGTTTTACAAAAACTAACTACTATACTATATAACCTTGTGACACTAATCAATAATCTCCACCACTATTAATCACTCGCTCCCAGACTGCTGGCAAATCTTGAACACCATTTAAAGTACCACTTTCATTTAATTGATCAATAATGCTCTTTAGTTTAATATCTAACTCCTTTTTGCTATTGTATCGAGTACCCGACAATTTCCTCTTCACATGGCCAAAACAATTGAAATCACAAGGATTCATATCCGGGGAATATGGCGGCTGAATAATTTCAATCCATCCTTTATCTTCAATTAAATTCTGAACTATTTTTGATTTGTGCGGTCTGGCGTTATCATGTAAAATTATAGGACTCGTTATATGATGTTCGTCTGCCCAAATAGGAATATTTTTTTCTAAAAATGACTTATATCGCTCTCCAGTCATAGTTGTATTTTCATCATAAGTTCTCCAAAAAGCAATGCCTCTGACACCCATAGCTACTATTAGTAGTAATTTTCATTCATGTAGCTCTGCACGTGGTAAATGTTCAGCTGAAGTGCCCGGTTCCACCCAACATCGTGACTGATATCTTTGACGAGGAGTATAAAATTCGACCCAAGTTTCATCAAGGCATATGAATCTATTAAGTATATTTTTCTTACGGCGATACCACGATAAATGGCTACGCGCAGTTTCATAATGAAACTCCTTCTGATCCGTGTTCAGAGTGTGGGGCACCCACACTGCACTTTTATTGACCAGACATAAATCCTCCGTGAGTACTCTATGTATAGCGGAATGAGGAATGTTAAGTTGAGTGGAGAGATCACTGATCACAGTAGCATAAATGATGATGAGTTCATAGACCAACGATATATTGTTTACAGATGTGACAGAGACCTAAAGTTGACGAAAAAATCGGATGGGGGAGGGGTTTTGGTGGCAGTCATGAAGTGTCTCAAACCGTATCGATTCTCTGTACCGTCACTTACATCAATGTCAAAGTTTGTGGAACTAGTTTTTGTACAATTACCGGGTACTGAACTAACTGGCTGTTATTTAATTGGCGCAGTTTATATACCAGATAGGTCACCCATAGCGGTTTACAATTTATACTTTGAGGTTTTAAATGATATCATAAGAGAGAATAGCATATCCAACCTGATACTAGTCGGGGATTACAATATACCTGAAGCTAATTGGCAACAGCGAACGGGCTCTTCTGACCTAGTCTGTACGGGAACATCATCAGTTTGCGAGGGTCTGCGAGACTTTATGACTCTTCACCATTCCTCTCAATATAATACAATTAGAAATTCGAACGGTAGAATTTTGGACTTGTGCATCACTAACATTACTGACTGCTCTGTGATGCAACCGCAGGACTCGATTTCTGTACCAATAGACGTTCATCATCCTCCATTCTATATTATAATTCCTTTCACATCTAACATTAGCAACATGAACCGTCACCCTGCAAGAAAACCTAACTTTTTTAAGGCCAATTACGATCTTCTAAATAAAGAGTTGATGGACGTCTCTTGGAAGATGATACTTGATCAACTTCCTGCAGAGAATGCGGTTAACTTATTCTATGAAACTATTTACGATACTGTCAATAAAAACGTGCCATTTTCAAAACCTAAACCAGCACGATATCCAATATGGTTTACCCCATCTCTCATACATATATTTAAAAACAAACGCAAAGCTTGGATTAAGTGGAAAACATATAAAAATGACTCGGATTATGAAATCTTTTCATTATACAGAACCCGTTTTAAAAGTGAGGCTACAAAATGTTACAATAAGTATATTGATTCTGTAGAGGATTCTATCCCTAAAAACACTAAATACTTCTGGTCTTATATATCTAATAAAAAAACTAAGGCAGGTATACCGTCTAGTATGTCATACGAAAACCGAACTTCGCAAGATCCCGAAACTATCTGTAACTTGTTTTCCTCATTTTTCCAATCTGTATATCAGCCGTCTACCTTAACTCCCCAATGGTCACCACCAAACAATTATTCGGATCAGTGTGATTTATTACAACATATATATTTTGATGTAATTGTTATTAAAAGAGAATTAAAAAAATTGGACCCCTCCAAGGGTCCAGGACCAGATGGACTACCAGCAGTGTTTCTCAAGAACACTGCTGAGTCAATATGTGAACCATTATATATTATATTTAACAAGTGCATCACTGAGGGTTTCTTTCCAGATATTTGGAAATGCGCCTACATTGTCCCAATCCATAAAAGTGGTTCAAAACATGACGTCACAAATTACCGGCCAATATCTATTATCAGTGCAACATCAAAACTTTTCGAGAAGCTTGTTCATAATGCCATCTACCCCTTCATCCATAATTATATCATACCTGAACAACACGGTTTTGTAAAACAAAAATCCACCATGACAAACTTAGCAATCTACTCTAATTTCCTCTTCCATAGTATCGACAAGGGAATTCAGGTGGACGCTGTATATACGGATTTTCAGAAGGCATTTGATAGAGTGGACCATGAAATCCTTCTCAATAAAATAGCGTTTAATGGAATTAGGGGCAATCTTTTGCGGTGGTTTTGTTCGTATATTACTAACCGCAGCCTGATAGTCGTGATTAATGGGTACAAATCGGGTAGTGCTAGAATGTCGTCCGGTATTCCTCAGGGTTCCATATTAGGTCCTCTACTTTTTGTTATATTCATAAACGACATAAATACATGCTTTCAATACACAAATTTCCTTTTATATGCTGACGATTTAAAATTATATAAACCCATAAAAAATTTTAATGACTGCTCAGAACCTCAAAGCGATCTTGACAGACTCTCTGAATATTGTAGAATTAATAAGTTAAATTTAAATATACCCAAATGCCATATCATCAGCTTTACTAAAAACAAAAGTATAATAAAACTTGATTATACCTTATGTAGTACTATGCTAAACAGAGTGACGAACCTTAGAGACCTAGGAATACTATTTGACTGTAAATTGCACTTGAATCTGCACATAGAAAACATCATAACCAGAGCATTTAAGATGTACGGCTTTGTTATTAGAACAGCTACCGACTTTAGGCGCCCCTGTACATTTTTACATTTGTATCGGTCACTTATTCGTTCTCAGCTTGAATATGCCTGCCTGATATGGGATCCATTATATAATAAATATAAAATAGCCATTGAAAAAGTGCAACGCAAGTTCTTGCGAACTATGCAATTCAGATGCCAACTTCCACGCTTGCCTTACAAAGACCTTCTAGCAATGTATAATTTACTCTCGCTCGAGAAGAGACGAATGCTTCTGCAAGTAATGACACTGCACGACCTTTATCATAATAAGCTGAATTGTATAGACCTTAGTAGTGATATTAAACTTGTAGTGCCTAGATCAATTAATCATCGTAGAGTGCGCGTTTACCGATTGTTTGATCAAGCATCACACCGGACAAACGCAGGTAAGCGTGCACCCCTTCAGCGACTCATGCAAATATACAATGAATATTTCATAGATGTTGATATATTTCTGCTAAATAAAAATGCTTTTCGAAGTAAAGTTATTAACGTACTGGAAAACTTGGACATATCTTGTGGTAACTGACTAGATTGTTAATTTGTAACATTATAAAATGTTTCCTTGAATAATGGTAACTCGCTTACCAATGAGTCCTCATCATCATAGCATACCTCTTTGTTAACATGTGGAAAATGTTGTGGTTATTACATTGATTTTGTTTTAGATACCTTACTGATAAGTGTTATATGTAATGTAATATCGTTTTTTTTCCCAAATAAAATAAAATAAAATAAAATCACTGACACTGACCCTACGTGACTGACGAAGTGCTTCCTTGATTTTGTCCCTTGCTTCTAATCTAGTCGATGATAATGATCGAGGTGCTCGCGGCTCATCTTCAGCTGTGGTTCTTCCTTGTTGTACATTTCAAGCCATCGCTGTACGGTTCTTTTATTTAAGGCGTTACGACCAACACACTTTACCAGTAAGTCGTGCGCAACTCCTCCAGAGTAGTTGAGTAAAGCACAAAACTTTAGAAATATACGTTGCTCCACTACATTAATAGATTTTTTTAAATATTCCATTTTAAATCAATGCACGTCTTGACAATACAACACACCAAATTAAACTAACATGATTGTACAAGACAACACATGTATTAACTATTGCATACCATTGCGCAATACATAAATATTGGAAATAAAAAATATGACACTGGAAGTGGGATGACCTAATATTATTATTATTAAGATACTAACAATACTAATCTAATACCTAAGCATCATCATTGTTACTAACACTAAAATAATAACAAAACTATGGATACTGTAGTCCGAAATAAAGTTTTATTATTATTATTATTATTTTATCTATGTTGTGAACCCTAACGCCTATAATTTGTTTCTTTCGTGGGCGCCACTTGGCCAAAACCTCTTTATCAAATGGGCATTTCCCTTTATATGATTTAGACTAAAAAGTCTCGAAAAAATTTAACCTCCCATGTACATGACCACAAAGAAGTTATGTTATTTAAAAGCGAACTGAAATCTGTTTGCCCTAAAAATTACAACATTTTCAGTTTTAAAATTGTCGAATTCTAAGAGGCAAACCTAAACTGTTTGTAAAAAATAATTACCAAGCTAATGGCGTTTTATTGTAAATAATAATGGTGCATATTATACTCAGAATTGATTTTATTCTATAGATGAAAATACAAATAAAATATAAAAGGCTCAATCTTTTCTTAACAACCCAATAAAATTGAAAATGAAATGTGTCATCTGGGCCATATAATCGACGACATTACTGATAGGTTTATCATAGAAGTAGGTGGCGATTCTGATGATTCAGAATATTCCTCAGGTATGGAGTCATTATCTGAATCAGATTAACGCAAATACCTGTAATTAAGTTATGTAATCAAAAATAATGTTTTACAGTATTAATTTTGTATTATTAAGTTTTAATTATGTAATTACACATTATTTCAGGTTATTATAAGTCATTGTCTGAATCAGATTAACGAAAACCTGTAATTAATTAAGTAATTAATTAAGTAACTTGTTTTCAAACATACATGGATAAAGTCGAATCTTCGATCATTGAGAACCCAAAATATTTTTGGACATATTTGAAGAGCAAAAGAAACTCAGGTTGTAGCAACCCGAATGCAACCTCGGCCAGTTAGAGCGTCCCGTGGTCGCAGGCCGTCAAGATTTGTTCTATGAATCTACCTATCTCTTTCCCTCGCCACCGGGCCGCAGCGAGGAAGGCACTTGCTTGCGACGCGCGCGCCACCGTCCCGCGTCGCCAGTCCGCTGCCCGCACGCTTCCTGCGTAGACGACGCGTGTAAAAGTACCGCGCTAGCCGCCACGTGCCTCCCTCGTGCCGCCATCGCTATTGTAACGCGAATCAGATTTAGGGTTTCGTTCCTACTGTTATTTAATATATAGACTCTTTACTGAAAAGGTGGTTTTAATGAGACCACCCTCATCTCATAAGGTACTTTTCCTAAAGTAATGCATTATGATGACAGGACCGCGGGTACAGGTGAAGAGATCAGCAATTTATTCGCAACATATTTCCATTCTACTTTCCAGGAACCTGATCCTGTGCCCGCTACTTCCGGCGGCATTAGCGTTAAAGACGGTGTGTCGTGCATTGGTTCGATTAGTGTATCTCTTTCACAAGTTTTAAAGTTATTAAAGACCTTGGACCTTTCCAAATCTGGTGGCCCTGATCTTATACCTCCATTATTTATCGTAAATTGTGCCGACAGCCTTGTTGTACCACTATGCATTTTATTCAAGCGGTCACTTTCAGAAGGCATAGTTCCGAAAATTTGGAAATCCGCATTTGTTACCCCAGTTTTCAAAAAAGGTAATAAGTCGGATATCTCTAATTATCGACCAATATCCAAGATATGTCTGTTCTCAAAAATTCTCGAACGCATTGTGTTTACTGACGTATACGCAGCTATGAAATGCATTTTTGGTGATGAACAGCATGGTTTTATTAGGAAGCGTTCCACTACATCTAATTAATAATCTTGTCCCATGAATTTATATCCGAAGGTATGGAACAGCGTGCACAAGTTGACGTTATTTATACTGATTATAGTAAATGCTTTGACCGTATTGACCATAGACTGCTCTTAGAGAAGCTATTAAAAGCCGGAATACACGGAGATTTGTATCGTTGGTTCTCATCTTATATTGAAAACAGAACGCAGGCTGTGGTACTTCAGGGGTACACGTCTGGATGGAGTTCTGTCCCCTCTGGAGTTCCCCGGGGTTCGATTTTAGGATCCCTTTTATTTACTTTATTTATTGCTGACGTGAAACACTGTTTTGAAACATCTTATATTTTACTTTATGCTGACGATATGAAGGTTCATAAAATTATCCGAAGCATATCTGATACACACTTGTTACAAAATGATTTAAATAGATTTGAAGAATACTGTACACGTAACAGACTGGAACTGAATGTTTCAAAATGCTTCCACTTGACTTTTACTCGTCAGAAGTCTATAATCGATTCCACGTATAAGCTCTACAATATCAGTATAGGCAAAGTCAATAGTATTAGGGATCTTGGTATTATACAAGACAGGAAGTTACTCTTTGATCAGCATATTGATAGTATAGTAAATAGGGCGTCAAAAGCACTTGGGTTTATAATGAGAACCTCAGCATGTTTCCGATCGCTAAAACCGATCAAAGTATTGTATTGTTCGTTCGTACGCAGCCACCTTGAGTATGCATCACAAGTCTGGAACTCTCAATACGGGATCTACAAGCCTCGTATTGAGGGCATCCAGAGAAAATTTCTTAAGTACCTTGATTACAGGGCAAAGCAAGTGTCTGTTGATTACACTCACCGATGCAGGAGGTACCATTTTCTACCACTTGACCGTAGACGTCATATTACTGATGTATGCTACTTGTTTAATATCGCAAATGGTTCAATCGACTGTCCTGAACTTGTTTCAAAATTAACGTTACGCACTAATCAGATGGGACTGCGACAACGACCACTCTTAAATGTACCTTTTGCGAACACTAATTATAGGCGTAATGCATACTTTCCAAGAGCCAGTCGCAGTTTTAACGAAGTTTCTTGTGAACCCAATATTGATCTATTCTGCACCAATGCAAGCACAGTTACAGAATTATTGGCAAAGCCATTTTTTGTACAGGAGGCACCTTCTTGCTCTTGAATCGTTTATTTTACAAGTTGGCTTAAATTATAAACAATTAAATAAAATTAACCAACCTTTGAAAATTTGAAATTAATAATTCAATAATTTGATCGTAGTTTGTTTGTTTAATTTGTTAGATTATTTTGTACTAGGGAACTAATATATATTTTTTTTTGTATCCATCTGTGGAGGCTTGTAATTAGCAATTTAGTTATATATTTTTGTTACTATAATGTTATTAGTCTGTAAGCTTTCCTAAAATAAAATAAATAAATAAAAATAAATAAGTAATTAAAAATATATGTTTTACATTCTTAATTTTGTATTATTACGTTTTAAATACCTACACATAATTTCAGGATAACTTATTATAAAAAAACGATACTTGATTTTATTAACGCTAAGTTTCGGTTGTGCCACATCACTATTTAAGAATTGCAATAAACTGACAACATTCGTAATGTCAGTTTAGTCTACGAGATTAAAAAACAGACCTTAGTAAAAAACGGTTAGTTATTGTATAAATTCAATCTCTTAATATTGTATAATTTCATAACACACGTGTGAGCACTATGCACCTAAACTATAAAGCTACCATTTACTGGGTACGCCTTTCATTGACTTGAACGTGTTCTGGCGGCTGGGGGTATGTCATGCTCACTCAAATGTCTCGCTGGTGGTGGCGTGTGTGTTGGATCATTGAGTTGCCTTCAAAATGGTTGAGCTAAATGGTGCTGATCCATACGTCATGTTCGTGAACGGGCGCCGCCAGTAGGGACTGGTTAGCCGCCACGGCTTATTTTTATTTTTATTTTAATGTAAGTATTTTCATTTCTTAATTGTTATTGTTCTGTTTTTGTTTTTATCTTTTTTAGTACGGACGCTTTTAACGTGCACGTCTTTCTACATCGTTCTCACATGTATAATTTCAACTTGAATGATGTAACCAAAATTTTGTAACAATTTTTATGATTTAAAAGAGTGTCCGTGGAGTTTCTTGCCCGTTCTTCTCCACAGGTACCTACTACGCTTTGGAATGGGCAACTAGCTTCATCTTTCTGACTCACCGACCCCTTGACAGTTCAAAAGTGCCTGTAATTGGTTTACTTGAAATAAATGCTTTGAGTTTGAGTTTGAGTTTTGAGTTTTCAATATTACAAACAGACACTCCAATTTTATTTATATGTATAGATACCTTCTTCATTTTGTACCTCGCCAAACTGCCAAAGGCAACGTGTGCTAAGAAAACTGGCACTTGCGGTACCATAAGTGAGTGTATTTAACTCATAAGTTTGGATGGGTTGTGACTCGTCTTCTCCCCATAGAATACGTTGCAAACGTGACTCAGGCTGGCTGGACAAATCTTCAAAATAGCTCGCATTTAACTAGGTCAATAGGACACTTGATGTGACGGCTAAACATCCTTATTTCAGAATTTGTGCCGCTACAGAATCTAACGAAAACGTGTCCAGCCAGCTTGAATAACCACTTTTCGCTGGTCTCTCAATCTCGGTAACGGAAGTGATTTTGACGACTTTCTGCATATCAACGGGCGTCACATACATTTGTGACAGGCATCGAGCTAAAAGTTTTGTGATACGTACAGCGGTTTAGTAGAAAAATGTAAAAATCTGTGTCCAGCCAACTTGATTTTACGTATAAAACTTTTGGCTGGCACTTCCGAATCTCAATAACGGGAGCGTTTCCGAATATGGTTCCTTTACTAACATTTAGTATCGCAATTTGTGACAATAATAACATTTGATTTATGGAGTCACATGTAAGGGTTTAGTTACGAGAAATCGATAAAAACTTAATGTCCAGCCAACCTGAGCTCAAGCTGGCTGGGCACATGTATGTATCTCCGCTGCTTGATGATCTACGGCCTTCGAAATATGTTAAAAATTTTGTGACGGAATTTATGACGGAGAAACTTTGAGTAGTTTCAAAGATATTGATCATTTAAATTTTCCCATACAAACACTGCAGTAGGGTTACCAATATTGTAGGTTTTATGTAGGACTAAGTATATTTTAGTGATTCTCAAGAATCTTAGTGATTTGTCTGATTTACGTGAAAGCTGATTTATGTTAAACAGTGAACTTAAGTAGCGATTGATTAAAATTCGTTTGTTGTTATAACTACTACAAAGCAAGTTCCATGCCTCGAGAGTAGTTTGCGGAAGAAACCTCAAGATTTGAAATAATCCTCGCAGCATCGCCATCTAGATAAGACATAAGATAATGAAACTTGTGGATTGGTGTTATATGTTGATTTTTGTGTATGAAACTTGTAACGGAACGTTACATGAATAATCTTTTTTTGTTTAAATGGTACTAATGCTAAAGGACGAATACTCGTAGATTATAAATTAATGCTTTGTTCTTTGTTTGTGTACGACTTGGAACGCGCGGGTAGGTATGTGTGCGGTGCGGGGCGGGTGTTCGCATGGAACGAATGATGTGAGCGGGATTGCGCCCGCGCAGGAGACGTGAGTCTACGTCAGTAGCTTCTTTCTAGGCAGATGTGAGTGCACGTACCGCTTTGCTTCCTGTCGAGCGCCCTAGCAGACACGACATCTGTTATCAAAATTATAATCGTTTTTTTCAAAATTTGCAACGAGCTCATAAGTGCCAATTAAGTTTAGTGAAAATCCCGATTAGGGTTTCACTTATACACTACGCCACCGGTGAGCTGAGCAAGTCGGACGGCCGCGCCTTGTCATCATTTTCGTGCAACCCATAATTACGTAGAGCTTGTCATGTTTGTCAGAGGGAAATTGGTAAACCTAAATCACACAAACTTTATAATTTGCTTACCAACTTTTAAGTACATGAAGAATGCTAACACAATGTTTAACAGTCGCATAGAAACTTTCAACAACCTTCTTTATTTAGATGCGAACTCATTTAATTACGCGCACATCCTAGATTTAAACCTTAACCTACCCTATGACCATGGTACACACAACAAACACTATGGCTCTTTAAATAAATATGATTTAAAGATTGTTGTATCAGATTTGCAAGACCTAATTCTTAATCTAGACAACCTGAATACTTTGCACCAAGAGGTTGACTGCTCCCCAGAAAATCAAAGCCAACGAGAAATACCTGAAGATCTACAATAGATAAACTCACAGTTTTTTCTTTAACAACCTCAATATTCAGCATTCAGATCCATCTAACCAGTTTACAGCCTGCAAAAGAATAACCTCGCTAAACATCTTTTATCAAAATGTTCGCGGCATTAAGACCAAACTCAATTTGTGGAGAACTAATTTGTCGCTCATGGAGCATGACCTTTTGGCAGCCACTGAGACATTCCTAGACTCTTCTGCTGAGGATTCTGAGTTAGTCCTCAGCGGATGGAGTGTTACACGCCGAGACAGAAGTAGCCATGGTGGTGGTGTCCTATTAGCGTCTAAGCAAGGTATCACACCTACCCGAGTACGTGAGTTTGAAACTACCAATTGGCGAAGATCTCCGGGTAAAATTTACCTACCGGAAGAGCAGTGTTTATGTGTGTGTAGTGTACATACCTCCCAGTGCTACAGACTCTGTATATTTTGATTGGTTTTGTAAAGTTGAAAGTCTTATAAATGACCTTAAAGGAACCGTACTTATTATTGGAGATATCAATTTAAATAGTGCTTCCAAAAATGTATGTAATTATTATAGTTATTTCCTCTCATTTTGTTCTATGTCTGACTGGAATAACATGTATACCTAATACGTTTGGCGGTAAATTAGATGTTGTCCTTGTTGCGCAGTGAAAGTAAATATTTCCGGCACTGGGGGCATTGTTAATGTGGACTCCTACCATCCTCTTTTGAATATTGAACTTAAATTTTTTTCAAATACCTGTAACGAAAATATTATGCCTAGTAACTTTGACTCAACCTCTGATTGGAATTTTAACAAAGCTAACTTTTCTCTTTTATACGAGATGATGTCTTCAGCGGATTGGGATTGTGTATTTAATGCCTCAGATGTGCAATATGCGACTACTCAATTTTATGAAGTTTTGTATAATATTTTTGATCTTTGCGTACCCAAAAAAAGCAGACAAACTTCAAACAGAAAACGCTATCCTGTCTGGTTTTCACATGATATAATCAAAAATATAAATCGCAAAATTAAACTCCACAAAGTATGGAAACGATATAATGATCAGAATGTCTACACGGCATTTTCCACACTGCGCTTGGAACTCAAGAGACGCATAGAGTCAGCATACAATGCCTACATAGCAGCTGTTGAAAATGGCATTAAAATAAATCCAAAAAAATGTTGGAATCATATTAGTACCCTTCGAACTAAGGGTGGCTTTGAGCCCACCGTGACATATAAAGACTGTAGTTTTTCCGGAACTAAAGCAGCAGATGCCTTTGCAAATTATTTTTCTAGTGTGTTTTTACCAAATATTATATTAGATTTCAACAATACATTTAGTTCTCCCTTGTCATGCGATGGACATATCAACATAAGCTATTTTACCCTTTTTTTTTTTGTTTTTTTTTGTTTCGGGGTGGAAAATCCTCATGGATGTCCGCCGCCCTGGGGCGGGCGGCGGGGTCTGTCAGACTCTTACTGACTAAAAACCACCCCGGTGTTCCCTCTCTCACCTACGCCAGGGGTCGCGGGAACGAACGATACTTCCGCAACCCCCGGCTGGTGCTGGCCCGCGCCTGCGGGGCTCCTCGTGTCAGGGGGGGTGAGTTGTTAAACTCCCCCCGCGACGTCTAACAGGGGCGCGCGTGGAACACTACGCGCCGCCACCTCGGGTCCTGATGTGTGGGGGGCGACGGACGTCCCCAAGTCCGTCGCCCCTGGACCCATTTAGGGGGGCTGGAAGAGGGCGTTATCCGCCCTCCACCGACGCCCGGTGCGCTTGCTGCGGGCCGGGTGAGGGGACGAGATCTCCCTCTCCCTTTCCGCAGCCTCCTTCTGCGAGACGACTGTTTCGCAGAAGGAAATCACCGCGTCCCAGGACTCTTCGCTGCCGACCATAGACTCGACCACGGCCGGTAGCGATAGGTCACTGCCTACTCCTAAGATGAGGGCACGGCGCGGCTCCTCCCAAGCGGCACACTCTGCCAGCGTATGCCACGCCGTGTCCTCCCGACAGTCGACGCAGTGGTGACACCGAGCGTCCGGCTCCCTGTTTATGCGACACAGGTACTTCCCGAAGCAAAGCTATTTTACCCTATCACAAGTAGAATCAGGAATAAATAAGTTAAAACCACTTAGTTCTGTGGGTCCAGATAAAGTCCCATCTTACATCTTAAAAGGATGCAAGGAGATTGTTGCTCCTGTACTTAGCTATACTTTTAACTTGGCTTTAAAAACCGGCATATACCCAGAATAGTGGAAGATATCGAAAGTCACTCCGATACCTAAAACAAGCAATAAGATCTTGGTTGAAGAGTATCGTCCTATCGCAGTATTATCATGCGCTGCAAAACTTTTTGAGATTATCGCTCACAAAGAATTATACCCGCAGGTAAATACGCGGCTTTGTGAGGAGCAGCATGGCTTTCGACCGGGTCGATCAGTAGAGACTAACTTGTTGTCCCTTGTTGACTATATATCTCATAACATGGATAAAGGTCAACAAGTAGACGTGCTATATTTAGACTTTAAAAAAGCGTTCGATACAGTGGATAACGATATTCTATTAAATAAATTATACAGCATGGGTTTCACCCCAAAACTTCTAAAATTTTTTCAAATAGAAAACAGTATGTTAGCCATGGATCCTTTATTTCGAAGTCATATCATACGCGTTCAGGAGTAAGCCAGGGTTCAGTTTTAGGTCCCCTTGTCTTTCTCATTATGGTTAACGATCCTATATGTTGACGATTTAAAGTTAGTTCAAGTAATTAATAAGGATGTAAATCCCGAACATCTTCAAAGTAAATAAATAAATAAATAAAAAATTTATTTAGGTTTTTACAAAGTAATAAATTTACAAACTTATAAATACTTAGTAGTACCAGGTTCTTAACAGATTGACTTAAATACTTATTTAAAAACTAGTTTAATTTATATTTTATAATTTCTACTAGCGACCCGCCCCGGCTTCGCACGGGTGCAATGGAGAAAAACTGATAATTTTTTTCGTAAAAAGTATAGGATAAAAATGGTTATTGTGGGTTATCCCTAAGAGATAGACATATACCATCGCGGACTTTTTTGTAGACCTTTTTAAGGTGTACAATACTGTAGTACATTATTTTGATCTATCTCGACGGGTTCAGCCAGCGTTTACAATGTAAGCTCAAAAAAATGTGTTTATTTACGACATCACATTAGAAACCTCTAAATTTATCAGTGTTTGTCTACTATATTATGCATGTATTATACATACAAACCTTCCTCTTGAATAACTCTATCTATTAAAAAAAACCGTATCAAAATCCGTTGCGTAGTTTTAAAGATCTAAGCATATATAGAGACAGATAGACAGGGAAGCGACTTTGTTTTATACTATGTAGTGATGAAAGGTGCGTTGGTACTGACATTATAACTTGTGGCGACCTGCCTGAGCTAGGTTAATAAAAACCTGTGTTTCAGGCCATCCCCATACTAAGCGATCAGCTGATTATTTGTCCACAGTTAGTTATTATTTTTTTAAATAATACTATCCTACTTAGGTACTAAATACAAATAAATAAATACCAATTTAAAAACTACATCATTATTGAGGTACTTCTAGAAGTCTTTCTGTGTCTGTGTAATCAAGTTTACCCAAATATTCGCGTATCTTCAGACTACAATGTTTGTAACTGGCACTATAAATATTAAGTATTCTATTTAGCTTATTATATAATTCGGGTCCTAAAAAGACATAGAATCGGTTCACAAAGGCATGTCTAGTTTGAGGCCTTATGTAGACCAAATCCTTCCTTCTCTTGTCAGAAGGTACTGGCTTGTAAGCGAGTTCAACGTGCTGCTGTAATATTATGTGCGTTATAAACAATGGGCGTACTGTTAGCACCTCACATGCAATGTAAAGCTGGAGTGTAGGAAATCTGAAAGGCCTAAAGGTGGCTTTAGAATTGCCCTTTGAGCACGTTCTAGGGGGAGTAAAATAGACTTTGCTGCACCGCCCCATGAAGTTATGCAATATGTAAGTACAGATTGGCACAAAGCTAAATATACCTGTTTAATTAATTTAAAGTCAGCAATTTGGCGTAGATTCTTAAAGATATATATGAGTTTACGAACTCGAGTACATTGCAAATCAATGTGTTTACGGAAGTTTAGATTTGTGTCAATTGTGATACCTAAATATTTCATGTGATCGACTTTGGCTAGAGTAGGACACGAACAAGCAGAGTCAGCGTCTGGCGTACAGTTATGTGCATAAATGGTAAGGTTAGTAAGTGGTATATTAGTGTTTCTCATTCTAAATAGAATATACTTGGTTTTATCTGCATTTAATTTTAGTTGGTTCATACGAAGCCAATTTGATACAATGTTAAAGCCAGTCTGAGCATATTTATAGACCTCCTCTCGTGATTTAGCTGAGAACAATAGGGCTGTGTCATCTGCATATGACATTATGATACCATCTGTTAATTTTAGGTTGCACAGTTCATTTATGTAAATTAAAAATAACGTTGGACACAAAATACTTCCCTGTGGAATGCCATAGCAGCTGTTTTTAAGTTCTGAACTTTTATATTGACCGAGTTTTACACACTGATGACGATTTCTAAGGTAATCAGAAAAAAGTAGGAGTTGTGTTCCTCTTATCCCAAGTGCTTCAAGCTTGTGCAATAGTTTAGAGCAAGAAATAGTGTCGAAAGCTTTGGCAAGATCCAGGAAAATTCCCATGCAGTGCAAGCCAGTATCCAGGTTTGTAGTAATATAATTTGTCAACTTGTGAACTGCTTGGCAGGTTGATCTTTTTGGTCTAAAACCAAATTGACTATCGGAAAGTAATTTGTTGTCCTCAAGATATTTTATTAACCTATTATTTATAATTCTTTCCAAAATTTTCGAGAGGCCAGTTAAGACTGAAATGGGTCTATAATTATTAACGCAGTATTTGTCTCCAGATTTGAATACAGGGGTGACCAATGCTTTTTTAAGTAGGCTAGGAAAAACTCCATTTGACAGACAGCTGAAAAATATGTGTTAAAGGTTGAGCAAGAAGGTATTTAAATTTCTTAAGGATTCTATTTGGTATATCATCCCACCCGACTGCACTGTCATCTTTTAACCCGGAAATTATTCCTAAAACTTCATCGACGTCGGTATCTAATAAAACAAAAGAATTAACTGGATTTACACTTCCAGCCGTCTGATGTTGGCAAGGGAGAGTTCTTGTTCCAGGTGTTTTGTCAGCCAAGTGTTTACCAACGTTGACAAAAAAATAATTTACTTTATCTGGTGCAATATATGGGCTAATATCTGTTGATAGTAAATCAAGTGCAGGTTCGGAGGTTTTTGTGGTAAATGTATTTGTTCTAATATATTTCCAAACTAGTTTACTATTTTTTCCTGCTAATTGAAGCTCATATTTATCATGTTGGATTTTTATTTTCTTCAGAAGGTTATTGCAGAAGTTCCTATATCTTTTATACGTTATGCTAAGTACCTCGTTGTCAGGTGCGAGTTTAGATTTTAAGTGCAATTTATCTCTATGTCTTATGCACCGGACGAGACCTGGTGTAATCCACGGTTTGACATTACTATATTTTCTAGGCATTTTTGTAGTGAAAGTGTTTTTAATAATTGCATGTTGCAGTGAGCCTATAAAGTAGTTTAGGGAAGTATTTGCGTTGCATGAGTTGTAAACTGGGTCAAAAATGCTGCTTATATCAGTTTCAAGTTTTGCCATATTGACTTTGGTGTAGCTGCGCATGCAGTTTTTTCTGGGTAAAGATATTTGTAATGTAAGTAAAATTGCATTATGATCAGTTAGCGAAGAATTAGTAATGAATGTTTTTGTTAGTTTTTTTGTATTCAAAATAATATGATCCAAGCATAACTCACTTTGATGCGTGGGGTAATGATAAGCTGGCAATAGTCCGTGATATGAGCAAATGTTTAGGTAATTATGGGCATGATTATCGATTTTCCCGGAAACAATGTTAATATTTATAGTTTTGAAATTACATAGCTTGTTTAGAAGTGTGTCAAGAGAGACTAAAAATCGGTCAATATCTTGAGAAGGAGGTCTGTAAACAGCCATTACCACTATATCGGGGCTAATTTCAATGATCAAGCAATTACTATCCTGAACTATCGGTTCCTCTACTGTTGCTTTCAGATTTTTCTTGATATAAACTACTAAGCCATCATTTTGATTGATGTGTCGACTTGTTTTGTGTGAAGAATAACCATCCAGGGGAGGTAAATTGAGTGTCTGGTTGGACAACCAGCATTCGGTTAGGACAATTATATCACAGCTTATACCAAGATTTTGTAACAGCACTTCAAAACCGTTCATGTTTCTATTTATGCTGCGAATATTTTGGGTGAGCACAGCAAATGTTTTATCCATAGCAGGAATAAAATGTTTACAGTCTTCAACATTACATATTTTAGTTTCAGACACAGAAAAGCTGTCTAGGTTACAAAGTAAATTATCGATCATAATTATATTTACTATTTAAGTTATAAATATACAATTAAACTACTGTTAGCGTGCTTAAAAATATATGAAATATGTAGCGCTCTTAGGCGCCTTCATAATCGATAGAGTTTATATAATTTTCCTCTGCGTACCTGCGTGCCGGGCAACTGGGATCACCAGTTTTGCGCTTGAAGCGATTGCATATCGCACATTTGTGGGGAGTGTTTTTATTACTGCAGTCCTTAAAGGAATGACCAGTCTCTCCGCAGTGGTTACAAGTTGCGCTAGTTTCCCGGCAATATTTGGCTGCATGTCCGAATTGCTGACAATTGAAACACCTGGTGACTACCGTGAAATCTCTCACGGGGCAGAACGTCCAATTGATGAAAATTCGCCCTTGGTCAATAAGAATTCTCCTGATACTAGCTGGTAATTCTAGAATATAATTGTAGGTGCTCAGATTTTTCTTACCTGATTTATGGCTTAATTTCATTGTAGCTAAGAGGGACTCACGGGTTGTGTTCGGCAGCTTCTCAGAGAGGTTTTGCTCGAAAATGCACTCAAATACTTCCTGTTCAGTTAGGGCTGCAGGGACACCAATAACTGCAACCCTTGGACGGCGCTTTGTTGGTTCTTCAACGGTAAGGCCATATGAAACTAGTTTCTCCGACTTCCGCAATTTTTCGATGTCTTCTTTCTTGTCCGTGCTGATGATGACCCCTCCGTTTCTCACTTTGCGAACGCTGCGAACATGAAGTTTAAGTTCTTCGGGAGAGATGATTTCCTGGACAAGGGACTTCGTGTCGTCGCTGGTTTTTGTTTTATCGCTATGGTAAATTGCAATTGAGCTTAAATTTGCAGGGCGGATGTAGTTGTCGGTGCCCTTCTTGACCATATCCGCGAAGGAAGTTGTTTCTGCTGGCTTCATTTTACTTTGTACGACTTCTTTGAATTGCTGAAGTGAATTCGCAACGCCCTGTTTCTCTTTTAGGTGTTCAATAGTGGTGTACGCCTGAGTAGTTTTATGAGTCAAGGACTGATACAGGACAGCCATCTGAGATATCCCACTAGTCACTTTACGGCATAAATTGGTCACACGCAGCTTCTGGTCAGCGTTCATTTTGCCCTCCGCTACTATACTGCATACTTCGCTTAAGATGGACTCTATTGTGCTCATCCATTTCTGAATTTCCGTTGTGGGTATAACTTCAGCGGGTGAACATGTTCCGTGGGTGCTGGTGGAGGTGGGGCTATGTGCTTGTCTTGTTCAATTGGTGACGGCGGAGGACTTCGCCGTAGCAATTGGCTACGGCCAAACGGGCTAGATCCTGAGCTAGCCATATCCACCACAGTAACAGTAGTCTATACAATTTAGTTCATTGCATGCAATGAAAGCGTAGGTCAGTGTTTGTATTAACTCGCGACACACTTTAGTTTTAATGCTTACACTGCATATGTACTTCCAACAACAATTAAGTAGTAATTATTTAATTATAACACATTATAAGCAAAACAAAATGCACGTCCGCTTAGGAAGGCGATCGATCGCCCAAAAAAAAAAGCGACATCGACCGAATCCATAAGTGGAGTGTAGATAATAAAATGATGTTTAATGCCGGTAAATGTTACGTCATGACCTTTAGCCGCAAATTACAACCTACACATGCCACCTATACCTTAGCAGGTGTTGAAATAAAGCGCGTGTCAACTATTAGGTTGTCTCATAAGTTCTTGCCATATTTTATTTTTCTCGTATTTTCTCGTATTTAAACTAAGGCGAATTCAAGAAAGTTCTAGATCTTTCTAGTAAGTATGAGTGTATTTTATGGTGAGGGTATAAATAGGCGCGGACGCAACGCATTAATTAGTCTTTAGTGAAAATGGATCAGCGTCAACTGCGAGCTATTATATTATGCTATATGAGCATCGACTTAGTCTCTTCAACAGAAACAGCTAAGAAGATTAACACTGCATTTGGAACGGGTACCACTAGCGATCGGACTGTTCGTTTCTGGTACAAGCGTTTTGACACCGGTGATATAAGCTGCGAAGATAAACCTCGCCCAGGCCGACCTACCAGCTTCGATGAAGATGCTTTGCGTAACGAACTTGATCTATATACAGACTATAGTACGCGCGATTTAGAGAAGGCGCTTGGACAATCCCACGCGACTATAGATCGTTATCTCAAATCGATGGGATATCGCAAAGTGATGTCACTTTGGACACCTCATGCGTTAACGGACCATGACCGGGCCGTTTGTGTGGCCATTTGTCAAGGTTTGTTACTTCGTCCGCACAGATGAGACTTTCTCAAGAACATTATTACATGTGACGAGAGATGGATACATTATGAAACTAACACGCATCATGCCTATTGGATTCCTCGCGGGGAAAACCCACCCGCCCAGTCTAAGCTTAATGAACATGGTCGTAAGATTTTGTTGTCTGTTTTCTGTGATTGGCAAGGAATGATTTTCTGGGAACTCCTCGAATCTCATCAGACTATTAACGCCAATCTGTATACGCAGCAGCTTCGCAAACTAGTAGAGATGTTAAAAATTAAGCGGCCAAAACGACTTTTGCATGACAACGCACGACTTCATTGCGCCAAGTTAACACATAAACAGCTGGAAGACCTATGATGGCTGACTGTTCCACGTCCACCGGATCCACGGATCTTGTGCCTTCAGACTTTCATTTATTTCGAGTTCTTAAATTTCATTTACTAGGAAAAAAAATTCGAAAATTCTGAAAGTATTAAAATTTAACTTGAAAATGTTTTCGAGTCCCAGCCTGCCTCATTTTGGCAGAAGGGTATTCAAATTTTGCCCAGTAGATGTCTGACTGTTGTTGATAACGAGGGAGACTATATAATTGATTTAACGTATTTTAATTAATAAAAAAATATTAATAATAATTTGTTTAACTGTTTGCTTGTTTGCTGTTTGTTTGTCTGTTTTTTTAACTGGCAATAATTTATGAGACAACCTAATATTAGAGATCTTGGCGTGACATTTGACTGCGGATTGACATTCCATGCACACATGTCTGCCCTAGCTTCAGAATCTTACAGGCGCCTAGGTTTTGGTCCTACGCAATGCCCGTGATTTTAATAATCCTACTATCATCAAATTATTATTTAACTGTCTAGTTAGAAGTAAGTTGGAATTTGTTGCAACCGTCTGGAATCCCAACGAATCCACATATGTATTAGGCATTGAAAAGGTTCAGAAAGCGTTCCTGCGTTTTTTATATAAAAAGATGTACGGATATTATCCATTTATGTATCCTACTCTTTTCCTGCTGGGAATGTTAGGATATAATTCCTTGTCAGTGCGTAGAGCCAGAGATCAGATTCTAATAGCCACAAACATTTTAAGGAGCATGGTAGATTCCCCAGAGCTACATAATACTCTGTGTACACTTTATGTACCTGATTATTATTATTATCATCCCATTGACGCACTGTGTCGCGCGCACAATCCCCGTTGTGTCGCATGCATGGTGCTATAAACGCCTTAATGGAGACAGTCCCGGAATGTGACATCTTTAATGACACACTCAGTGTGATCATGTCAAATTGTCTCATGTTCTGTGAATGCTATGTTTGTTAGGTAAATAAGTTGTATGTTATCGTTATCATTTTATTCGATTTTATTTTATTTTTTCCTTTTAAGTTAATGTTAACCTTTTACCAGGCCCCGGATATATACATCCCACATAGATTTTTCAATGCTCTACCCAGGTTTTGATTTTATAAAGCACAGAAGCTATCAAAATTAATTCTTGAATGTATACTCTGTGATTCCAAATTCGCAAACTTCGTGTATCCGAACGTATTTGTCACTGACAGCCATTTGAATTTTGACTACCCGTTGAACAGGCCTTTTTCGTTAAGTGCGGAAGTTTTTGTTCGATTATGGCGAAACAAAGAAAGGTAAGTCGTGCAATTTTTTGATATGTTGTAGATTTTGAGTTTTTCTATTGGGTTTACATAATTTCTAGTCGATTTCTTGTCTAAATTGTCTGAAATATAGCAAAATATAACGTGGGAAACATATGACCATAGCCTGTTTAGGCGACGTTATTTGTGGGAGCTATATATCCTTTGCCTGTTCGAATCACATTTTTTTCATATACTAGCTATTGCACCCTGCTTTACCTGTGATTTTTTGATAAACTCTGGTTTCTACTGGAAAATATGCACAGGATATCTATATCAGTGCGATATATATGCAGGCAAAGATAAGAAACCTAATGAAGAAGGGCTGGGTTTTAGAGTTATAAAACAATTAAGTCTTGGGCTACCAAGAAATACACTATTGGTATTTGATAACTTTTTTCTTCCGTAGCTCTTATGGAATACCTTTATAACAGAGGAATTTTCGCGATTGCAACTGTACGAATCTAACGTAAAGGTCTACCCAAAGATTTGAGTGTTCAAAAAGCTCGAACTCCGGAAGAGCGACAACTGATCAACGAAAATAAAGCAAGAAAAACGTTACAAAATAAATACATTTGTGAAATTTGTACTGTAACATTATGCGTTGATCCATGTATGAAGTCGTTCCACCAAGCTCTTTCTGAGGCATAACATTGTTTCATAGTAACATTTATAATAAATCATTCATAAGTAGTTACATTTTTGTTTTACCTGTAGATAAATTGAAAAAAAAAATTACTAAAATATTAAAAAAATAACATACTGAACGCAATATCTTATATAGTTATCCATTATAAGGTAGTCCTTTACCAGGCAACGGAATACGTTTTCCCACTTTTTTTTTTCAGACATTTCAGTGTTTTTTCAGGAATTTTTTGATGAGGAATCATTTAGGGCGTGTAGAAACGACCAAATCCATATAGAACACTTTATATGTTCCAGCCAGTCTTCGGGGCCTGGTTAAGGGTTAAGTATGATTGATCTCTGCCTTGTTATTTGTTTTTGTAATCTGTTTTTGTTTATAGCACCATACATAATATGTTTAGTTTTACCCATTAATTACTGTCATTGGCGCAAGCCGTTGTAATCATCACTACATAGTATAAAACAAAGTCGCTTTCCTGTCTGTCTGTCCCTATATATGCTTAGATTTTAGAGGTTTCTAATGTGATGTCGTAAATAAACACATTTTTTTGCGCTTACATTGTAAACGCTGGCTGAACCCTTCGAGATAGATCAAAATAATGTACTACAGTATTGTACACCTTAAAAAGGTCTACAAAAAAGTCCGCGATGGTATATGTCTATCTCTTAGGGATAACCCACAATAACCATTTTTTATCCTTAACTTTTTACGAGGAAATTATGGCTCTAAAATTATCAGTGTTTCTCTACTATATTATGCATGTGTTATACATATAATCCTTCTTCTTGAATCACTCTATCTATTAAAGAAAACCGCATCAAAATCCGTTGCGCAGTTTTAAAGATCTAAGCATGCATAGGGACAGACAGACAGCGGAATGCGACTGTGTTTTACACTATGTAGTGATCAGCATTGCAACCGTGCGAAGCCGGGTCGGGCCGCTAGTTAATTATAAATAAATAAATCTAGTGACGTCACCGTACAGCACAGCACTGAACTTCAGCCAACTTCCATCTCCGGCCAACGGCGGGTTTCACCTGCAACTACAGGGGAGTACCTATCCCTGCAGAAGTGACAACAGACGTCCTTAACCCACGACCCACAAATATTTGTGTGCCTCCGGCTTTACCAGCTTGGTTGAAATTAATATACTTTTAAGCTACACACCCGTTTTCTTATTCAATCCTCGATTATGAGGTAGGATTCGAACGGGTGGAGGCTACAAACTCTCAAACGTGTACCGGAATTCCAACCACCGAAAATAAGCACCGTCAAATTTGGCTATTTGGATTTGAGGAAGCTTTAAACCTACCGCTTGATGATCCGAACCACAAGAACTATCATGAAGGAAAATTTGTCTAGTAAAGTTTTTGCAATGGCTATATTGACAAAAAAATCACGCTCAATGTTATCACGTTCATCAATTTCGGCTGATAAGTTAGCTGGGTTTAAAACTTCGATCTCCTTTTGCAGTTCATCAACTCTTACTGACAATGCCTCGAATTTTGCAATTCGGTTAATTGTATGTTATTTAACACCGTTGTACTAGTAATGCTATTTAAATCATTCTTAAATTTGGTTATCTGCCCTTTAACGGACGATCTTTTAAACGATTCGTTAGGCATTCAAAAACGAAATATCAACTCAAACTAAAGAATGGCTAATCTATTAAACAAACAAAGAACGACTCATGCTCCTCAATTCGGCGAGCAGGAAACCGGTTATGCCCGCACAGCTTAGCAAAACTTGGTATTGCTCAAACTTCCAAAATCTCTCTTGGTCCAGTCATCCATCATGCAGACCTGATTGCGGCCGGTGAGATAATGCACTCGGCGTGTTGTCAACCTGAAATTACGGCGTGGAAAATTTTTTCAGATTTTCGGAGCTAGACAGGCGTGTGAGGTGTCAAAACACGCGCCTGCGCGCGGGCTAGTCAACAATCGGGTTTTTAGAGGTAGGTACAGAACAATATTTTGAAATTAAATTGAAAAAACGTGAAATTATTTATAAAAAATTCGTAAATAAATTATTTTGGGTGTTCTAACCGGCAAGCCCGGTCGTTAAACACGGTTCAAAATGAAGATAAGTAATTTATAAAATTAAAAGAAAGCAATTTAAAATGAAGGATTTCGAGTAAATCGAGATTATGTTGTTTTTTTTGTGCTGAAAATTACGAAAAAGCAATAAAAATACGATTTATTAATTTTTTAAGGAAACAAATAGGTTGGGATAGGTGGAAAGGTAGGACAGAGCCTAATTGAAATTAACTACGCTGAAAACCGCCGTACCGTTGTTGATTGTTTCGTTGGCGTTGTTCATTGTTTCGTTGGATTATAATTATAAAGCATTCTTAGTGCTTTATAATAATAATTATAATCCAACGCGGAATAGCGTTGGTAACAGAGGAACCCTCTGCTGTGGCTTTCATAATAAATAAAACTTTCAAAATAAAAAAAATAAATTAATAAAACAAAAAAAAAATAATAGGTAGGTTGACAAAAGTAGAATGATGATGCAACTTTTCTTAATGATTTTTGCATTAAAATCTTTGATTTGCGCAAATGTATTTAATTCCCAATAGCTTTAGGAACAATGTAGTATGGAATATGATAAAAATTTGGAATATTTTGGAAGATTGGAAATAACTAAGGAGGAAGGAAATGGCACTTATCTGATTTCGTAGAACATCGATACGCGATGTGAAACTTTCGCTGAATCACTGCTCGCTCCAGCCCAGACTCGTAGATGATCCTGGCTGCACCTCGGTTCTTCAACCCTTTTCTTCAATCCTCCATCAGGCCAATGGACATCGCTCACCAAACGGCCGGCTCCACCAGACAGGTGTCCCTTGGTAAGTCTCCGTCTCCAATGAGCACATGGTCCCCAACCCTGACTGCAACGTCTGTACCCAGAACGCGCCGCGGAGCTACGGTGGGCAAGTATTCAAGGACTCAGCACTGCCAAACATGGTCCGCAAGTCGCAGTGCCTTTCGCCAACCACAACTACCAACGAACGCCGCATAGGTTAGGGCTTCGCTAGAAAACGAGTGTCCAGATAAATCGCCGAGACGCGCGTTGACAATCGCCTCTGTTTCTGTCTACAGGGTGGCGAGAACCTCCTCACGCGTGTCAGATTTCAGTCTGCAAGAGAGGATCTAGTTAGAGAGCTCAAGCTAAATATAAACGATGTTTGTATGTTCCATCATATTTTGTCGACACCTAACTCCGGAGCTGCTTATAGTTTAGTTAAATATGTATTATTACGTTTTACGTTATAAGGTCCGATAGTTTTGTTTTATTACGTTATAAGGTCCGATGGGACTGGCATGTACAATTGTATAAAAGTCCCTAATAATAAATAAAGAGAAAAAAAAAAAAAAGAACCTCCTCACGCGGGGGCCCGCTCTCTCCACGACAGACCAATTCAGAAGTACATAGATCAAAATGTGAGAATGCAATCTTTCCTATAATTCTTATGTGTTAAGGACGGGTATGGTTTCGGTGGAAAGGTGGCTCAGCAGAGCGTTGTGCATGTGGGTACACGGAGAGAAAAATCTTAGAAAAATCACTGTGCTGTCTCATAATCTGAGTGCATTTGAGTGGTAATGGAAAAATTACCATGCTAGCACACTAAAAATTCCTATGCTGTACAGTAAAATTTATTGGACAAATAGTGATTTTTTCCCAATCTCACTCAGAAAATTTCCTGTAGATGTCACTTGCACTCACTTTACAGTGACGAGCACAGTAATTTTTCTAAGAATTTTCTCTCCGTGTAGATCATCGTAGTCTACACATAAGCGCGCCGCGACAGTGTCCCGAGGCGTGAGACCGCTGTACTGTCGGCTGGTGGGTGAGGTACAATGGAAAACCAAGTATCACTTGACTGATCTTTTTATTGTTAGAACAGGTCGCTTTGAGCTTCCGCATTTGTACAGTCGATCACAGCGCTAGGGGGCGCGCGGCCAGTCGAGCTCGACGGAGGCCACGTCGAGCGCCAGGATGTCCGCCGGCGCGCCGAGTGCGTCGGCGAGACGCGGGCGCGTGCGGCCCAGCTCGCCGTGCGCCCACTCCTTCACGTATGTACCGGCCTCCGTGCGCACGCGCACCACCAGCAGCGCCGGATGCTCTGTGGAGCGAGAGCAACCTAGTACTGCACATTGTTCACTCACTAATTCGATGTGTGTCTGTGCGTGTGCTTGGGCGTGTGGGTGTGCGTGTGCGTGTGCGTGTAAGTGTGCATGTGCGTGTGCGTGTGCATGTGCGTGTGCGAGTGCGTGTGCATGTGTGAGTGTGTGCGTGTGTGTGTGTATGTGTGTGTGTGTGTGTGTGTGTATCAGCCGGTCGATTCTATAAAAATCTCACCGGTGAAAACTTGCGTGGAGTGAGCTGTCAGTGTCATCCCACTGATGCTAGGGATTGACCAAACATACATTTACAATCATAATCAAGATTTTAATAATATTTTTATGCTAATTCTACTAATAATTTTATATAATTTCAAAGCTAGTATTTTAACTGTCAAAACATTCCTATTTTGTGGGGTTTTAAAATAAAATAGTAAAACAGAAACTTAGTCAGAATATCAGTGTTGGTTTTTTTTTCCTTTTTTGTCCTACACTAGTCCGTATATAACCTAAGGCGCGTCACGCACGAACAATACATAAAATAAAACATTCACGTTGTAGGTATGGTAGGCGTGTGTGAGGTGAGAGTGTACGAAGGGAAGAAGAAAAGTCCGAAGTACGCAAGAAGAAGAATGAAAGTTTATTGCACAGACACAGGTTTCAGTTCACACACAAGAGTTCACTTACAAGGAGACGGCAAGGGTGTGGGGTCCTCAAATCGAACGGAGGTTCCACGTGTAGTTAGTACTCAGTGAGTGTATTCATATACTCAAACCATAGAGCGCACTACTTAGCCATTGCCGAGAAGAAAAATCCTAAAGTTTGAAAAAAAAAATCTTTTATTTTTTTATATAAATTTAATAACTCGTTATAAACAATTTCTTTTGAACTCTTATACATTATTGAATCGCGAATTTAATAAATCATTAATTTTTAACGATTAGAACTTATAAAAGACGGGGGAATATAAATAGAAGATATACAAAAGACAAAGTTCTTTTTATCATTACCATTTTCTTTAAAGTAATAATAATATTAAATATAATAATTATTAAATCCAATGAATATTTGTGATAATATGTTTATAGCATTAGCATTATAGCAGTTATTCATATTTAGGAATACACGAACCTGGATGATATTTATCATAAAAACAAGAAAAACACAAATTTTGTCGACAATTTGCACAACAAATAAATGCATTTTTTTACAAGAGTACGGTGTTTTTAGAATTTCTTCTGAAAAACTGGTATGCGGCAAATTTCTCGATGTTCAGATAATTTTGACGCATACCAGGCCTATTTGATCATTTTTGAAAAAATTGGAGAAGAGAGCTGATGATGAACGATTGATTGAATTTTAATACAATCTTCACGAGAGTTAATTTCCCAAGTTTCTTCAATTATTTGCAAACAATTTTGTAGTTTGTTTTTCAGAAAAAAATCTTAAAACACCGTGCTCCTGTAAAAAAAGCTGCATTTATTTGGTGTGCAAGTTGTCGACAAAATTTGCGTTTTTCTTGTTTTTATGATAAATATCATCCAGGTTCGTGTATTCCTAAATATGAATGATTGAAAAAATGTCTAATGCTATAAACATATTATAACAAATGTTCATTGTATGTAATAATATATTACTTTATAAAAAATAAATGGTAATGTTTAAAAGAACTTTGGCTTTTGTATTTCTTCTATTTACATTCCTTCGTCTTTTATAAGTGCTAATCGTTAAAAAGTTGTAAACTATTAAATTCGCGATTAAAAAGTGTACAAAAGTGAAAAAAAAAATGGTTTATAACACGTTATTACATTTACATTTTTACATTTTTTTAATTTTTTTTTTGTTAAACTGTAGGATTTTTTTTTTCTCGGCAATGGCTAAGTAGTGCGCTCTATGGTTTGAGTATATGAATACACTAACTGAGTACTAACTACACGCGAAACCTCCGTTCGATTTGAGGACCCCACACCCTTGCCGTCTCCTTGTTAGTTAAGAAGGAGTGATAGGAAAGTAGATAGCGAAGAACAGCTCGGATAGATGGACAGAAGCACAAGTAGGTCTCAATTGTTACTAGTTGGCACGGTAGTACATATTTATTTAAATAACTTTAAATAATCACTACACAATATTTATGAACGATTAAAAAGTAGTTTACGTGTTTATTACATCTGCGTTGCTATGGTTACGGCAAGATGACGCGCGTTCGCGCATGCGTACAGCCGGCCGAGTGGGCATAGACTTAAGTGTGTAGGTCACTACAACGTTTAAGGCAGCTACTACTGATGAAAATACGCATCGTGAAAACATAGCTGAAGTGAGCGTGGAGTTAGCTGTCAGTGTTAATCGCACCTGGTACCAGGGATTGACCAAGCATACATTTACAATCAGAATCGAGAATTTAATAATATTTTATGCTCTCGATTTTAAGTTTGATCCGGATTTTATATCGTCAAGGTTGTCAAAATCTCAGATAATTATTTATATCCGGTTTTTTTTTTTTTAAGTTGTGTTATGTTGTATTTATTTATAGTATTTTTAAGTTATATTGTTAGTATTGTAGGTATTTGTGATAAGAACTGTGGATTTGGGCCATATGGCGTGCAGCGATAATTTCTATACCAGTGTTTTACTTCAGAGGAGTGTATGACCAGAAAAATATTATTAATGCCGTTTGGCGAATGCGCCTCAGTTTACAGGATGTTGAAAAATAAAATTATTTTCCTCTTCATCAGAACTATCAAATCTTATGAATATATTTTCTAGATCTTCTGATGGTGGAGTTATTTGCACATTGTGATGTTTTGCGTTCCCAAAATACCAGATTATAGTTATTACGTGAACACACGTACCGATGGTTCGCGCACCATTTTTGCAACTACAATAGTAACCTTTTATTGAATCTTTACCAGCTAAGTTTTTTTCTGCTAACACATAAACATAGTATTTCGTTTTATTGATATGTCGAGACTATATTCTTCCTTAATAAATAATGGGTCTACTAATATCAACCCATAAGAAGCAAAATCAATTGCATCGGTGTTAGTGCATATTTCAATTCTAAATCTACCATCAGAAGCTATGTGTTGGCCGTAATACGCTTTAGCTTCTTTTATTTGGTAGCGTCCCAAAACTATTAAATAAACATCTTTCTCTGTTTCTTCAGAACTTTCTTCCATAGATTGTAGTTCAATATTATCGTTATTTTTGGACTGTCTATTCCGAATAAACCTCTGCCAACATTTCTGGCATACGCAATCATTTGGACTTAAGGAACGACTGCTACTGGATGGAAGTTTTTGAAAATATTTATAATAGGCTTCTTCATTTATTTCAGAACTAGAAAGAGTATATGCCCGCAAACGTTTTCTATTTCTCATAAGATTTATTCCACAAGAAAAACATAAGTTTTTCGCTAAGGCCAGTAGTCCTTTCGGTGTGTCCCCGCACCAGAAGCTGACTGCTTCCTCCTGATGCATCCGCCGCTTACATCTCTTCCCCTCCAGGACGGACTCCAGAGACATCACACACAACGCATCGAATCTTTGATTCTTCTTGCCATGACGGCGTAATTCGCACCCAGGGGGATGCGAATTACACCGTCTTGGCCGGACAAAATCATAATTCTGACCGTTACCACCGTCACCACGAGGAGGTGCCCTGGACGCAAGAAGACTTGAGGTGCTTTAATGATAGGTACTGAAAAGAAATCCTTTTAATAAATCAAAATTGTTAGTGTCTCAGAATCATATATTTGAACCTCTTCTAAAGCCTCACGCATTCAACGCAAGGATAAAAAAACACCAGATTGATACTGTACTAACTTAGTACTTTTAATTGGTATACAATTTAATCCTGCACGCCCATGGCCCAAAACCACCTTTAAATGGGGCACAGTTCACTACATAGTATAAAACAAAGTCGCTTCCCTGTTTGTCTGTCCCTATATATGCTTAGTTCTTTAAAACTCCGCAACGGATTTTGATGCGGTTTTTTTAATAGATAGAGTGATTCAAGAGGAAGGTTTATATGTATAATACATTCATAATATAGTAGAGAAACACTGATAATTTTAGAGGTTTCTAATGTGATGTCGTAAATAAACACATTTTTTTGCGCTTACATTGTAAACGCTGGCTGAACCATTCGAGATAGATCAAAATAATATACTACAGTATTGTACACCTTAAAAAGTTCTACAAAAAAGTCCGCGATGGTATATGTCTATCTCTTAGGGATAACCCACAACAACCAATTTTTATCCTTAACTTTTTACGAGAAATAATGGCTTATTTAAGAAGCAAGTTTAGGCAATACAGCATTAATCCTTATCCAATTAAGTACCTTAAAAATATTGTGCATTTCATATAGATCATTATGGCCCTTTACAGCATGTAATTTAAATGAATATTTTCGAAGATATTACAGATTTAAAATGCGGGCGTTACCGGCCGGGGAGTCAGCCGATGGCGCTTGAAACTACCCAACGGATTTTCAACTTTATCACTAAAGCATAAGGTTCAAAGTTGATTGGGAAATTTTGACAGTTTCGGGTAGCTTGATGTGCTGGCGTCTGTACTACAGTATTGTACACCTTAAAAAAAGTCTACAAAAAACTACAATGGTATATGTCTATCTCTTAGGGATAACCCACAATAACGATTTTTTATGCTATACTTTTTACGAGAAATAATGGCTCTAAAATTATAAGTGTTTCTCTACTATATTATGCATGTATTATACATATAAACCTTCCTCTTGAATCACTCTTATCTATAAAAAAAAACCGCATCAAAATCCGTAGCGTAGTTTTCAAGATCTAAGCATACATAGAGACAGACAGACAGCGGGAAGCGACTTTGTTTTATACTATGTAGTGATCAGCATTGCACCCGTGCGAAGCCGGGGCGGGTCGCTAGTAGTTTATAAGTATGTTTGTAGTAGTATGTATTGTTTTTTCTGTGGGCCTTAGTTGCCTGAAATAAAGGAATAAATAAATAAATAACTTTTCCAAAAAATATACAGTCAAGGACAAAATTAAGTGGACACCGAAGGAAAAAATAAAAAATAAAAAAACATTTTTGACATTAAATAAATAAATATAAATAAATAAATAATAATAATGATTAAATACATTTATCTAATTATTATTATTATTTATTTATTTAATGTTAAAAAAAAAATATTTTTTAAAATTTATTGGAATTATTATTATTATCTCCTTAGATAATAATAATAATACAGAAGTCCGTAGGAAAGCAGGGGTCGAAGAAAATATCAATGACAGTATGGGAGGAAACACACTCAAAACGCACACGCACTAGACGATACGAACGAGTGTCGATGTCATGTCAATTCAGAGTTATCACAGGTTAAAAATACAATAATCGAGTAGTATACGTGAACTGATTTATCTTAATTAAGTAGATATTTAATTAGTTTAAACTCTCAATACTTTAATTCTAACAGATTTCATTATTTTAATTGAATTAATTATCTGATGAAAGCATTTTCGTAAACAGTATGAACTCTGTAACGTTAATCGATTATAATTGAATCAATATTCCAATTACTTCGTAACCCTAACTTAATTATTGGATTTCTCATTTTCCAGATTGTAAATTGAGTTGATTTTTCACATTTTCAAATAGAAAAATATAACCTTTTTTTTAAGCCATACCTCAACTTATTACAATCAGGCCCAGAAATCCCCGTCTCCTTTGTTCACAAGTTGACATTTTATTATGAATATAGAAAAGTATTATAATGACTTCTATTTATAATGTTTAAATAAAGTAAAATAATAATGAACAAAATAATGGAAATAATCAAATACCTATTCAATTGTTTTTAAACAAAAAACTTACGTGTCCACTTAAATGTGTCCACTCGATTATACGACTATCTTAAGAACTTGTCTGGATTTGTCAAAACTATAGATAATAAAAATAAACCTGCGTAGTATTCGAATAGAGCAGACAAAGAGCATTTGATTAAAACACGTGTTTGTTTTGTTTCTGTAAAGGATAAGGGGTGGGATGAAGTTATTTTACTTTAGTCAAGAGTGTCCACTGAATATTGTCCTTGACTGTATCTACCTGGTAGTAATATCGGTGGTTTGGACGCGAGGATACCAGCCTGGTATCTAAATAAAATACACAGATCAGCAAAAAAAAATTGTCAGGAGTAAGAACTTTGTTATGTGATTTTAATTGACTTTAGTGTGCTGAATCTAGATCTGTTTATAGATTTATTCCATCACGTCTAGATTTTGAGATGTTTTCATTTAAATAAAATATTGATATTAACATATTAAATACATACTTATTTTAAAAAAGTAAAAATCTTAAATATAAATGACTTCTATGATACAAATTGAAATCTTAAATTTGTGAAAATACTAATATAACATAAAAAATTAACAATTATTTGGTAGATCGCTTTCTTTTATAACTTTTATCCGCTGTTTCATGATTGATTTCCCAGCAGAAATTAGCTAACATTGCTGGGGGCCACTTACTGTTATATCTTTTTTCCATGTGTGCAATACCTTGGTGGCACCTCTCACCATGCTCATTGGACACAGCACCAAGATTTTCAGGGAAAAATCTAAATGCGAATGCAAGAAGTGTATTTTTAATGACATGTTGCATCCGAGTTGATGATATGAAGAAAGAAGTTCTTGTACTAGTTCTTTGTGATTTGCAGTCCTTATATTTACAAGAAAATTGTGATATACATATATGTTCAAAAGCTACCCATGCTCTTTTTTTTCCTTTATCAAGCAACTTAGATTTGAACAACGGGTCTTTAAAGATTTCTCTTTAAAGACCAGTTCTTGGGGACCAACATATAGCCTTCCTTCAATTTGGCCACACTTATGGGTGGAAATTTACTTTTTAGGTGTTTAACTGCCTCTCCATCTCTGTCCATAGCTTAAAAAAAAATGTTAAGCCTAATTTCATATGTATAGTGGTAGCAAAATTATTTTTTGGCTCTCAACTAAAGGAAAACAAAACAAATGAAAACAAATGTTGCTTATAGCATCAAAACTGGACGTGCTAGAAAAAATCTGATTACTTATTTGAATTTAGTGTGTCAATATGTATCAATTCCACATACAACGTGTAACGTTAAATGCGCTAAACCTGAAAATAGTTTGATAAGAATAACGAGCAGAATTAATTGAACCACTTTTTAATATAGGTCACATTTTTAAAAAAATCTTCATTAAAAACGTTGCCGTGTCTATTTATTAATAGGTCAAGCAAGCCCATGTCAGCGCGGCGCAGCGACCCGGTGACGACTCCTCCCTCGGTAAAGCGTCGTCGCAGACGCAAGAAACGATCAGAATGGCCAGTAAAACTAAAACAGCACATATAATTTACATATATAATTTATATTTACATTTATTTTACCTTTACAATTTCTTAATGACTTATTTTCTCTCTGAAATAGGTCAATTGAATTAAAAATCAGTTGGGGTGTCTGAGGTTTTGCGCATTTAACGTTACACGTTGTATAAATAGTTTTTCTCTTATTTTGATGCCGACCAGTGATATTATTCATCGATGTACAGTGGCCTCCAAAAGTCCATAGGCATTCTCACAAAGCATTAGCTTGACGTTTAGTTTGACTTACGACATTCTATTTTCAAGAATAGACACATGTATCAAAATTGTCGTCAACAAGTGATTGTACTTCATAATTTCAACGTTAACACACAAGTCAAGGTGGCCTAGCGGCTAAGTGCCTGCAGATAGATGCGCGAATCAGTAAGCCGTGAGTTCGAATCTCACGCCGAATATGTAGACTTTTTGCAAGTTTTTACTCGATTGGAAGAAATGGGACAGAAATATAATATTCTTTATCTTGTTCGCTTTGTTCACACATTTTGTAAAGTTAAGAAGGTAGATCGTAAAAAACTTAATAAAGAATTTACATTTCTGTGAGGTAGACATGAGTTTTATGAATATTTAACCGTTGTCGTTTTAGTTGTAGTTGTTGGTTAGTGACGTGTGGTATAGATAGCGGTATTGATTATTCTCAAAATGCAGGCAAATATTAATATTGAGGCGGGGGCGACGATTATTGGGCTGCATAAAAGTGGTCTTAATAGAACACAAATATCTAATGAAACCGGACTGAATGTGAGTATTTAATATTAATGAATTGTAACTTAAACTTTTATTTGAAAATACCTATTATTTGTTGACAATGGATGATTCTTTTTATTGATTATTAAGTCCATCATGAGGCCTAAAAGATAAATAATTAGTGTTTATTATTGGATTTATAAATGCAAAGTTGTAATATTTGAATAGGTATTATATTAAATAAATATTATTATATTATATTAAAATGAAGTCACTTTAGTATTTTGTTACAGCTGCCTAATTTCACTTTTTTTTTTTTGTTTTAGAGGAATACTGTAAGCCTCTGGATCAAAAGATACGAGGCAGAGAAAGGCCGAAGTGGAAGGCCGGCGCTTATTAGCGAGCATGAATTTAATGGATTCACACCAACGAGACACTTTGCTGAACTATTCGACACCTCATCGTAAACTCTTCGCCGTGCCCTCCACGCTGAAGGCTTGCACAGAAGACCATCTAAGAAGCCCTTGTTGACAGAACGACATAAACAAGAACAATTACGTTTCGCACGGGATTATTTAGATTTTGACTGGAATACTACCATATTTTCAGATCAAAAGACATTTAAATCCAGCCATAAGGGTAGGCTTGATTTATGGCGCATTTATGGCAATATGTGGGGATGGATGAGTGCAGCAGGGCCAGGAGAACTAGCTTTTATGTAGTTATACAAAATATTAATATCTAAATGTTTTGTTTTTTATAATTAGACGGTGTAACTAAATATTTAGTAATATTAGCATATCCGTATTATTTAATGACCTTAAACAATTGAGGTTTAGTTTCAATCTTCTTTTCGTCAAGAAAATGAAAAATTAAGCTATTACCTCAATACATTTATTGTGACGTTACATTAAAAAAAACATGTTTATAAAGTCTAAATCATATATTACTTTTCAATAAACTTTAGTGAATACCGATACCTCTAATAAGTGGGTATCAACAATTATATTTGTGTTATTAGAACATCCTTTCCTTGTTATGTTATTATGAATTGACTAAGTGGGTATACAACAAAAAATCTTATGAACGGTTACAAGAGAACTTCTTTTTATCTAAGTAGGAATGTGACGTCACAATTATTGTCATCAAAATTGTTAATTTTATAAATAAATAAAACGAATAAACATTTTTGTTATTATTTAGCACGACTATTTTAGTTCCACCTTCCAAAACCGAAAAAATAAATTAAATATCATATAAATACTTAAATAATAATACAATAACTAATATTTGCTTCTTATAAAAATGATAATAAGCATGAATACATTATAAATAAACATAAACCTAATAAGTTTTTACTTAACATTATTATGGTTTCAAAGAAACAAAAAAACGGCTAACAATAATAATTCAGATTCGAACTCAGACCTCATTGATCGTGAACCTGTTGCTTAGCGCAAATAGCTAGCAGCACATATTAGAAGCTTGCGAATTTTAGCAATGCTATGGTAAGAACAGACGCGTATTGTAAATGCAACAGAAATATCATGCTATTTCGTCTATTACGACGACAGTTCATTAGTGTGTGTTATCTGCGGAATGTTGAGACATCACTCGCACACGCACTGACTGTATCGCGCTCGTACTGTTCATGGCAATGTGAACTTTAGCGTGCTTATGGACTTCTGAGCGTTTACTGTACGTTAAAAGGAAAATCAGGCATTTTGTTATTTAAGTATTTTTGTAGTACGTACTAAATAAATTAACGGCGACGCAATTCAACAATATTGATCTAGCTTTAGAGCAAACTATAAATGAGGAGGTAACATGCAAACAGGCTTAAGTCACAATAATGTAAATTTTCAGAATACTGAAAAAATCTGTAGAGATTCTGTTTTTCTACAGATTTTTTCAGTATTCTGAAAATTTACATTATTGTGACTTAAGCCTGTTTGCATGTTACCTCCTCAAATATTGATGCTCTTAAGTATGGTGTGAGTCCACTTCCTACGTGGATCCGTGTGCTCGAGTTCCTCTTGCATCTATCTTATAAAAAAGTGGTTAAAAAATGGAGGATACTAAAATAGTTGTTGTTCTCTGGGAATAGGAACAAAGCAAGAAAATGTGCATAACGGTAAGATTTACGTTATACACATATATTTATTGTTACGATCATGTTGCATTATTACTTACAAGGTGGATTTTTTTTATGTATTTATAATATTATCATTTTCATTACAGAGGAAAATAGTTCGTAGATGGATACAAAGGTATCAAGCGACGGGTGATATGAAATGTGATCGCCGAGGCCCTCGCCCAACTGCTTGCACTAATGAATCGGAGCGACACCTTGGGACACACAAAACTTGGAAACGAATGCGAAATAGTGCTGCATGCTTCAATATGGTTTCGGGCATGAAAAGTCGACTTCTAAAAGTAATAGACAGTGACTAAATCCTCTCCGATTTACTCGGCAGATTGATTGTGAAACTTGTCAGATAAAATTGCATTGCACCGTGTGAGCAAGTGTTAATACGAGTAATTCCCAATATTTGTGGGATCATTATCTCGTAGTTAATCAAAAATAATCAACCTTTATTATTATGAATCCAGTTACTCTTGTTTACAAGTAGTCTTGTAATGTGTTAACGATGCACCATCTGACCTCACATATTTTTCTAATGTTGTGTTAAAAGGGTTATCAGAAACTGTGATAAAAGAGAAAGATGTATATTGCTATACTATTATATTTTAGCATGTTGGTTCTTCCTTTGTAATTCACAGACACAAATGACAACATTTCATTTTTTAACCTGGCTTTTTTTTCGATAAGATCATACAGAGTATAAAAAAAATAATGTTTTTACAACTTTGAATAAATACATATTGTAGTTATGTTACTAGAAATATCTATAAACTAACCGTTATCTAATGTTAAACGTTCTACACCTCACATAGGGTATCTATTTTGTATTTAGTTAATATTCTAAGTAAATAACCCTAATTTAACACAGATAGAAAACTGTATACTCAACCAGGAAGTGGATTCCTAGAAATGTAATTAATGAAATAAATGAATATTGTTTATGCAACATGCCCGGCTGTTCTTACAAACCCCAGACCTACCATTTGTTTTCTAAAAGTGGATGTTTTCTAAAATAAAGTTACGAAAATTACCTAATCAACTATTAAAGAAATTAAAAAAATGAAAAAAAAAATCTTCTCATCCGCGGATTTGAACTCGTGACCATCGCATTGCTCAGCCGCAGTCCAAACCACTAGACCAACACGCCATTTACGTTACTAAACGAATAACTTAAACGTATGATGTCATTATCAAAGGGGGTTCGTTTTCTCTGAAGCTTACTGTACAGAACTCTTGTTAATGTTTCTTGTGTCAAATAAAGTTTTTATTTTTTTGTCGGCGAAGTCGACAACTACGTATATTCTTAATATTGAACTCGGCTCCTATTTACAAATTTATGTTTTTTAAGGGATTATTATTAGTAGGTACGTACGGGGTACGGTGCGCGCACTGAGGTCGAGGATGCGGCGCGTGCGTGTGAGCAGCGGGCGGCGGTGTAGCACACGGATGGGCGTGCGCTGGCGCAGCAAAACGCGCGCGGCGTCGTGCGCCGGCGTGTTGCGATACGCGTTAATACGCGCGATGTCACGCGCCGTCACCGCCACGCCCGTATCGCCGTTGGCCTGGCGACAATCACGCAGCATGTCCCGGTCAAAATGTATATTATTATGTCACCGTACGATTGTGAAAACCGTTAGTTTATAATCTATTTCGCGAGATTGTAAACTGTGATAAATGGGGAAATATACCATACGCTTACAATATAACGTATTAATTTTATAATCTATCCATGCAAAATCGTCAAATTGTGATCGAACCTGCACTTACCGAAAGGGTTCACAATCTGTCCGATCTTATCACCCGTATTGTGAACCGTGCGTGATTTGATGCCTGGTCTTGACAGTAGCCGAATTGGTCGCAGTAACTAAGCCAGGGCAAACCAAATGGGTTAGGTTAAGTTAGAACTGTGACCAAGCGCGAGCCGAGCGAGCGTAGCGAGCGGTGCCGCGGCAGCGGCAGACGAGCGCTACTTCCAAGTTGGCCGCAGTTGCTTGGCTATTTAGTATTAGTATTATGTGCGAATCGTCGCATGCAAGTTTGATACCAGTTCACAAGTTTTGGGTATGCCATGTACAGATTATAAACTATGGAATATAATGCGAAGGTTTGTTGCATTTTTCGCGAGATAAGTTTGAAACTAACGATATTCATAACTATACGGTGACTCAAACAAGGCTCTAAATTATACTGTCACAGTCACGAGTGAAAAAAATAAATAAATTGAAACATTGTTTTTATTGACGTTGTAGGTATGGAGGCGTGTGTGAAGGTGTGCGAAGGGATGAAGAAAAGTCCGAAGCACACAAGAAGAAGAATGAAAGTTTATTACACAGACACAGGTTTCAGTTCACACACAAGAGTTACACTTAGTTAAGAAGGAGTGATAGGAAAGTAGATAGCGAATAACAGCGCGGATAGATGAACATAAGCACAAGTAGGTCACAATTGTTACTAGTTGGCACGGTGGAACTAGGATCGCGAGAGTCTAAAGCTATGCTCACAGTAGAGCTTCACGTAAAAAGAACGCTGGACGCTTACTGCACAAGTACACGTGAGCGCTTTTTTTACGTGACGCGAACTTTAAGTCAACTAACTTGCAAGTAACGGCGCGCGCACGTCGCCTATACGGCGCGGGTGCATGAGTGAAACGCACGATGATGCTGTCCCGCTCAAGCACACGGCTCGCGTGACGGACGCGAGCGCGCCGTTGCTAGAACAATAGACGCGTCTAGAGATGGGTTTATGCCCTGGCAAATTGGACGCTTTGAATAAACGCCGGATAAATGCCCATAAACGCCCAATAAATGCCTTTTGCCTGGGCAAAAACTTTAACAGAACTTTTATTACATTTTTCATTCAAATTATTTGATTAAATTCATATTTGAGTGTGCAGAAAAGATTAATTGGTCCAAATAGCGACGTCAATACAAAAAAATTCCCCCATATATGTTCCTTTTCCTGTTAATGAGACACTACAAAACTCTATACATTTTCTTTATCTGGTCAATTGTTTTCGATAATATTCTAGAGTGTGGTAGAATGTTCTAGGTACTTGTGATGTGGGGAAATATAAAGGCGCCCTCGCGATCGGTTTAGTAAGTTTGAAGAAAAATGGACGAGCGACAAGTTCGAACACTGTTCTTATACGAGTACTTTTTAGGCCTCTCGCCCACGGCGACTTTTTGTAGCGATGCTGTCGCGCTTTCGCATCGATACAGTCGCGATGCGGTTGCTATAGAGATGTAAGTGCTGTATTATACCGTCTGTATTGAAACGTATAAAACGAAAAATACCGTATAATACGGTATTATACCATTTGCTACGGTATTTTATGTATAAATCGATTGTTTCTGTATTTTTTAAGTAAATTATCTGAGTAATAATTAAAATACTGAAAATACGGTGGAAATGCACAGATATAAAACATGAAATGGTATTTTGAAGTGAAAACTTTAGCATCGTTGTGATTTGAAAATCAATGAAACGAAAAAGCGACGGTAAAATGACATAAACACACATCTATAGTATTTAACGTGCGAGAGAATGAGATAGAAGTAGTGATGAGCAAAATCCAAGACCAAGACCATGATCAAGACTCGAAGTATTTGAGCAACACCAAGACTATCTATACACTAGCAAGACCAACACCAAGACCGAACAAGCAAGACCAAGACCAAGACTGAGTAAGCAACACGAAGACCAATACAAAGACTGTCCCAGTCTTGGTCTTGGTCTTGCTTTGCTCATCACTAGATGACGATGACGTTCACGATGACGATGACGATGACGATCACGATGACGATCACGATCACGATGACGATGACGATGACGATCACGCTCACAATCACGATCACGATGACGATGACGATCACGATGAAGATGACGATCACGATGGCGATCACGATCACGCTCACAATCACGATCACGATCACGATGACGATGACGATCACGATGACGATGACGATGACGATCACGATCACGATGAAGATGACGATCACGATGACGATCACAATCACGATGACGATCACGATCACGATCACGATGAAGATCACGCTCACGATCACGATGACGATCACGCTCACGATCACGATCACGATGACGATGACGGTCACGATGACGATGACAATCACGATGACGATGACGATCACGATCACGCTCACGATCACGATCACGATCACGATGACGATGACAATCACGATGACAATGACGATCACGATCACGATGACGATGACATCGTAGATTGTCGGTACTGCTCTGGGTGCCTTCAAGCAGAAACCTAATACGCTGATAGTCGTGTAACACGACTATTAGACTAGATTATTATATTATTAAATTACATTAGAATTAGTCATTCTAAAATATAGAATACAATCGAAACTTCAAATATATTTTATTTATTAAACTACAACTCTTCGTAATAACGCAGGATCTTAAAAAGTGAATCAAAATCTAAAATACACAAAATACCAATAATACCGTAAGTTATGGTAAAATACCTGTTTAATACCTAGCCTTTTGGTATTATACGGTATTTTTACAACCATAGGTTGCTAGCTGTTTGCACTCGCTCACACCACGATTCTCAGTCGCGATGCAAATGCGATACTGTCGCGCTTCTGTCGCGATGCAAACGCGTTTCAGTAACGACACAAAAATGCCAGACTTGCAAGATGGACTCCGTTGAGGCAACATTAGTCACGTTGTCTTTGGTGCTGTTTTTACAGCACTCGACCTGTCTTTGTTGCACTGATGCTCGGTTTTCCACATCTCCACTCACGCGCCACCCTCCCTCCGTTCTCTCCCCGATGTCGTCCGACACGGTCGCGCGTTTACTTCGATACAGTCGCGATGTAGCGAGTAGCGAGTTGTCATCGCTTCTGTAGCGCGTTACAAATGCGACAAACGTGCGGTAGTAGCGATGCTGTCACGCGTTTACGAAACGCGGAACAGCCTCGCTAGAAAAAGTCGCTGTGGGAGAGGGGCCTCAGGCCACAGTGCGCGGGCTGGGGCTGACAATATCAATACTGCATTGGGCGCTGGAAGTACAGACGCCAGCACATCAAGCTACCCGAAACTGTCAGATTTTCCCAATCAACTTTGAACCTTATGCTTTAGCGATAAGGTGGAAAATCTATTAAAGAAATCTGACAGATTGTAGTAGCTTGATGTGCTGGCGTCTCTACAAGCCATGCGACGGTGTCCCGATGGCTTGACCGTTTTAAATGAGGATACAGGAGCCTTGAAAGTCAGCCACGTTCAGGACGACCAACCGCTGTGAATGATGACGATTTACGCCGCGAACTGCAGTCGAATCCGGATGCTACCAGTTGTGAATTAGCGGAAGCACTTAACTGCAGTCACCACGCCGTGGAATACAATCTGCATGAGTTTGGGTATCGAAAATTTTGGCTCGGTGGGTACCGCACATCCTTACAGACGCCAGTCGTGCAGTTCGTGTCGCTATTTGTCAATCACTTTTGCTGCAACCCCGACGTAAATAGTTTTTGTCTGATCTGGTTACTGGAGATGAATCATGGATTCATCACGAGAACGATACACGTCGTGCTTTTTGACTGCCTCGAGAAGAAACGCCACCAACTCAACCGAAGCTGAGTCAAAAGAACCACTTAAAAGTTCTGCTTTGCTGTTTCTGGGACGCGCAAGGCATGCTGTTTTATGAACTACTACCTGGGGTAGCCGGCTTCGCTCAGGGAGTTGATATGAGATTGTGTGGTAGTTGGAATAAACTTTAAAACAACAACTTACACCACAACTTACAACAACAACTACAACAAACACACACAACTACAACTTAACCTTTTTGTTATTGAAAATACATTCTAACTACAATACTTGTTTATAAACAACATTTTTCATTTTTCCGGGGTATGTATGTATGTATGTATACATTTTTAGAATTTCCTACTCAATGATCTAGGATGTTCCTGAATACTCTCGAATGTTCCCAAACATTCTACAACATTCCAGAATGTTCTTGAATGTTGTGGAATGCTCTCGAATACTCTCGATTGTTCTGGACTGTTCTAGAAATTTCCAGAGGGCAAAAACTCCAGCCCTTATATCTTCAAAAGTATGCCCTTCTGGTAAAAACGGGAACATTCTTTACATTCTTCATGGACAGGAGATAGAGGCTTACCACACCATATAACTCCCTTGATCGTACCGGGACTCATTTCTAAGTTTTAGCGGCATGCACATTGCACACTTTCTTTTATAACATACATTGATTACACAATGAAACTATAAACGCTGACAAGTATTCAACCCAGCTCACCAAACTATCTGCTGATATCAAGAAAAACCGACGAATACGAGTCAATGTAGTTTTACTACAAGATAACACTCGACCTCACGTCGCTTTTCCCGGTATTTTTATGGCAGAGTAGTATATTACGTACAAAGACTATTGTAGGATCAAAGCCAATTACAAGACCACTTAATTTTTCATTTAAAGAGAGTTAAAATTATATTTTCTATAATTACCTACTGTGATTTTTTTAACAAGACTGATTATTTGATTAAAATTTTAATTTACATACAAAATACTGACATCAAGTTTCATTTTAAGTTAAGTTCCTGCTTTATTTTTTACAAAACAAAGTTATTAGTTTTTGCGCCCAGTGATCGGGCATTTATTTGGGCGTAAACTCGTTTACGCCCAATATGTCAAGTTTATGCCCATTCGGCCCATATTTGTTTTTGCCCTCGACCCATCTCTAGACGCGTCTAGTGATGGGTCGAGGGCAAAAACAAATACGGAAAGAATGGGCATAAATTTGGGCGTAAACGAGTTTACGCCCAAATAAATGCCCGATCACTGGGCGCAAAAACTAATAACTTTGTTTTGTAAAAAATAAAGCAGGAACTTAACTTAAAATGAAACTTAATGTCAGTATTTTGTATGTAAATTAAAATTTTAATCAAATAATCAGTCTTGGTAAAAAAATCACAGTAGGTAAATATAGAAAATATAATTTTAGCTCTCTTTAAATGAAAAATGAAGTGGTCTTGTAATTGGCTTTGATCCTACAATAGTCTTTGTACGTAATATACTACTCTGCCAAAAAAATACCGGGAAAAGCGACGTGAGGTCGAGCGTTATCGTGTAGTAAAACTACATTGACTCGTGTTCGTCGTTTTTTCTTGATAGCAGCAGATAGTTTGGTGAGCTGGGTTGAATGTTTGTCAGCGTTTATAGTTTCATTGTGTAATCAATGCATGTTATAAAAGAAAGTGTACAATGTGCATGCCGCTAAAACTTAGAAATGAGTATAAACTTGCAAGATATGATTACAGACCGACAGACAGACAACGGGACAGGTGAAACTAAATAAAAGCTTGTAATAATAAAATAAAAATTCTCATATCGGATTATACCTACCTGTCTGCTTAACAATAAGCGCGAAATTTCGCTACTTAATTTATTGTAATTTTCCAACAAATATGTAAGAACGACGGATTAAGTAAAAGATCATTTAAATAAAAAATATTGATTAGTATAAGCTTTCATAAGTATTTTAGGCATTGCGCGGACCGTCTGTTATATTACCATAGCATTATTTCGATTGGATTCAAGCATTCAACCTGCTACGCTATTTCTTATCGCAGAGTATCTTATTCTGTAGGATGTAACGGTGGTTGCGTATGCGCGCATCGTCGTGTACACCACGCGCCGACGCACCGACGACACGAGCGTACTCAACCACGGTCACGTACGCACTGGCAGGCTGCGCAGCGCTGCAGCACGAAATATTACAAGTAATAACAGACAAAAGCTATTTATCTCTTTCGCACGATTCTCGCGGTTCATGCTCATAACGGGTTCAAGGCCAAAGTGGGGTAACTTGATCTGCTGTCTTCTGTACTTTATACTATACCTACGAGGAAAATAAATAGTATTTTTTTATATAAAATATATACAGCGTGTAACGGAAGGGGGGTATCAACCCTGAAGGAGGTGAATGTGCTCATGAAACTCAACAACTTTCTCCAAAGAACATAGGTCGAAATATGAAAAAAAAATTTAGCCCTCCCTTACAAAACTGACTACCAGCTGATTGATTTACTATGGGAGGGCCAAATTTTTTTTTCATATTTCGACCTATGTTCTTTGGGGAAAGTTGTTGAGTTTCATGAGCACATTCACCTCCTTCAGGGTTGATACCCCCTTTCCGTTACACGCTGTAGGTGTATGACTTAATTTTTACAGATTCTTAAATATTTTTTTTTATTATAAAAAAGTAAGTAGTGAACTTAATCTGAGAAATATTGTCCATCGTGTTCTATGACCTTGCGCCATCTATCGGGCAACATACGGATGCCGTCACCAAAGAAACTTGCAGGATTTGAGGTGATAAAATCATCAACGAATTTACGCATATCATCCAGCGTTTTGAACTGTTTATTCAATAAGCCGTACTGCATTGACCCGAATAAATTTATTTATTTAGTTGATCCAACCAACACCTATATATACTCGTACAATTATAAAAATGTTTTTCTATTTACTAAGGTTAGTAGGTATTACAGTTTATTATAGGTTAGCAGTGTTAGCACCGCATGCCCCATAAAAGTAAGAACTATGATACAAATTTGCACTATGCTATAAAATTAAAATCATAACACATTAAAAAAACCTATTCAAAAACAAAAAACAAAATTAAGATTAAAATCAGTCTAAAATATAATACAAAGGAATGCAATCATAATATTAAATCCACACATTGCTGACGGTTACTCTGTGGAACTTGGCAAATGAGTCAGAATGCACGTCAACCAGATCACTGTCGCTGTTCAGCAGTTTACAAAGACGAGGGACGATAGAGCCTGAGCCCAGTACTGTTCTACGGGGAGGTGGGTACAAGGAAGTGATAGGAGCACGAGGAAGTCTAGCAGGAGTCCGAAATCTGCCATATCTATTTTAGACAGCAGTATTTTAAATTAGAAAATGGAGTCAGCGATTTTCCTACCATTCTCCAGTGATACCATCCTGAAATGAGAAAGTCTGGCCTCATAAGACCGCTTTTTTTAGCGATTCCGCTAGCATAGGCTAGATGCCATATAAATCTCTTTTGGATTCGCTCTAATGTAAGGTTGTGCGTAGCATAATGAGGTCTCCAAATTGTACTGCAGTATTCCAAGATACGTCGAACAATACCGTTGTACATTAAAATCTTGGTACAGTTAGCGTCAGAGAAAACGAACCCCCCCAAGACTTAAAGAATTAGCGCTCGAGCGACGACGAGCGCGTCTCGTGACTGGCCCCGAGCAGCTCCCTCCCTGCCGCCCGCGCCGCACCCATCTCTGCCCGACTGTCTCCACCGATCCGACTCAAATATGATTTGCATGTTTTTAATAATGATATGGTATTTTATTTCGGCTTCTGGCCGAATAGTATAATAAGAATAACTTACAAAAAGACACTTCATGCCGAAGAGGATACGAACCCGCATCACCAGGCGCCAGCCGATCATCAAGGCCGTACCTTACGAGTATACCATCAGGCTATTGGCTCAGTTAGTTTTGTCACCGAAAATTCGAATAGCATTACTCCTTTTATCGAACAAGGTTTATAACGGTCTAATCTTCTAGATATTAAGGTTTAAATTTCAACTTCCACCACACGAGATAAACCTACCGTCCACCTAGCAATTAGGACCTTTGTTTTACAAAATGCAATACGTAACTAAAAAATAAGGTTGAAATTAGCATAGATTTCTTGTTTGGTTGAATAGAATGTGCATGATTCTGATTGTTGCACTACCGTCATTTTACTGTAGAAACTTAACTGCTGTATGAACTGCGAGTTAAAGTTGAATTTAGAATAGTTCTCCTACTTATTTACTAAACTGTGATTGAGGGTATATTACTTTTCAAATCGTTTCGTTTTCGTGCCGATCCGCTTGTGTGTAATATCTTCGTCGTAATATTATCCAATTTACGAAGTTTTGAACAGTTGATTCTATTAACCGATACTATGGTTCGATTAACAACTTTTTTGAAGGCTAAAATTGTTGTTCTCTGGGAACAGGATCAAAGCATAAATAAAATAGCACGAGATAAGCATAACGGTAAAATTTACGTTATACACATATAGGTATTTATTGTTACAATCATGTTGCATTATTACTTACAAGGTGGATTTTTTTATGTATTTCTAATATTATCATTTTCATTACAGAGAAAACAGTTCGTAGATGGATACAAAGGTATCAAGCGACGGGTGATGTGAAATATGATCGCCAAGGCCCTCGCCCAACTGCTTACACTAATGAATCGGAGCGACACCTTGGGACACACAAAACCTGGGAACTAATGCGAAGTAGTGCTGCATATGGTTTCGGGCATGAAAAGTCGACTTCAAGATGTGATAGACAGTGACGGCCATCCTCTCCGTTATTAATAGGCAATTTACTCAGCAGATTGATTGTGTAAATTATGTGATGAAATTGCATTGGAGCGTATGAGCAAGTGTTAATAATTCCTAATATTTGTGGGATCATTATCTCGTAGTAAATCAAAAATAAACAACCTTTATTATTATCAATCCAGTTACTATTATTTACAAGTAGTCTTAATGTGTTAACGATGCACCATCTAATCTCACATATTTTTCTAATGTTGTATTAAAAGGGTTATCTGAAATTGTGATAAAAGAGAAAGATACATATTGCGGTACTCTTATAGTTTAGCATGTTGGTTCTTCCTCTGCAATTCACAGGCTCAAATGACATTTCATTTTTTAACCAGGCTTTTTTTCCGATAAGACCTTACAGAGTATAAAAAAATAATGTTTTCACAACTTTGAATAAATAAATATTGTAGTTAGTTTTTCTAGAAATATTTATAAACGAACCGTTATTTTGTGTCTGGTTAATATTCTAAGTAAATAACCCCAATTTAACACAGATAACCAGGAAGTGGATTCCATGAAGTACTAGAAATGTAATTAATGAAATAAATAAATATTGTTTATGAAACATGCCTGCCTTTTCATACAAACCTCATACCGAACATTTGTTTTCTTAAATATGGATGTTTTCTGAAATAAAGTTATTATTTATTAAATAATAACTAACGAAAATCACTTAATCATCTATTCACCTATTAAAGAAACTAAAAAAAAAAAAATCTACTCATCCGCGGATTTCAAGTCGTGACCATCGCATTGTTAAGCCGCAGTCCAAACCACTAGACCAACACGCCATTTACGTTATTGTACGAAAAACATAAACGGTTTGATGTCATTACCAAAGGGGGGTTCCTTTTCTCTGAAGCTTAGTGTACTACTGCGCTTGAAGCTAGCAACATTACTTACAACGAAACCCAGCATTCTAGAAGCCTTTTTTTACATTTTCGACGTTAGGCACAAATGTTAGTGCATTGTCAAAAATAACACCTAAATCTCTTACTAGAGTTACCTCTTGGATAATATCAGGTCAGTCCATAAGTCCGTGCGTATTTTGTACATGGGAAATGAATAAAATAAAACCTAAATATATTTATTTAATCAATTAAGTATTTGCCATTATTATCTACAACTAACTGCCATCTGTTCGGTAATTCGTATATTCCTTTATTGTAAAAATGTTTCGGTTTGGAGTCGAAATACTTCGACACTTCACTTTTCAATTCTTCTGTTGAACTGATTTTTTTCCTGTATAAAGCTCTGCAGACCTCGGAACAAGTGATAGTCAGTTGGTGCTATATCCGGTGAATAGGGTGGATGATGCATTATTTCCCAATTAAATTCCTTAATTTTTTATACGACTGATTTAGCCGTATGCGGTTTGGCGTTATCGTGGTGTAATATAACTTGTTTCTTGTAAATTAAAGCTGGGCGTTTTTTAATCAGTTCTGAGTTTAGCCTGACGATTTTTTCTGCATAAATTGTGGCATTCAGGGTGCTTGGCCTCTAAGAACTCGTAATGGATGATGCCGGGTTTGTCCCACCAAACACACAACATAAGTTTATCCCAACATTTTCCTTTTTTTGGTGTTCTGCCAGTTTACCTTTATAAATAAACTAGCGACCCGTCCCGGCTTCGCACGGGTGCAATGCTGATCAATACATAGTATAAAACTAAGTCGCTTCCCGCTGTCTGTCTGTCTCTATGTATGCTTAGATCTTTAAAAAAACGAAACGGATTTTGATGCGTTTTTTTTAATGGATAGTGATTCAAGAGAAATATGTATAATAATTGCATAATATAGTAGAGAAACACTGATCATTTTAGAGCCATTATTTCTCGTAAAAAGTATAGGGTAAAAATGTTTTTGTGGGTTATCCCTTAGAGATAGAAATATACCATCGCGGACTTTTTTGTAGACCTTTTTAAGGTGTACAATACTATAGTACATTATTTTGATCTATCTCGTCGGGTTCAGCCAGCGTTTCAATGTAAGCGCAAAAAAATGTGTTTATTTACGACATCACATTAGAAACCTCTAAAATTATCAGTGTTTCTCTACTATATTATGCATGTATTATACATATAAACCTTCCTCTTGAATCACTCTATCTATTAAAAAAACACATCATAATCCGTTGCGTAGTTTTAAAGATCTAAGCATATATAGGGACAGACAGACAGGGAAGCGACTTTGTTTTATACTATGTAGTGATGATAAATGATAAATGACTTATTTTCTGTAAGTAGGTTTGTACAAACACTTTTACATGTCAATCATATTTTTTAAACTAGATGAGGTCGGCGTTTCCTATCTGACTACTCTGAGAAGAAAGGCCGAAACAAACTCAGAGGTCACAGTCTCTTTTAAAGTCCAGACATAATCTTGGTCAGATCATGTGAAGACCATGTAGATTGGTATCTGAAATGGTCTTTTGAGTAAAGAACCACACAGGTTGAGCGGACCTGTCCAGTCAGTGCACGCATTTGTCAAAAATCGTGCAGCTCAACTCAGAACTTGAGGAGCCTTACGATTCGACGAACAATACCAATGAAAGGACATTTGGGTAGGCCGCATAAATGACTCAACCTGCCAGATCATGATTAAAACTAACTAAGAAGGAAAACCGAAAAAAAGAAATGACCCACATAGTCTTCACACTCACAGTAATAATAATAAAAAATAAGATACTTTACAAAGTAAATATCCATGTCATTGTTTATATGAAATTCATCAATGTCAATGTGTATATAAAAATCCGGATATAATCTTTGAGGACCATGTAGATTGGTGTCTGAAGTGGTCTTTTGAGGAAAGAACCACACTGAGTGGACCTGTGCAGTCAGTGCACGCATTCGTCAGTAACCGTGCAGCTCAACTCAGAACTTAAGGAGCTCAACGATTCGACGAGCAATACCAAGGACAGGACATTTGTGTAGACCGCATACACCACTCAAACTGCCAGACCATGATTAAAACGGAAACAATGATCCACATAGTCCTCACATTCACAATAATTAAAATAATATAAGACTTTAAACAGTAAATGTTCATGTCATTCTGTATACAGTGTGTCCGGACATGGACTAGCGATATTCTAAATACTTAAATATAAGCTATTTTAAAGTACTATTACACTATAGGCTTGGGTCCAATACACTTCCCCGCTATGTGGCAGCCATTTTGTTTTTTTTGTTGAAATATGCTCTATGCGAGTACAAAAAAAATCATATATCTCAAAGTTTTAGTCATACTGAGATAAAAATAGGCTTATTCGGAAGGCAATAATATTGTCTACCGTCTGCATTACAAAGCAATGTGTTCACAATTCCATAACTTTTGAAAAAAAATGTGAAAGTCGAAAAAAAAATCAAAAAATTATGCAATTCAACCAATAATGGTTAATTACTACAAAAACAACCCCGAGAACTTTTTTATTTTTTATACTAGATCGACAGTTTTTGAGCTACGCTACAATGCAACATAAAATTCACAACTGTATGTTTAATACTTTAAGAGTTATTGTTGTTTGAACATAGCGTATGCGCAAGCACAAAACGTCTTTGTTAACCGCCAGAGTGTCATTTATGGCATTCACTGTATTCCATCTGAGAGCAGGCGAGAAATACTGTTCGTTACTACCGTGAGTAAGCGAGATAGAACGTATTAGTCCACTACCTGAAACAAAATCAGTTTTAAGGACAAATTATTAGTTGGGTTAGTTTAGTTGTCCCTCGCCCTGCGTTGTGATCGCTATCGCTACTTTCACTTACCGTCCGTGCTGTTTACGTGCTGCGTTAGTGTTTTGTATTTAAAAGTGTGATAAAGTATGGCACAGCGTCAATATTCATCGCAACATATTGCTGACATACACTTTGTGTATGGCTTTTGCAATGGAAGTGCAAATTTGGCTGTACAAGAATATCGACGAAGGTACCCTAACAGGCCTACACCGAGTCGCCAAACTTTTATCGACGTGCATTCAAGATTAGCGGAAAGAGGTATTCAAAGAGCTGTTAATGAACGCAATCGCTTGGTATCGCCCGAAGATGAAGAAGAAGTGCTTAGACTAATAACCAATGATCCTAGACTAAGCGTTAGACGGATTTCAGTGCAACTTCGAATGTCTAAGTGGCATGTATGGAGAATTTTGAAAAGAGAAGGGTTACACCCTTATCATTTTCGACGGGTTCAAGACGTGATCGAACCAGATTTTGCTGCGAGATCTGTGTTTTGTTCGTGGATAAATAGAAATTTGAGACAGAACCGTAATTTTTTACAAAGAATACTGTGGACTGATGAAGCCAAATTTACAAGAGCTGGGATTACAAACCACAGAAACGACCATCTCTGGTGCTCCGCAAATCCAAGGGCGGTGCGCCCAAGCTCATTTCAACATGAATTCTCAGTAAATGTGTGGGCCGGCATAATCAACGATAGGCTGATAGGGCCATTGGAATTGCCACCTACATTAAACGGCGCTAGATTTTTAGAATTCTTACAGACACAGTTTGCGGACAGCCTCATGGACCTACCTCTATCATACCGTCGGCGTATGTGGTTCCAGCTCGATGGTGCACCCGCGCATTTTTCTCGAGCAGTGAGAGAATATTTAAATAATAATCTACAGCCGTGGATCGGTCGTGGTGGTGTAGTAGCGTGGCCGCCTCGCTCACCCGATTTGACACCCTTGGATTATTTTTTGTGGGGTCATATGAAACAAAAAGTATACGCTACAGTTCCAAATACCAGGGAAGAACTCGTCGCAAAAATTATGGCAGCCGCCGAAGAAATTAGATCCGATTTGGATTTAATTAGGCGCTCATCAACCCAGGTGGCACAGAGAGCCGTAGTGTGTCTACAAGCTGGAGGTGGCCACTTTGAGCAACTGCTTTAGATATTTTAATCTTCATTTAATATTGGAAAAAACATTAAATAAAATTCAATATGAATGTTATGTTTTTTTAATGATTTCCTGTTTAGGGTTCCGACAAAGGCCTTTTGTGCTTGCGCATACGCTATGTTCATACAACAATAACTCTTAAAGTATTAGACATACAGTTGTGAATTTTATGTTGTATTGTAGCTTAGCTCAAAAACTGTCGATCTAGTATAAAAAATAAAAAAGCTCTCGGGGTTGTTTTTGTAGTAATTAACAATTATTGGTTGAATTGCATAATTTTTTGTTTTTTTTTTCGACTTTCACATTTTTTTTCAAAAGTTATGGAATTGTGAACATATTGCTTTGTAGTGCAGACGGTAGACAATATTATTGCCTTTCGAATAAGCCTATTTTTATCTCAGTATGACTAAAACTTTGAGATATATGATTTTTTTTGTACTCGCATAGAGCATACTTCAATAAAAAAAACAAAATGGCTGCCACATAGCGGGGAAGTATATTGGACCTAAGCCTATAGTGTAATTGTACTTTAAAATAGCTTATATTTAAGTATTTAGAATATCGCTAGTCCATGTCCGGACACACTGTATAAATAGATATGTATTTAGAAAGAGAAAAAAAAAAAAAGTGTAAATCAGCAAAATAAAAAATAAACAACATTCACTGTCTAGACCTATTGGAGCAGCTCAATCCCAAGCTTTTTTGTCCTCAATATAGTCTTTTACAGTATAATAGGCTTTCTGGCATAGTTTTAGCTTTATAAAAGATTTGAATTTATTAATGCTTAGTTCTTGAATGTGGCTAGGAAGTTTATTATAAAAACGGATACATTGGCATCTAAACGAGCCACCTATTTTCTTGAGCCTTGTTGTAGGAATAACATAATATTTGTGTTTGTTCCTAGTATTTATATTATGGATATCACTGTATTTTTTAAACAGATTAATATTTTTATCTGCATACAAAAGATTATCATAAATGTACTGAGAAGGCACAGTCATTATATTAATCTCTTTAAATTTGTCTCTGAGGGAGTGTCTGGGACTTAATTTATAAATGGAACGAATTGCCCTTTTTTGTAAAATAAAAATTGTCTGAATATCGGCGGCATTTCCCCACAACAGAATACCGTACGACATCACACTATGAAAGTACTAAAGTAAACTAAACGAGCTGTCTCTAAATCAGTTAAGTCACGAATTTTCCTAAGGGCGTATGCTGCAGAGCTAAGCTTTTTTGACAATTTATCTATATGGGGGCCCCATTGAAGCTTGGCATCCAAAGTTATGCCTAAGAATACTGTGGTATTTTCGGGTTTTAACTCTTCACCCTTTATGAGAACACTAGTTTCTACTTGTCTAACATTTGGTATCGTAAACTTAATACATTTCGTTTTTTTTCCGTTAAGAAGTAGGTTATTAACATTAAACCAGTTAACTACCTTTGCGAGGGCACTATGTATATTGTCAGTAACCAGCTGCTGACGTTTGAGTTTAAATAAAAGTGAAGTGTCATCTGCAAACAACACTATATCATGTTCATCCCTTATGAGGTAAGGCAAGTCATTTATATAAATAAGAAATAAAATTGGGCCAAGAATTGAGCCCTGGGGGACCCCCATTTTTACTACACATCCGGGTGACGTTTTTCCGTTAATATCAACTCTGAATCCTATCACTTAAGTAAGAAGTAAGAAGATCCAGAGAGGCGTTCCGAATTCCGTAGTAGTGAAGTTTCCTGATTAAGGTTTCATGAAGAACACAATCGAATGCCTTGGACAAATCGCAAAAGATGCCCAAAGCATCGCATTTGTCCTCCCATGCATTATAAATATGTCCTAAAAGTTCAACTCCGGCATCAGTAGTTGAACGACCCCTTGTAAAACCGAACTGTTTGTTATGCAGTAATTTATTTTTATTAAAAAATCTTTGCATTTGGTTTAAAATAAGTTTTTCAAAAATTTTACTAAAGGTAGGTAGTACTGAAATAGGTCTATAATTAGTAGGGTCTGATGTACTACCCGATTTAAACAATGGTATGATTTTACTATGTTTTTGTCAACCCACTGCCATTTCCTTTTAAAGTTATGGTATAATACTAATTTTTCATCCCCTGTTATAATACGATGGAGAAATGAACATTGATTTTGACGAGAAAGTAGTGAGGTGCACACATCAATTCTCTGTTGTCGATTTTCTTCAGACAGGCCATAAAAAACCCATTGTCCTAGTTTTGATATTTTGTAAATTTCTTGTAGATGACGATAAACAGTCCCGTGCGATGAATTTAATTTTTCTGCAATTTCGTCGATAGTTCATTGGGGCTCTGCGTCAACCAAACATTTAAGCGCTTCATTGTCGAATTCCACCGGGCGACCAGAACGAGGCAAATCTTGAACACTTTCTATACCAATATTGAATATCTGAAACCACTTTTGTGCAGGCCGCCGAAAAATTAAATACGGTGCATGGTGATAATTTTACTTCTGTAAGCAGAAGTAAAATTATCACCATGCACCGTATTTAATTTTTCGGCGGCCTTGGTAGCGTTTTCCCCACTTTAAAAAAGAAATATAAAATATGTCGTTTGTATCCTTCAGTGTTCTCCATATTCGGCAATACTTTAAATTGTCTACTCTCCGCCAAAGCTGTTTACAAAGTGACTGTTGTTCAGCTTTATGAATTATTGCGCCATATTTAATAATATAGTTGACCTTGAATAAATACGCACGAACTTATGGACTGACCTGATATTAGCGCCTACATGGCATAGTGTATGCCATGTAGGCGCTAATATCAGGTCAGTCTTTTACCTGTCACTCTTTTTCCGGGTGAATTTCACATGGTAACGCTTTTTGACGTTTAATGCCATTCCTTTATCGCTACACTATTCAATTAACGAGTCATATATCACTCTGAAGTAATTCAGTATCATCGCTAGATTCGATAACCTTGGAGAACTTCAGATCGTCTGCATACATGTAACATTCTGAGAATTTGAAGCAGTGTGGAATATCGTTAGCGAAAACATTAAACATGATCGGACCGACATGCGACCCTTGAGATACCCCCGAATTGACCCTGAAAGTTTCAGATTGGAAGCCATTGACTGCGACAAAGTAGAATCGATTTTCTAGATATGACTTTTATCAGGTTTAAAGTGTGCCAGTAATTCCGTAAGCAGAAAGCTTCGACGTAAGTATATGGTGAGGAACACGGTCAAAAGCTTTACTGAAATCTGTGTAATCATGTCCACCTGCTTGCCACAGTCGATGGCATCCGACAACATTTCCGTAAAAGTCGCGAGGTTAGTACTAGTTGATCTAGAAACCACAAAACCATATTGAGAATCACTCAAGTAGAGTTTAAAGTGTGATTGAATATAGGGACAAATTAGAGACTAAGTTGACAGAGAGTTTATAGAGATAGGTCTATAATTATGAATGTGATCTTTCTCATCGCTTTTATAAATAGGCACAACTTTTGCTTTTTTCCAGGTGTCTGGAAATACACCTGAGCTAAGAGACTTATTAAATATCGTTACTAATAGGTATAGCAAAGAGGGGGCGCATTTTGAGATGAAAATTGGTGGAATACCATCAGGGCCAGCGCCTTTTGCAAATATCCAATCCCTTAAGCTTACTCAATAAGCTCTCGCGATCAATTACAGGTGCCGTTAGTGAAAGGCTGTTATTTCTCATATTATGTAGAAAATCAGAGACTGGTTCATTTTGGGTCATCTTTGCGTTACTAAATCCATAGGGTTTTTATAAATTTTGTAACGGGATCTTATTTTCTCCTTCCCCTTTAAGGCTCTTATTATTTTTTTATTAAACCAAGGAGGATATTTTTAAGTTTAAAGGTAGACTTGTTTGGTATATACAATTGTGTGATGTTCTGAATTGTTTCGTAAAACATACGTACCATTTCATTGGCATCAGCAGTTTCCTGAAACACAATATCCCAGTCTGTATTATCAAGATCATATCAAATTTGTCCGTAATCCAGTTTGAAAAAGTTAGGCCTTCTATTATGCAAGTTGTATGGATCCAGATTTCTTTACTCGCTCTTAGCAGGATTTCGATTGGGTGGTGTAGGACATCAATAACGCTAAGGGGATTTACAGCTACAGTAACGCTACTGGAAGGCAAGTTAGTCAAAACGATAAGATCTAATATTCGTCCTGACACATTCGTTATGTAGTTAAGTTGCGCTAATTTGTGCATGTGAGTAAAATCTATTAGAATATTACTGAACACAGGAGGAGTATAGTTATTTACCGAGTTATTTAACAAGTTCCACTTTATGTTACCTAAGTTAAAATCACAAACAATACAGGCGTGCAAGCCCGTCCGTTCCAGCATTAAATTGCAGCAATCCTAAAAATGGTCCAAGGTACCACTTACAACAGGGGGTGACAAATACACAGCTCACAGAGCTATTTGACTGATGGATTTCATGAACGGAACCTCTATAACTACCCAAAGTTCCTCACACTGGCTTCCCCATTGAGCCACACGTTTCAAATTTTTTTTTTAACACAGCGATCAATATATCCTCTCCATCCTTTTTCCCACCATCTCTGTCTCTTCTGTACACTAAATATCTATCGTCAAAAAGCTCCGTACTTAAGACACTACTATTCAACCATGTTTCAGTTAATATTACAATGTCATAGCTTTCTATTCACAACTGACGACAAAAGTTATGTGTTTTTGTGCGTAGACCTCTTGTATTTTGGTAATATACAACGTGTAACGGAAAGGGGGTATCAACCCTGAAGGAGGTGAATGTGCTCATGAAACTCAACAACTTTCCCCAAAGAACATAGGTCGAAATATGAAAAAAAAATTTGGCCCTCCCATAGTAAATCAATCAGCTGGTAGTCAGTTTTGTATGGGAGGGCCAAATTTTTTTTTCATATTTCGACCTATGTTCTTTGGGGAAAGTTGTTGAGTTTCATGAGCACATTCACCTCCTTCAGGGTTGATACCCCCCTTCCGTTACACCCTGTATATTAATATCTGTGAATTTTGACAAAAAATAGTAATGCCAATGCTACGATTACACATGTATATGAATAAAATTCATTAACTTATTTAATATGTCCAGGTTTTTGACCATGATATGGTCAGGTTCTTCCGTCTTACGCATAAAAATTCTGCCACCCCGAATCCATACAAATTTATAGCCAACTTCCCTGGCTTTGATCCTCGCGGCAGCGCACAGAGCCTTATATCAGGTTGGCGGATAAATATTGCACAAAAAATTGTAAATTACTAGAATTTTCCGGAATATTTAGTATTGATTTGGGGTACGTAAGAATATTGTAGAAGGTTCTTGAAGCTATCACAAGGGTACATAAAGGCGCGCTAGTGAGCATTTGGTTAGTTTGTGAAAATGATTAGTGAACATCAACTTCGAACGATCATCTTTTACGAGTGGCGTCAGGGACACAACGTGAGTGTGGCTACCGCTAACATCACCAAAGCGTTCGGTGAAGGTGTTGTATCGCGATGGAAGATAAGCCGCTGGTTTGCTCGCTTTGCATCGGGAGATATAACTCTTGAAGATCACGAGCGATCTGGGCGACCATCCATCTTCGACGATGAGGAATTACTCCGCTGTTTAAAGGCTAATCCAGAAATAAATACGTGTGATTTGGCAGAGACTCTTGGCTGTCATCATTCGACCGTCGAGGCTTATTTACACAAACTCGGCTATCGTAAAGTAATGGCACGATGGATTCCACATCAACTAACTGACAGTCATCGTCAAGTCAGAGTTAGTATTTGTGAATCGCTTCTTTTTCAGCCACATTGGAAAGAGTTTCTTGAAGATCTGGTAACCGGCAATGAGAGCTGGATTCTCTATGATAACAACACAGGGCACGCCGTCTCGCTTCCTTACGACGCAGAGCCACCAACGCAGCCTAAGCCGAACCATCACTCACGCAAGCATCTCTCTGTTTGGTGGGATGCGAAGGGCCCACTCTATTACGAGCTTCTCCCTGCGAGAAGGACGATTACGACTTCCATTTATACTGAACAGCTTCAGAAACTGGCTGACGCAATAAGAGAAAAACGAGCGAGACGTGTAAATGTTCACTTACTCCAGGATAATGCGCGACCTCATGTCGCTTCGGAGACTCGACAAAAAATCGTAGAGTTTGGATGGCACCCGGTTGCCCACCCACCGTACTCACCAGATCTCGCACCATCCGACTATCACTTGTTCCGACCACTAAAGCTTTATTTGCGTGAGAAAAAAAAATCAAAACTACGAAGACCTCAAAATGGCAGTGGACAATTTCTTTTCTGCACAGCCTCCGGAATTCTGAGCACAGGGCATCAACAATCTACCAACTAGATGGGCCAGAGTAATAGATTTATTTGGGGATTACATTACTGATTAATTATTGTAAATAACAAAGTTATCAATAAATTCATTAAGTCTTATATTTTGGTGCAAGACTTTTCCGCCAACCTGATATATTTATTTATTTAAACTTTTCGCACAAAAGGTACAAAGGCGGACTTAATGCCGGGTCTTTATATCGGGGAGAGATGTTCCGTAACGTAAATTGCGGTTTTTGGTCCGGAGTAACCGAGATGTGTGCTGTTCAATTTATTTTCCTTATTTTTCTTGTTAAAGATAATGGTAGAAGCAAGGAACTGGTCGCGTAGTCTAGGGGAAGACAGTTGCACTATAATGGATCGTGGTCGGGTATTACCAGGGTCAAGCTTGGCAACCCTGGTGCAGTGCAACAGATCTCAACCTTCTACATCACATCCAATGACTAGATATATCCGACAAAATTTTAAACAGATTTTCCTGTTTTTTTTCTCAGGTAAACATTTAATTTCAATATTGTTAGATCGTGTTTGCTGTTCAAGCTGATCCAAGCGCATAGTTGGGAATGCATGCTATTTTTCAAATCAGAATTTTCCTTCTGCAGAACCACTATAGTCTCCTTGTACGCAGTATGCTCCTTAAGTAGATCCTCGTACAGACTATTCATAAAGAGCATGGCGGGGTAAGCATGGAGTAGCGGCCCCAGCGGAAATTTCAACTGCCAATTTTTGTGTATGTTGGTCTTACTGACAAGGAAGGTATGCGAAGTGTCCGCCTCCGATTTCGCTGCGCTTGTGATATGTTATTCTTCATTCAAAAATAAAAGACACGTATTTTTTTATATCGGCCCTTAAGCCGTTTTAAGGGGTGAAATTAGCCCTCGAAAAATAGGGTGGTTATGAGGTTTCGCATATAAAGACTGCAGCTATCAACACCAGACCAATTCTATTATATTCTGGACATTGAATAATGAAAATACAAATTAATACCCCCCACCCACCCCTATTTTAAGAGGGTGAGCCACCCTCGAAAATAATTATTTTTATTATAGTAAATACTGTAATTATCCGATATTCATGAAATCAATTTTATTTTTTAGAGGATACAAAAATAAAGTTTACGTGTTTTTGGTTTTTTTCGAAAAAAAAAATATGAAAGGGTAAAGCTGCAGTTAGACGACGCGAAAAAATTCTTGCGGCCGCCGCGCGGCGACTGCGCGATGGCCGCGTACTAACTGTTCAGTTATAGCAAATTTATGTTTTATTAACTAGGACGTAAAGTTGAAATTAATTTTGAGTAACTAACTGCGCGGTGACCGCGCGGCGTTCGTTCCTCGATCACACGGCGGCCGCGCGGCCGTCTCGCTCGAATCACTCGAATGTTAAAGTAATATGTAAGTAATAAGCAATCAAGTAATATGCAATCATAATTTTATTCTTCTTAGTCAAATAGCTCATAACGAACACGTGTGAATTTTAAGAAAGACCAAGATCAACTGGAAATGGTTCGGGTCCGCAGTGACGTGGCCACCAGGCCTGACCACCGTACTTTCGCCGCGCGGCCGACACGCTGTAACATTCCGTGTCATATAAACGCGCCCTTAAAACACCCTCATTAAACTCCGCAAGGTGACCCCCTTCGATTCCCTTGTTCGTGTAATGTATCATCCTTCATCTTAAAATAGAGACATCTATTTCTTTAAACCAGCTCTTAAGCCGTTGAAAGGGGTGAAATTAACCCTTGAAAATTCGTCATAAATGGGGTGGTTATGAGGTTTTTTTATATAAAGACTACAGTTATCAACACCAAACCAATTCTATTATATTATGGACATTGAATAATGAAAATACAAATTATTACCCCCCACCCACCCCTGTTTTAAGGGGGTGAGCCACCCTCTAATATAATTATTTTTATTATAGTAAATACTGTAATTATCCCATATTAATGAAATCAATTCTATTTTTTAGACTATACAAAATTGAAGTTAATCTAGTTTTAAATTTTAAAAAAATATTGAAGTGTAAAAACATCTGTATTACGCTCTGTACAGTGATCCCTTCCAATTTCCAATATTCTCGTTCGTATATTTCTTACATTATAAATAAAAATATTGTGATACAATTTTAATAATAAAAAATATATCATATAATATTTAATTTTTCATAAATAATGGCCTAAGAGACCTATGACTTTAAAAATACATTATAATGATAATTTAATCCTTTTTTCAGATTAGAGGCATATGACTGATAATTTTAATTTTGGAAATTTCTGTTTGGATAATCCATTCGAACCTTCAATGCAATTGCCAGAGAACAATATGTTTAGAAATGTTAATAGTAACACTTGCACAAACTCTCTAACTTTTATAGTAATTATTTCAAAGAAGCATTATGTAAAACGAACTTTCTCTGAAGTGGAAACCCTGTCAAGATAGATTTATAACAATAATAAACGTAATAATGCAAATATTAACATAAAGATAAAATTTTAAAAATTACTGCAACTTTAACTTACCAGCACCCTAATTGCGTAACACAATATTACTCTCAATTTGAATCATTTTGAACCAAATTGCTAATCCATTGCTCCATAAATGTTCGAAAAACATGTCTGCTCAACAACGTAAATAACGCAATGAATGTTGTTGAACTGTCAAAATGAAACCCATTGCTACTAATAGTCTGTTACGCAATTAGCCTGCTGTTTCCTTTGAAGTAGTTTGGAAATCAGTATTTTTGAAATGTTTACCTAGAATGATCAGTCGCTTTAAACTTTACCATTCTAATTTTCATCGCTTTTCCCCATTTTTTTCTTATCACAGGGTTCTTAAGGAATTTATATACTTCCATTTCTTGGCAGTGAAAATAAGCAAAACGACCCATTTTTTTATAAAAATTATAAAATAATTATTTTTCCCATATAAGCTAATACCTTCCTTGGTGACAAACACTCAGCGCCATCTAGTTTCAGTTTGGAACCCCATTCGCACGAAATACGCTGGAGCGTTGACCGACATATTTTATTTACCGTTTTCAAAGGTAAGAATTTTGAGGTATTGTTGTTGGGAAGTGATCGGTGACTCCTTCCCCGGTCGTTAAAGGAATATTGTAGTGATCCCTGGATATTTATTACAGGATTCCAAATAGCGCATAGTCGGATCTGAGTTTAGACGACACATCCAACGGATTTTGCCATCAAGTTTGTTCCACCTCAAACGAAGAAGAGACCTTAAAAGAGACTGTGACCTCTGAGTTTGTTTCGGCCTTTCTTCTCAGAGTAGTCAGATAGGAAACGCCGACCTCATCTAGTTTAAAAAAAATATGATTGACATGTAAAAGTGTTTGTACAAACCTACTTACAGAAAATAAATCATTTATCATTTATCATTTAACAACCGTGAGTATTACACCCGCTTACTTTTTATCATAAATATGCCGTAGAAAATTCCTCAGTGTTGACCACGGTATTACCTTATAGTTCAGTTGATGGACGCCACGTGGGTGGCCCTACTCCTTGTTGTTCCACCGCGTAGGGAAAGGCAATTAGAAGTCGTAGCTCATTGTATGGTATTTGCAAAAGGCCCTGTTAACGGGCTAGTGTTTTAGCCTTTAGATTTCCTAGCTCGGTCCCTTCTATTCCTCCGGAAGGAAAGTAAATTACTTTCCCCTTATATCATAGGGTCTCCGTATTGTCAATTCCAGGAGAGGCACCTCGAGAGATTCGTCTCGCCACCAGTATCCAGAGGAGCATCTGGGGCCTGGACGCGAGACCCGTTCCTCGAGCCAGCACATAGCCTCCTGAGGAGACGGCAGTGCGGTTGGCAGCGTCCGTCTAGCGATAGCGCAGGCGTGACGGTTTTTTTTTATTACTTACAAACTTTTTTGTACAAAACTTTTTTTACCTATAAACTTAACCGTTTATCATATTTACCAACGGTTCCTATATAAACCGCTTTACTACTTGTTCGGGTTTCAAAATTGGAAGCCAATCTTCAACTCAATTTAAATAAAGGACCCCGGGTTCGGCACCTACGCTTAACTGGAATAGAATCGTACATCTTCGTCGGCTCCGGGATCCGGGACTCTTCCAAGTCCCTGGCGCCCATTTAGAATAAGATTTAACCAATAACACTGGAAGGTTTTGCCTTGATATTATCACCTATTATTATGATATTATACACAACTTTTAAATTCCATATTGTATAAGGAACAGTACCGGTGTATCTCCAACCCCCCACGACCGTTAGTAATACCGCTGAGGTTAAAGCTGGCTGGCCATAAACTAATTAGGGTTTTGTAAAACCAACTTCAAATAAATATTTGTTGACCATTTGTTGTTTATTTTATTTTTAATATTAACCCACCTTACATTTGGGCTTTTGATCCTTTCACACTAGAGATACATACACGGACTAGAAAAAAAAGAAGGACTCCGCGCCACGCGTATCGAAGGTGAAGCACAGTAAGGGTGCCGGACCGTTTGTACAAACGTGCTTCACGCACACATTTACATCATAGAATGCCGGCCGGCCGCCATTACGCGACAAGACGGCGTCGTTGTAGGTACTATTTACGTGAAGTAATAAAATAATGCCATCTTGTGTTTTGAAAACGTGTAAAAATAATTCTACATCCCAGAAAAACTGTCAAGGAACACATATCACAGTTAAGGCACAATTTTACTTGTTGATTTATTGTATTTTTGACATTTTAAAATCATTACTATTGGAACACAAAACCTCAACAGACTTAAGTGTTGTCAGAAAATAAATGGGTAAGTGTCCCGAGAGATTGGGTATTTTTTTTTTTGTGTTCTATTTCATTTTTTTGCAAGTATTGACTATGATTATTTTTATAGATTTCCTACAGCAAATCATTCATGGAACAATGATTGGATTATAATAATACTAGCGACCCGCCCCGGCTTCGCACGGGTGCAATGCTGATCACTACATAGTGTAAAACACAGTCGCTTTCCGCTGTTTGTCTGTCCCTATGTATGCTTAGATCTTTAAAACTGCGCAACGGATTTTGATGCGGTTTTTTTTTTTAATAGATAGAGTGACTCAAGAGAAAGGTTTATATGTATAATACATGCATAATATAGTAGAGAAACACTGATAATTTTAGAGTCATTGTTTCTCGTAAAAAGTATAGGATAAAAAATGGTTATTGTGGGTTATCCCTAAGAGATAGACATATACCATCGCGAACTTTTTTGTAGACCTTTTTAATGTGTACAATATTGTAGTACATTATTTTGATCTATCTCGTAGGGCTCAGCCAGCGTTTGCAATTTAAGCGCCAAAAAAGTGTTTATTTACGACATCACATTAGAAACCTCTAAAATTATCGGTGTTTCTCTACTATATTATGTATGTATTATACATATAAACCTTCCTCTTGAATCACTCTATCTATTAAAAAAACCGCATCAAAATCCGTTGCGTAGTTTTAAAGATCTAAGCATACATAGGGACAGACAGCGGGAAGCGACTTTGTTTTATACTATGTAGTGAAGCAACTACAGATGTGAAGAGCATTGGGTTCCGTCGAAAACAAGCGTGATATGCTGTATACATTTTGATACATATCATCAATTGGCGAGGGTTCTTAGATTGGAACGGATTAGCGTCATGCTTTTGTAATGTTTCTTGGATCGATAAAGAATGCAGTGCGGGTTAGTGAGTGTTTCTATGTGTTGTGAAGATTCTGATTAAATCATTTGAATAAATATTTCAGTTTTATTTTCTACATAACGTTAAATAGTTTTCTTATTATAGGTAAAATACACCTTGTGTGTTTTAGGTAAGTAAGCTTTAATACCCATCCCCCTATCTTCCTAATAGGTAATTCAAGACAATCAATTGAATTACGTATTCTACAGCAGCGTTTTTCTAGTCATCCATACAAAATAAACATTTAATTTTGAGTTTTCACTAGTATATTATTGTAATTTCAGTTAAGTGGACTTCTTATATCGCTTTATTGTAATAAATGAATACACTGTCCAAATGTTTAAAACATGGAGAAATTTTCATTCATCTGGTATCCCTCAAATCACGCACACATAGATCGGTACGGTGCTTCACTTTCGATACGCGTGGCGCGGAGTCCTTCTTTTTTTTCTAGTCCGTGGATACATACTATGACGGAAAATTTAACGGTTATGCGTATTATTTTTAAATGTGCTTGAAATAAAAATAAATAAAAGTTATTTGCCCTAAAAGTCGTAGTAATTTTTTTTTTAAATATTGCATAGTAATGTTATTTATTACAGAAAAAATAATTATGGGGTTGATTGAGTGAATCAACCCCATAATTATTTTTGTGAAATATGTTAAAACAAGGGTAGGTAAAATCTTATAATTTTTATTTTCCTTATTTATTGTCCAGAAGGTAATACAGTTGGTTTGGTATTAACAACTACAGTCGTTATAAAACTTCATAATCACCCTATTTTTTAGCGAATTTCCAGGGGTTAACTTCATTCATTCAAACGGCTTAAGAGCCGGTGAAAAATACGTTTTTCTTATTTTGTACTGATTAATAAAGAATAATATATTGAAAGTACATGGAAATCGGCGGGAGTCATCTTGCAGAGTTTAATGAGGGTGTTTTTACCCTTTAATATTTTTTTTTTTTCGAAAAAGTCCAAAAACACGTAAACTTTATTTTTGTATAATCTAAAAAATAGAATTGATTTCATTAGGTAATATCGGATAATTACAGTATTTACTATACCTAATAAAAATAATTATTTTAGAGGGTGGCTCACCCCTTTAAAACAGGGGTTTAATAATTTGTATTTTCATTATTCAATGTCCATAATATAATAGAATTGGTTTGGTGTTGATAATTGTACTCTTTATATAAAAACCTCATAACCACCCCATTTATGACGAATTTTCAAGGGTTAATTTCACCCCTTTCAACGGCTTAAGAGCTGGTCTAAAGAAATAGATGTCTCTATTTTAAGATGAAGGATGATACATTACACGAACAAGGGAATCGAAGGGGGTCACCTTGCGGAGTTTAATGAGGGTGTTTTTACCTTTTCATATTTTTTTTTCGAAAAAAACCAAAAACACGTAAACTTTATTTTTGTATCCTCTAACAAATAAAATTGATTTCATTAATATCGGATAATTACAGTATTTACTATAATAAAAATAATTATTTTCGAGGGTGGCTCACCCCCTTAAAATAGGGGTGGGTGGGGGGTATTAATTTGTATTTTCATTATTCAATGTCCAGAATATAATAGAATTGGTCTGGTGTTGATAGCTGCAGTCTTTATATGCGAAACCTCATAACCACCCTATTTTTCGCGAATTTTCGAGGGCTAATTTCACCCCTTAAAACGGCTTAAGGGCCGATATAAAAAAATACGTGTCTTTTATTTTTGAATGAAGAATAACATATCACAAGTACAGCGAAATCGGAGGCGGACACTTCGCATACTTTCCTTGTGAGTGTAACTTACCTGTAAAATATTACTTCAAAATATGCATTGGCTTTCGAGAAAATTGAAAAATATTGTTGTAAAAAACATTTTTTTTTTCTCGTTAATAGTTCCAAATATAGCAATGCCCATAATATATGTTGTACATAACTTAGACAGACAACATATCATGATATTTTTTCTAAAAATCTCGAGATAGTTGTAATTTTTTTTTTAATTTTTGAAAAATGAATTTCATGTTTTCTAAACATGTCACACCAATGAAATTTTCACTGAAAAACACCCTTATCATAATCTACAACATATATTTGGCTCTAAATTTGTAAGTGGTTGGAAGGGGTTTTTTTTTTCTCGTATTACTTATATTATTATTTATCCTACGGCCGTTATTTGGCAAAATTCCCCGTTCTGCCGAACAATTAAGTCATCTATTCAAGAAAGAAAATATGATAGCAGTTATTGAAGAGGATAGTGATAACGAATAATGAATATTTTTGTTAATTTTATAGATTGAAAAAAAAAGCAATATTTTGTTCTGAATGCTATTCTGTTCGAATTATTTTAGAAAAAAAAAAGAAAAAACCCTTTCACCCACGTAAAAATTTGGATGCAAATATATGTTGTAGATTGTGATAAGGGTGTTTTTCAGTGAAAATTTCGTTGGTGTATCATGTTTACAAAACATGAAATTTATTTTTTCTAAAATTTAAAAAAAAAATAACAATTATCTCGAGATTTTTAGAAAAAAATATCATGATATGTTGTCTCTCTAAGTTATGTACAACATATATTATTTGCATTGCTATATTTGGAACTATTAACGAGAAAAAAATGTTTTTCTTCAAAAATGTTTTTCACTTTTCTCGAAAACCAATGCATATTTTGAAGTTATATTATACAGGTTAGTTACACTCAGGAAGACCAACATACACAAAAATTGGCAGTTGAAATTTCCGCTGGGGCCGCTACTCCATGCTTACCCCGCCATGCTCTTTCATCGAGTCATCCATGGCATCAATTTTCGTATTAATTGACTTTAACTCGCTGTTTAACATAGCTTTCATAGTGTCCTTGAATTTAGCCAACATTACCGAGAGCTCGGACTTCATTACTTCCTGGATAATTTCACGAATGTCATCTCGCGACAACATACCTTCAGTAGATACAGTGGTCTGTGTAGTGGCATTACGCTGAAGAGCATCCTGGATCTTCTTAGTGGGCGACTCCTCATCAGCCATATTTAAATTGTTTTAAAAACAAAACACAAAAAAGAAAAATAAGCGTGTAATGGCAGAGAGTGAATAGCAATTGTTTCCAAAAGAGAGACAAAACGAAAAGGCAAGCAAAATTATTAAAAAAAAACAGCAAAAAGAAAGGCCGGTACTAAGTATCGAACCTGCGTCTCGTTCAATTGGATGCCACTCCAAGTTTCACTTAGCAAGACGGTCTTGACGTGAGGTCGTGAAATTAGCAATCAATATCTCGTACCTGTGTCCACGAAACGGAGCAATTGTGATCATAATATATCGTCGCGCGACGAGCCGTGTCGTGCGTTTTGACTCACCGCCAATCAGCGAGTAGGGCCGTCTCCAAAGCGGCTCGCGAAGCTGTGACTCACAGCTGCTTGAACTTGTGATGCTTTTGTTGTGGATGTTGAGTAAAATAAAAACTGCCGTGCGATTCTGTAACTATCTCACCGTGAAAACTTGGGTGAAGTGAGTCGTCAATAGTGTCAATCCCTAGCATCAGCATGACTCACAGCTCACTCTAAGCTCACTTCACTTTAGTTATCACGGTGAGATTTTTCCAGAATCGACCGGCTGCTTATTTCTTCACTTTTGATGAGGAACTCGTAGATGTTAAATTGCTAACTCTTGCATTAACGTATACGACGTGTAACGTTAAATGCGCAAGACCTCAGACACCCCAACTGATTTTTAATTCAATTGATCTATTCCAGAGAGAAAATAAGTCATTAAAAAAATTGTAAAGGTTTTATGCACTGTTTTAGTTTTACTGGCCATTCTGATCGTTTCTTGCGTCTGCGACGACGCTTTATCAAGGGAGGACTCGTCACCTGGCCGCTGCGCCGCGCTGACATTGGCTTGCTTGACCCATTAATAAATAGACACGGCAACGTTCTTAATGAAGATTTTTTGAAAAATGTGACCTATATTAAATAGTGGTTCAATTAATTCTGCTCGTTATTCTGATCAAAATTTTTCAGGTTTTGCGCATTTAACGTTACACGTTGTATACTATGTTTTAAGTTTAATACTGTATCGATATTGATCTTATAACAGCGGAGAATATTTATTTTTAACGTAGTGACTTGCAACACGTCTTACTGCTAGCGCGCGCAAGCGAATCAAAAACCGGCCAGGCGCGAGTCGGATTCGCGCACGAAGGGTTTCCCTACCATTATCTATAAAAACGGCAAAAAATCATGTCTGGAGCCCCCTTAAATATTTATTTTATTCTGTTTTTAGGGTTCCGTACCTCGAAAGGGAAAACGGAACCCTTATAGGATCACTTTGTTGTACGTCCGTCCGTCTGTCTGTCTGTCAAGACCCTTTTTCTCAGGAACGCGTGGAGGTATCAAGCTGGAATTTATATCAAATACTCAGGTCTACTTTCCTCTGGAGCTGTGAAAAAATTAAACTTCTATGACAACGCAATCAAAAGAAACAGCAATTTAAGCCGCATATTGTCAAACTCGCAACTACTCGCAAGAGAATCAAAACCTAAAGGGCTTACTTCCAGTCGACCTGGAATCTTGAAATTGGGTATGAAGCTATGTTTTATAGCACATATAAAGGAAAAATTCCGAGAACCTTTAATTTTTAGTTACACCACTTTTTTTTATATAATTATAAACTTACTACCCTTTTCCTCGTGAACGTGTAGATATATCAAGTTGAAACTCGTATCAAATACTTAGGTCTAATTGCCTTTAAGCTGTGAAAATAAAACAAATTTCTAAGTCAACGCAAAAACGCAAAGGTACAACCATTTATAAATGGTTGTACCTTTGCGTAATGGTTGTTCCTTTTTTGTATACCGCATATTTTGAAACTCGCAATTACTCGCAAGGGAATCAAAACCTAAACTTAAATTGTGATTATAAACATAATTGAGGAGTGATTTTTCAAAAGGCCTTATTTCCATTTTTTGCCCAACTGTAGATTTTTTTACTTTTATTTTTAAAGTCGTTAGTTATAAAAATTCAAATTACTGGAATGCCATTGGTTTTGAGAGAATGTGCAACATTGACTTCCGCTCTTTCAAAAATTATATTACAACTTTTCTACCTACCACAGAAAATTGGAGTTTATGAAAATTTGTTCTTAATGGAATTAAGGCCTTTTGAAAAATCACTCCTCAATTGTAGTTCCTGAAACGATAAAGAGACCCTTGTCTTTAATTTATGCTCCTCCAGCTTTCCATATTGTAATGTTATGGATTTCATTTTGCAATAAAAATACCATAACTATGACTAGATTGTCGTGATGGGTGAACTTTTACTTATAATGGGTGATTTTTTAAGCGTAGTTTTTTTTTTAAATCGAATATAACACTCAATTTGCATCATATATTCAAAATTTTTATTGAAATTGATAACTTGGCTTTTGCCATTTACATTTTAAAGATAACTTCATGTAAATGTTGTCCGCGGCTCCGTTTCAAATGGTCCATTCGGAAGGTCCAATTTTGCGTCACTTTTTCGAGCATTTCGGCCTGTATCCCACGAATTACGCGTGTTATGTTATCCTGTAAGGCTTCAATCGTGTTCGGCTTGTCCACATACACTAACGACTTTACATAACCCCACAAGAAATAATCCAGAGGCGTCGAATCGCATGATCTTGGCGGCCAATTCACAGGGCCATTTCAAGAGATAAGCTGCTCACCAAATTCATCCTTCAACATGTCCATTGTTTCACGAGCTGTGTGGCATGTGGCACCGTCTTGCTGAAACCACATGTCAACCAAGTTCAACTCGGCCAACTGGGTAAAAAAAAGTTGCGTATCATGGCTCGATATCGTTCGCCGTTGACGGTAACGTTTCTTCCACGGTCTTTCACGATCATCATTAACACTGGACGCTATGGCTGCAATATTCTCTTCAGTACGCACTGTACGCATGCGAGACAATGGTTTAATGTCCAACAAAGTAAACTTGGTGCGAAATTTGGTGATAACAGCACGAATTGTTGATTCACCAGGTCGATTATGACGACCATAATATGGTCGTAACAAACGATACACATTTTTCACGGAGCACGAATTTTGATAGTAAATTTCAACAATTTGCAATCGTTGCGCGTTTGTAAGTCTTTCCATGATGAAATGGCAGAGTATACTGAAAACTTTTCACTTTGACAGATGACGTTTGGATGCCATTACCAACCAGTGCCGCCAACCTGAAAAACTTAACTCTTAAAAAATCACCCGTTATACCTACTGGCTTGTACGGAACCCTCGGTGCGAGAGTCCGACTCGCACTTGGCCGGTTTTTTTTAATATTTTTTGTTATAGCGACAACAGAAATACATCATCTGTGAAAATTTCAACTGTCTAACTATCACGGTTCATGAGATACAGCCTGGTGACAGACGTACGGACGGACGGACTGACAGCGGAGTGGGAGTGATAGGGTCCCTTTTTACCCTTTGGGTACGGAACCCTAAAAAACTAAATGATAATCAGATGGGGCCAAGTCTGGTGAATATGCTGCGTGCGGGAGAACTTCCCATCCCAAATCCAAGTGGGTCTTTTGAGTCACTCGAGCTACGTGATGTCGAGCGTTGACATGTAGCAGTATGACATGCCGGCTTCCTTGCCCAGTAAATGGCCTTTTCTGATCCAGTTCTTCGCTTAATTTATTCAGTTGTCAACTGTAGCATTCCGCTGTCACCGTGACAGCGGCCAGCGGGGTTGACCAGTTTCCAGAAATTCATAATAAAGCACACCCTTCATGTCCCACCAGATACACAGAAGAACTTTCTTTAAGTGGCTGTTCGGTTTCAGCGTCGATGTAGAGGGTTGCCCGGGATCTATCCACAACTTTTTACGTTCAGGATTCTCATAAAGTGAAAGACGGACGGATGGACAGCGGAGTCTTAGCATTAGGGTCCCGTGTTACCCTTTGGGTTCGGAACCCTAAAAATATAAAACGTAAAGCGTCTCATTACTTTTGTGCCAACCTGATATTTGATGATATTTCGCCACGTTCAGCTACTGTTGTCTACACCTTTCAAAATATAACTGAGCAACCGTAGCCGTGCCTACCAAGTATAAGTAATTTGCTTGCAATATCATCAAAACAAATTAACGGCATTTATTGACGATTTTTTTACCAATTTGTAACGGAAAACCACAGCAACGTGCAGTGTTGACTGAACAAACTGGATGCGGAAGGCGGAGGACAGGGTGTTGTGGCACAGCCTGGGAGAGGCCTACGTCCAGCTGGATTGCGATAGACTGAGTTAGAAAGACAGCAAATAAAGGCTGTCACTCACCGTGAGCTCATCGTCGCCGGCGTGCGACAGTTTGATGCAGAGGAGCTCGTACGTCTTGCACTTGGTCTCCTCACCCTTCTTCAGCTGCGCGAGGTCCTCCCTGCAAGGGCAACGACGCGAGTTACACAGACTGCACACATCGCGACACAGTGCCGTGCTGCAGTGCACTCACCGGGACACGGGCACCAGGCGGGACACGCGAACGTGGCCGCTCGCAGAGATCTGCTCGCACAGGTCGCTCAGCTCCGCTGCGGTCGGCGTCCGCGTCGGGTCCGTGATCTGTGAACACATCGCCGCTTTTCAATTATTTCAGGTACCTTTATTTATTTATTCATAGATAATTAAAACGGTACAACACCAATCACATAAATTAACATAGAGACTATTATTACGTTGACTATACAGTGTGTCCGGACATGGACTAGCGATATTCTAAATACTTAAATATAAGCTATTTTAAAGTACTATTACACTATAGGCTTGGGTCCAATACACTTCCCCGCTATGTGGCAGCCATTTTGTTTTTTTTGTTGAAATATGCTCTATGCGAGTACAAAAAAAATCATATATCTCAAAGTTTTAGTCATACTGAGATAAAAATAGGCTTATTCGGAAGGCAATAATATTGTCTACCGTCTGCATTACAAAGCAATGTGTTCACAATTCCATAACTTTTGAAAAAAAATGTGAAAGTCGAAAAAAAAAACAAAAAATTATGCAATTCAACCAATAATGGTTAATTACTACAAAAACAACCCCGAGAACTTTTTTATTTTTTATACTAGATCGACAGTTTTTGAGCTACGCTACAATGCAACATAAAATTCACAACTGTATGTTTAATACTTTAAGAGTTATTGTTGTTTGAACATAGCGTATGCGCAAGCACAAAACGTCTTTGTTAACCGCCAGAGTGTCATTTATGGCATTCACTGTATTCCATCTGAGAGCAGGCGAGAAATACTGTTCGTTACTACCGTGAGTAAGCGAGATAGAACGTATTAGTCCACTACCTGAAACAAAATCAGTTTTAAGGACAAATTATTAGTTGGGTTAGTTTAGTTGTCCCTCGCCCTGCGTTGTGATCGCTATCGCTACTTTCACTTACCGTCCGTGCTGTTTACGTGCTGCGTTAGTGTTTTGTATTTAAAAGTGTGATAAAGTATGGCACAGCGTCAATATTCATCGCAACATATTGCTGACATACACTTTGTGTATGGCTTTTGCAATGGAAGTGCAAATTTGGCTGTACAAGAATATCGACGAAGGTACCCTAACAGGCCTACACCGAGTCGCCAAACTTTTATCGACGTGCATTCAAGATTAGCGGAAAGAGGTATTCAAAGAGCTGTTAATGAACGCAATCGCTTGGTATCGCCCGAAGATGAAGAAGAAGTGCTTAGACTAATAACCAATGATCCTAGACTAAGCGTTAGACGGATTTCAGTGCAACTTCGAATGTCTAAGTGGCATGTATGGAGAATTTTGAAAAGAGAAGGGTTACACCCTTATCATTTTCGACGGGTTCAAGACGTGATCGAACCAGATTTTGCTGCGAGATCTGTGTTTTGTTCGTGGATAAATAGAAATTTGAGACAGAACCGTAATTTTTTACAAAGAATACTGTGGACTGATGAAGCCAAATTTACAAGAGCTGGGATTACAAACCACAGAAACGACCATCTCTGGTGCTCCGCAAATCCAAGGGCGGTGCGCCCAAGCTCATTTCAACATGAATTCTCAGTAAATGTGTGGGCCGGCATAATCAACGATAGGCTGATAGGGCCATTGGAATTGCCACCTACATTAAACGGCGCTAGATTTTTAGAATTCTTACAGACACAGTTTGCGGACAGCCTCATGGACCTACCTCTATCATACCGTCGGCGTATGTGGTTCCAGCTCGATGGTGCACCCGCGCATTTTTCTCGAGCAGTGAGAGAACATTTAAATAATAATCTACAGCCGTGGATCGGTCGTGGTGGTGTAGTAGCGTGGCCGCCTCGCTCACCCGATTTGACACCCTTGGATTATTTTTTGTGGGGTCATATGAAACAAAAAGTATACGCTACAGTTCCAAATACCAGGGAAGAACTCGTCGCAAATATTATGGCAGCCGCCGAAGAAATTAGATCCGATTTGGATTTAATTAGGCGCTCATCAACCCAGGTGGCACAGAGAGCCGTAGTGTGTCTACAAGCTGGAGGTGGCCACTTTGAGCAACTGCTTTAGATATTTTAATCTTCATTTAATATTGGAAAAAACATTAAATAAAATTCAATATGAATGTTATGTTTTTTTAATGATTTCCTGTTTAGGGTTCCGACAAAGGCCTTTTGTGCTTGCGCATACGCTATGTTCATACAACAATAACTCTTAAAGTATTAGACATACAGTTGTGAATTTTATGTTGTATTGTAGCTTAGCTCAAAAACTGTCGATCTAGTATAAAAAATAAAAAAGCTCTCGGGGTTGTTTTTGTAGTAATTAACAATTATTGGTTGAATTGCATAATTTTTTGTTTTTTTTTTCGACTTTCACATTTTTTTTCAAAAGTTATGGAATTGTGAACATATTGCTTTGTAGTGCAGACGGTAGACAATATTATTGCCTTTCGAATAAGCCTATTTTTATCTCAGTATGACTAAAACTTTGAGATATATGATTTTTTTTGTACTCGCATAGAGCATACTTCAACAAAAAAAACAAAATGGCTGCCACATAGCGGGGAAGTATATTGGACCTAAGCCTATAGTGTAATTGTACTTTAAAATAGCTTATATTTAAGTATTTAGAATATCGCTAGTCCATGTCCGGACACACTGTATATATAAGATCATTTAATTTAAAACTATCATGGAACAGTGGACTCTCTTACATACTTTCTCTCACAAAACACCAGACATACGCATAAATTAATCCTATCATCCGCAAACACATCAGAATCAGGGTTGGCAGCCAGAAGGGCATTGAGCACCTATAGAGTACGACAGACTTGGCTGGCAGTTGCGCAAATATTGATTGTGCCGGCGGCTCTGACGGTGTCCGATGTAGTTGTCCAAAAGACCAGAAAATACGTTTATTTGCGGTACACACAACGCATAAAAAGAACACAAAGAAAAAAAAAAACGACGGGTTGCACTCCGGGAGTGCCGGCAGAAGTGAAAACTTAAATATTAACGTTGTGCATTTTTTATATTTTGGAATGGTTAGGGAATCATTTTGCACGAATTGCTTTAATTATCAGTATAAAAGTACTATCATTTATGTCGTAGAATACAATATTTATTTATTGCGCTATCTTGCACAAACATGACAATTTATATTACATTAAAAAGTTTATCTCTCAGAAAAATCAACTTTCATCCAAAATTTCGACGACTTCTTCACCATCATTATTACCAGAACCATTATTTTATTAATTTTTTAATTTTTTCACGTCCACCGGAGGTGTGCCATATGTTCCACCAGTTATCTGTAGTTCCCAAATTGCAGATTTATTGTCGAGAGATGTACCTTCAAGTCTATCAATACATTCTAACTACAATTCTAATTAATTCATTCATTTAAGTTAAGTTTGTTTCTGTAACATAAACACACACGAACATTCGCGCAAGCACCCTGCCCCACCTAAACTAAACAACAGGCGCAGGTATACATTTTCGCCGCGCCGTAGAAAGAGTGGGGGATACTTCCTCGCCTACGCCGCGCCGCCGGCTGTCTACTCACCATCCGTCTTACGAATTTTCGATCAGGGTCACGTGTCCTGACGCGAGTTTTACATTTTTTACCCGTTACAAAAAAAGTGTACAACGCCGCTAAAGAAGTTTTCACTTCAAAAATATATTCATTTTTTGCAACAGGGACAAACAGGGGGGTCTTAAAAATTCGAAGTGGGGCCACTGGGGCATGTGGGGTATCATAGTGGAGTCCTAGTGTGGGGCAAAGTTTCTAAAAAAAAAATAATAATAATAAAAGAGGAAAAGAATTTAAACAAAATTGTTAGTGCTTTAGAAAGACGATCACTTCTTAGTTTAGTTTTTAGGTGTATGCACGATCGCGCCGTCTGGTGAGTTGTGTTTTGTTGCAAGCACGCATAGTACCTCGATGGCGAAGGGCCGGCCGTCTCCGAGGCAGCGCACGTCCACGTCCTCGCGCCCCGCCGACATGAACTTGAGTCGGTGTTCTGCGTCCTCCACGCCCAGCCTGTACATACACACACGCGCTCACTACCAGCCGGTCGATTCTGTAAAAGTCTCACCGTGAAATCATAGGTGAAGTGAGCTTGAAGTGAGCAGTCAATAGTGTTATATTGACTGCTCACTTCAAGCTCACTTCACCCTCCCTCATCCCTAGCATTAGTCTATTGAATCTCACTTTACGCTCACTTCGCCTAAGTTCTCACGGTGAGATTTTTATGCATAGAATAGCACAATAGAATAAGTACACAAGACAAAACTACATGTAAAGGTATAAAATAAACCTAATAAATACATAATAAATATAAATAAAAATAAATAAATGTCTGAAATTTTGTTTAGCGGAAGTACATCACGAAATATTTCAAGAGAAATCTGTAGATACACGGAAATCGGTACAATGCAATGCGTTGTGTGGTCGGGTGCACGTCATTGGTTTTAGCCGCGACCCCGCTGGACCATGGGACTGTCAACCACGAATTCGTCTGCCTATATCACACTATGGGCTAATTTCTCGAACGAAAAAAAAGTATCGCCACATTAATTACCTCGCGCTAACTGCTGTGATTGGGTGAATGATTTATCTATTAGGTGTACAACAAAAATCTACGCGTTTCCAAAAGATGTCTTTATCTCATAGCCGGTTATCAATCAACTCAGCCTATCGCAGTCCACTGCTGGACATAGGCCTCTCCCAGACTGCGCCACAACACCCTGTCCTCCGCCTTCCGCATCCAGTCTACCCCAGCTACCTTCATTAGGTGGTCCGTCCATCTAGCTGGGGGGCGTCCCACACTACGCTTGTCGATACGCGGTCTCCACTCCAGGACTCGTCTGCTCCACCGGCGATCGGCCCATCGACACATGGCCAGCCCACTGCCACTTCAGATTGCTTACTCCCATTATTATTACGCATATGTATGTACATACATGCACATCTGTTTGTACTCTGTAAATTCATCACTCTCTTAATATATCATTCTTTAATATACAACATTATTGTTAGTATATGGCAAACCCGAAACGCGTGTCTAGTATTCAACATGCTTTTATTAGTTTCACCTGTATGTTTGGTTGTTTGTATGTAACTGACTCGTTTGGGCTCGATTTTGACCCACTGTAAGCGATCAGATTTACTTTAAACTGTGTAGACTTGACGACAACTCAATATTTTGATAGTAAAAAGTTGAAAAAAAAAATAGTTTAAAAAACAAAAAATAATCAATAAAATATACTTTAAAGAAAAACTAAGAAAACACGCTTTAATAGCAAATCGAACTAAAAATCAGAAAATAACTTTTAATTTAAAATTCAAAAATAAAAATAAAGTTATGAAAAGAAAATTAATATAATTGTAAAAAAGCGTGGGGTGCTCGATATTGATTGTTGTAAATATATAATTAGTAGTTATTTGTAAACGTAGAGTTAGTATAGAAATATGATAAAAAGCACCCCACGCTTTTTTACAATGAAATTAATTTTCTTTTCATAACTTTATTTTTATTTTAGAACTAGCTGTGCCCGCGACTTCGTCCGCGTGGAATAGTGACAGTTACAGTAATGCTTCTCTTTCTCTGTATACGATATTTGACGTATGGCCATCGGGGAAAAAAAAACACAAACACAACAATCAACACAAACAAAACAGTAACACAATTGCACAACAATACATGTACATGTATTGTGTGCAAAATTTTAAAGAAAATTAACAAAAAGAACCTAACCTACAAACCCTAAAATATAAATAAATGAAATATGCAAACAGTCAGTATTCAAGTGAATCGCAATAATTGAATGCAACTATTCGCCTATACTCTCCAGGATACGTGCGTTCGCTACGAATAACTGAATCCTTGTGGCAGCGGCGCGACTCTCAGTCTCAGCGCGCTTTATACAGTGTGTCCGGACATGGACTAGCGATATTCTAAATACTTAAATATAAGCTATTTTAAAGTACTATTACACTATAGGCTTGGGTCCAATACACTTCCCCGCTATGTGGCAGCCATTTTGTTTTTTTTGTTGAAATATGCTCTATGCGAGTACAAAAAAAATCATATATCTCAAAGTTTTAGTCATACTGAGATAAAAATAGGCTTATTCGGAAGGCAATAATATTGTCTACCGTCTGCATTACAAAGCAATGTGTTCACAATTCCATAACTTTTGAAAAAAAATGTGAAAGTCGAAAAAAAAATCAAAAAATTATGCAATTCAACCAATAATGGTTAATTACTGCAAAAACAACCCCGAGAACTTTTTTATTTTTTATACTAGATCGACAGTTTTTGAGCTACGCTACAATGCAACATAAAATTCACAACTGTATGTTTAATACTTTAAGAGTTATTGTTGTTTGAACATAGCGTATGCGCAAGCACAAAACGTCTTTGTTAACCGCCAGAGTGTCATTTATGGCATTCACTGTATTCCATCTGAGAGCAGGCGAGAAATACTGTTCGTTACTACCGTGAGTAAGCGAGATAGAACGTATTAGTCCACTACCTGAAACAAAATCAGTTTTAAGGACAAATTATTAGTTGGGTTAGTTTAGTTGTCCCTCGCCCTGCGTTGTGATCGCTATCGCTACTTTCACTTACCGTCCGTGCTGTTTACGTGCTGCGTTAGTGTTTTGTATTTAAAAGTGTGATAAAGTATGGCACAGCGTCAATATTCATCGCAACATATTGCTGACATACACTTTGTGTATGGCTTTTGCAATGGAAGTGCAAATTTGGCTGTACAAGAATATCGACGAAGGTACCCTAACAGGCCTACACCGAGTCGCCAAACTTTTATCGACGTGCATTCAAGATTAGCGGAAAGAGGTATTCAAAGAGCTGTTAATGAACGCAATCGCTTGGTATCGCCCGAAGATGAAGAAGAAGTGCTTAGACTAATAACCAATGATCCTAGACTAAGCGTTAGACGGATTTCAGTGCAACTTCGAATGTCTAAGTGGCATGTATGGAGAATTTTGAAAAGAGAAGGGTTACACCCTTATCATTTTCGACGGGTTCAAGACGTGATCGAACCAGATTTTGCTGCGAGATCTGTGTTTTGTTCGTGGATAAATAGAAATTTGAGACAGAACCGTAATTTTTTACAAAGAATACTGTGGACTGATGAAGCCAAATTTACAAGAGCTGGGATTACAAACCACAGAAACGACCATCTCTGGTGCTCCGCAAATCCAAGGGCGGTGCGCCCAAGCTCATTTCAACATGAATTCTCAGTAAATGTGTGGGCCGGCATAATCAACGATAGGCTGATAGGGCCATTGGAATTGCCACCTACATTAAACGGCGCTAGATTTTTAGAATTCTTACAGACACAGTTTGCGGACAGCCTCATGGACCTACCTCTATCATACCGTCGGCGTATGTGGTTCCAGCTCGATGGTGCACCCGCGCATTTTTCTCGAGCAGTGAGAGAATATTTAAATAATAATCTACAGCCGTGGATCGGTCGTGGTGGTGTAGTAGCGTGGCCGCCTCGCTCACCCGATTTGACACCCTTGGATTATTTTTTGTGGGGTCATATGAAACAAAAAGTATACGCTACAGTTCCAAATACCAGGGAAGAACTCGTCGCAAAAATTATGGCAGCCGCCGAAGAAATTAGATCCGATTTGGATTTAATTAGGCGCTCATCAACCCAGGTGGCACAGAGAGCCGTAGTGTGTCTACAAGCTGGAGGTGGCCACTTTGAGCAACTGCTTTAGATATTTTAATCTTCATTTAATATTGGAAAAAACATTAAATAAAATTCAATATGAATGTTATGTTTTTTTAATGATTTCCTGTTTAGGGTTCCGACAAAGGCCTTTTGTGCTTGCGCATACGCTATGTTCATACAACAATAACTCTTAAAGTATTAGACATACAGTTGTGAATTTTATGTTGTATTGTAGCTTAGCTCAAAAACTGTCGATCTAGTATAAAAAATAAAAAAGCTCTCGGGGTTGTTTTTGTAGTAATTAACAATTATTGGTTGAATTGCATAATTTTTTGTTTTTTTTTTCGACTTTCACATTTTTTTTCAAAAGTTATGGAATTGTGAACATATTGCTTTGTAGTGCAGATGGTAGACAATATTATTGCCTTTCGAATAAGCCTATTTTTATCTCAGTATGACTAAAACTTTGAGATATATGATTTTTTTTGTACTCGCATAGAGCATACTTCAACAAAAAAAACAAAATGGCTGCCACATAGCGGGGAAGTATATTGGACCTAAGCCTATAGTGTAATTGTACTTTAAAATAGCTTATATTTAAGTATTTAGAATATCGCTAGTCCATGTCCGGACACACTGTATAGCCACGGACGCGCAGGCGCGAGGCGTGTACGTACTCTGATAGACTACCTTAACAAATGTTCGCCGTGATTCTTTAAATTGACATAACTTTTTTATTTATGAACCGATTGACATGAAGTAATCACTAAATGTTAAGTGAAGCTTACTACAATATACATGATATGTATTAGTGAAAACCGCATCTAAATCGAATAAGCCGTTTCTGATATTAGCGTGCACAAACACACAGACAAACAGACAAAAAAAAATTAATTACAATTTCGGGTTAGCATCGATATAATAACAACCCCCGCTACCTTTTTTTTATATATTTCCATTGTACAGACACCACTTTTCTACAATTTTATTATATGTATATATATAGATAGATTTTTTACAATCAAATTAATTTTCTTTTCATAACTTTATTTTTATTTTAGAATTTTAAATTAAAAGTTATTTTCTGATTTTTAGTTCGATTTGCTATTAACCCTACAGTGCATGATTTTTCTTTTCGGCTTAAAAAGAATACATTAGCCTGCAAATATGATGCCATTTCTCGAAAAAATATTTAGAAAAATCATAACTCAATAGAAACGCATGTTTTTGTGCATGGCACATCGTGCATTGTAATGTTAATATGTGTTACGCAGTTACAATGAAATTACACGATTACACGTAAAATGACAAATATGAACATGAACTTACCTCTACTAATTATTTCGACACTGAAAATTCTATCATTTTAATTTTATCATTTTTTTGCGATTATTATAGGCCGCTCGTTAATCGTATTCAAAGTACCTACCGATTTGAAGAAAACATAAATAAATGTTTATCTACAGATCTATCCAAAATATATGGTAAGTACTAAATTCGAAACTCAAATACATAATAGTTAATCTTGTCAACACTAGATCACGCTACTCGGATCGATTTTTAAAATATAAGACATTTTTCGGTATGTCCCATATGTGGGTCTATGCACTGTAGGGTTAAAGCGTGTTTTTTAGTTTTTTTTTTTTTTAACTATATATTTTTTATGTAAAGAATCTGTGTAGGGGAGATACGTACAAAATGACATATACGGACAAAATGACACAGGCATCATATTTCAAATTCTGCCGTTTCTAGTCCGCCATAGATAACTCCATCACGTGACTCTAGCCGGAAATACGAACCTGTCAAAACGTGAACTCGCGCCAGTCTTTCGTTTGGGTGTTATGGCCGACGATAAACATTGGTAAGTTACGAGTTTTTATTTAATGCAGGGATTTTTGTGTATTAATGTTATGTTTTTCATAATATTATCTTGTGTTTACATTTATTACATCCCTTACGTAATTATTGTTGCCTTCAAATAGTTTTTTCCGTAAATAATAATCATTTTGCATTTATTGTTGAATTTTTATTTTTTATAACGTTTTATGGACAAAATGACATACATATGTAACGGACAAAATGACATAGGTATGTCGTTTTGTCCATAAGAACTCAATGAGTTAATTGTAGGTACTCAATATCTCTTTCTCGTTAATCAGCTGTTAATTTCTTTACAGATAATGCCGCGTAATTATAAGCGGACGACTGATCGTCAATCCTGGAGTGAGGAATCAATGCGTAAAGCTATGGAAGCAGTTCGCAGTAACAAAATGGGCTGGCTTTTACCACAAGCAACACTAAGAAGACATGCTTTGGATAGTAACAAAATTTTGGAGTCCTCTGCAAAGGGTCTAGATGTTGGAAAGCTACTTTTCCACTTGATGTGGAATGAAAATTAGTTGAGCATTTGAAATTACTTGAATCTCGTTTTTTTTGGATTGACGCGAAAAAAAAAAACTAACTTTTACCAAAACCATATTCCAAGAAGATAGCGAAGAAGAAAATTTGCCAAAGTACGCTCAAGATGACGAAGAGGATTGCGCATGCATTTATTGCAACGATCTTTATTCGCGATCAAAGCCTGGAGAAGACTGGTTGCGGTGTTTAAAATGTTCACATTGGGCCCACGCTTCTTGCGCGAATGTTTCTAAACGAACCAAGCGGTTCATTTGCGAGCTTTGCCTTTAATTTTATAACTTTTACCGTTTATGTCATTTAGTCCGTATGTGGTATGCCATTTTGTCCATAGCATATGGACAAAATGGATTTCGTTGATCTCAGTTAAATTTAAAATTATTATTTTTTCTAGTTTGTTTATCTTTTAAGTATCTATTATAATTCAAAGATATGAAACCTAAGATTACTGGTGTGCAATGTGAATGCGCTGTGATTTACCATTAAAGAGTTATGACCCAAAACCTAAACTATATGTCATTTTGTACGTACCTCCCCTACAATGTGTAACATCTGACATCTCACCTTGGTAATAAGCAACATTAACACTATACCTATCCTGAAAAAACATATTCAGGTATTATTTGAAATGATTTTTCGTAACGAAGAATAATTCTTTTTAATAAAAATTGTATTTTATTTAATTAACACTAGGCGATTTAAAAATTTATATCACGGGCGCTTATTGGTCAAATCAAATAGCGCGCGCATCTTCAGCTTCCTGTTACACACTTCAGTTTCTTTTCACGAAATTACTCCCACAGATTGCAGGAAAGCGATAGGAAAGATGTTACACATCAAAAATATAGCTGATAAAATCAATGAAAAAAGACGGATTGCGGGACAAACATCTCGATCAGTGATATTGCAGCATGATAACGCCAGACCTCATAGAAGTTTAATCGTCCACCACACTATAAATGATTTACAGTGGGAAGTTTTACCGCACCCGGCGCGCGCGTATTCACCAGACATTGCACCGTGTGATTTTTAACCGACTTCAAAAAAAGGAGGAGGTTATCAATTCGACTGTATTTTTTTTTTTTTTTATGTTTGTTACCTCATAATTAACCGACTGAGTGAACCGATTTTCATGATTCTTATTTTATTTGAAAGCTGGTGCTTCCCGTGTGGTCCCATTGTCACCATTTCAATATCTGATGATGGGATCTTGTAGAAATCGGGGGAGCTCTTCAATAAATAACAGCAGATTAACCTCGATTGTTGCTATATCATGTCTAAGCATTGTTTACACCATCACACAACATACGTAGACAAGTCAAATATAAACCGGACTTTCGTTTCAAATGATAAGATATTGAGAGGAACGGATGTGTAGAAGTGGGGTGGGTGAGAGGGGAGAATGGCGAGAGGAGGAAGACCGGTCGCTTCTCCGGCGCGGCCTTAGTTCTGTTAGTGCAGCCATGTCTACGCAAGAGGTCACACCTGCAGTTGCGCAACGCGTCATCATTAAGTTTTTGACGAATGAAGGCGTTAAGCCCAGTGAAATTTTCACTAAACTTAAAGCTCAGTTTGGGGATGCAACACTCTCATGCACCCAAGTCTTTGACTGGGCCAAGAAATTCAAAGAAGGGCGAGAAGCCGTTGAAAATGAGAGCCACAATAGGGGTCCACGAACAAGCGTGACAGACGAGAATATCCTTGTCATTCGTGATCTCATTGAAGGTGATCGGCACCTGACAGTTGATGACATTGCTAGCAAAGTGCAAATTAGTCATGGTAGTGCGCATACCATTATCACAAAGCCCCTGGGCTTCCGAAAAGTTTGTGCAAGATGGGTTCCTCGGCTTTTGACCAACGATCAGAAACAGGTCCGAAAAGCAACCTGCCAAAGACTCCTGGACCGATTCAATCAAGAAAAAGACCATTTTTTGAAAAGAATAGTGACGTGTGATGAAACATGGGTCCATTATTACACGCCTAAATCAAAAATGGCCTCAATGGAATGGCGAAGGAAGGAAGAACCTGCCCCTGTAAAAATGAAAACTCGCCCTTCGGCTGGAAAAGTCCTTGCCACTGTCTTTTTTGACTGGAAAGGAGTATTGCTGGTAGATTTTCTTTATGAACATCGAACTATCAATGCTGCTTATTATTGCCAGCTGCTAGATAGCGCTAAAGATGCCTATAGAAACAAAAGACGCAAACAGTCGGTCAGAGACGTCATTTTGTTGCACGACAATGCCAGGCCTCATACTGCTGCGCTGACTAAAGAAAAATTGAGCCAATTGCACTGGAAAGCACTTGATCACCCTCCCTACAGCCCAGATTTGTCTCCCTGTGACTTCCATCTCTTTGGGCCTTTGAAGGAAGCACTTGGCGGACATCATTTTGAAAGCAATGACAGTGTAGAAGAGTTCGTGCGCAATTGGTTCAAGACATTTCCTCAAACTTTTTATCAAGAGGGAATCCTGAAGCTCCCCATCCGTTGGCAAAAATGTGTAAACGTGGGAGGAGACTATGTAAAAAAACTATAAAATATTTTTGAAATTTAATTTGAAATAAATAAATAATTCTAGAAAAAGTCCGGTTTATATTTGACTTACCTACGTAATATCACGCCCGTACTCACTACAAAGGTTATAAAAACTTTTTTTTATTATAATAATAATTAATACCAGTAAAACAACCGCGATTGCTGTAAAAGATAGTCTTTTACAGCAATCGCGGTTGTTTGATTGAGGACAAAAAAGCTTGGGATTGAGCTGCTCCAATAGGTCTAGACAGTGAATGTTGTTTATTTTTTATTTTGTTGATTTACACTTTTGTTTTTTTTTTTTTCTTTCTAAATATCTATTTATATACAGAATGACATGAACATTTACTGTTTAAAGTCTTATATTATTTTAATTATTGTGAATGTGAGGACTATGTGGGTCATTGTTTCCGTTTTAATCATGGTCTGGCAGTTTGAGTGGTGTATGCGGTCTACACAAATGTCCTGTCCTTGGTATTGCTCGTCGAATCGTTGAGCTCCTTAAGTTCTGAGTTGAGCTGCACGGTTACTGACGAATGCGTGCACTGACTGCACAGGTCCACTCAGTGTGGTTCTTTCCTCAAAAGACCACTTCAGACACCAATCTACATGGTCCTCAAAGATCAAAGATTATATCCGGATTTTTATATACACATTGACATAGATGAATTTTATATAAACAATGACATGGATATTTACTTTGTAAAGTATCTTATTTTTTATTATTATTATTACTGTGAGTGTGAAGACTATGTGGGTCATTTCTTTTTTTCGGTTTTCCTTCTTAGGGCCTATGCACACCACGTTTTTTAAACGCGCCGTCGACGCGCGTTTGTAGCGATACAGACGCGGTACGCACGCAAGTCAGTCGCAGCCTGTAGACCTTTGCACACCTGTATAAATACAGACGCGCGTGTGTAGCGATACAGACGGGATGCAAACGCGCGTGTGTAGCGATACAGACGCGATACAGACGCGCGTGTGTAGCGATATAGACGCGATACAGACGCGCGTGTGTAGCGATACAGACGAGATGCAAACGCGCGTGTGTAGCGATGCCACACACGCGCTATTTTGTGAGCTCACAAAATAGACTACATATTTGTTCCCAGGCATTTTTCTTTAGCACTTTATTCGAATAATCCGGCAATCGTGAATTCCACAATATTGGCCGGTTTTGAATTTCAGCTATGAAGTTTTCTGTGTCGAAAGGCTCCATTTTTTTGTTCCAAAGACGTGCGGTGCACCAAATCGCTCGATTGCTACTAGCGTAGATTCACACTTCCCTTTCCCTCGTTGCGGGGGAAACCCCGTCCGTAGGGAAGGCGCGCGCGCTAGCGCTCGTGTCGGTGTCGCGCGTTTGAATCGATACAGACGCGCCGGTGCCGCGCGTTTGTATCGATACACACGCGCCGGTGCCGCGCGTTTGTATCGATACAAACGACAACAAACTGCTCTGCAGAATAAAAACGCGCCGGCGACGCGCGTTCCGAAAACGCGCGTCGACGGCGCGTTTATAAAACGTGGTGTGCATAGGCCCTTAGTTACTTTTAATCATGATCTGGCAGTTTGAGTCATTTATGCGGCCTACTCAAATGTCCTTTCATTGGTATTGTTCGTCGAATCGTAAGGCTCCTCAAGTTCTGAGTTGAGCTGCACGATTTTTGACAAATGCGTGCACTGACTGGACAGGTCCGCTCAATCTGTGTGGTTCTTTACTCAAAAGACCATTTCAGACACCAATCTACATGGTCTTCACATGATCTGACCAAGATTATGTCTGGACTTTAAAAGAGACTGTGACCTCTGAGTTTGTTTCGGCCTTTCTTCTCAGAGTAGTCAGATAGGAAACGCCGACCTCATCTAGTTTAAAAAATATGATTGACATATAAAAGTGTTTGTACAAACCTACTTACAGAAAATAAATCATTTATCATTTCGGCTGCCTACGCCGTCAGGAAAGTAAGACAGTACACTGACGTTGATACAGCTCGTTTAGTATATTTTAGTTATTTTCACAGCGTTATGTCCTACGGTATTCTGCTGTGGGGCAAAGCAGCTGATATACAAAATATATTTGTCCTTCAAAAACGAGCTGTTCGAGCAATTTACCAGCTAGGTGCTAGAGTTTCTCTAAGAGATTTTTTTAAAGATATTGGTATTCTCACGGTTGCATCACAATTCATCTTTGCCAACATCTTATATATTAGGCAAAATATACACTTGTATACTAAAAACAGTGATATTCACAATGTTAACACCAGAAATAAGGACAAACTACGTGCTCCCTTTCACCGGCTTCATAAGGTTCATAACTCATTTGTTGGTCTTGGTATAGCCTTTTATAACAAGCTACCCTCTTCTTTGCTAGATTTGCCTTTTAATGCATTTAAAGCTCAAGTAAAATCTAACCTTTGTTCAAAGGCATACTATTCTATCAACGACTACTTAAACGATAAGAATAGTTGGTCGCCCTGATTAACTCAAGACAATGTTTATGTTCTTTCTCCAGAATTAATTTACAAAGAATTACTGATAGGTTATATGAGCTCATTATACAATTGTTTTTTTATTGGGCTGTATAAGTCAAATCAGTTTAATTTAATTTTAATTTTATTATTGACATAATCAACCCATTGCAATGTTTTCTAATGAGTTGATTGCAATATGTGGTTAGCTAGTGACCTCGACAATTGATCATATAATTCTTACCTGAGCAACCGGCAGCAAGTTCGTCATGCTCCCTTAGATGTCACTGCTTGCGGTAGCGTCGGGGGTCGGGTTGTCTCCTTCCCTCAAATATGGCGAGGGGGGTAATGGCTGACCTTTGCGTTATGCTCGTGAACGGGTGCTGCTTGTGGTGACTGGTCGTCTTGCTGACCATGGTTTTATCATTGTTATCATTATTAATAACTTGTTTATTTAGTTTCCTTATGGTCCTAGTTTATCATTTGTGACTTCAAGCGACAGCTATGTAAACTGAACCCAGCATTGCATAAATATGTTAGCGGTCACGCCCTTTATACCTGGAGGCTTTTATTTAATTTCCATTTATTAATTTTTGCTTGAGTACGTATAGTTTCTTATTGTATTTCTTGGTATATTGGCGTTGCCAGCTGGCATATGGCAAATAATTTAATTTAGCGTTCTGTGTCTTGTAATGTTAATTGCTTTGCATACCTTGTATTGTATTCAGTCAAGTATATTTTCTAACTGAACAGACAGCTGTGCTGCTGGGGAGTTTGTTGCGCCACTTCTTCTTCCCAGCGAAAGCACTAGGAAGTGGTGAAGGGCGGGCGTTTTGGGGGACTGTCTTTTGTAATTTTGACGTTCGAAAAGTGCTGATTCTCAGCCTAGTTTGAATAAATGACTTTTGATTTTGATTTTGATTTTGATTTATATATCGCATATGTATGCATTATTTACGCAATCGCACAACATAACATCACGTCTGTACCTACCCTATAAACGCAGATGCAGCTTCCTGTCACTGATATTTACATAACAAGTAGTGTTTATATGAATTTGTTTGGGGTAGATATAACTAAAAAGTGAAAAATAAAAAAAATTATATAAAAAAAAAAACAACCGTCTTCCAAAAAAACACTACAAAGCGAAAAATAACTTTAATTTCGGAAGTCGGTGTCAAAAAACGAAAATGCGGAACCAACGACACCAACTTCCAACATTAAAGTTATTTTTCACTTTGTAGTGTTTTTTTGGAAGTCGGTTGTTTTTTTTTTATATATTTTTTTTCACTTATTCCGATCGTTGCAAAATTACTTGGCAGACAAACAAAATGAAAATGAAGCGCAAAAAATAGTAGACGATTTTATTTCGTCAATAGATCAAACCTTTTATCGCCATTGGATTCATCAGTTGCCTCAGCGTTGGCAAAAGGTAGTAGATGCTGATGGTGCTTATATTGATCAAAATTTGTATTATATTTTATTTTTATTATTATTTTTTTGCAAAAAACGGATAGAGCTTTGTTGTACACCTAATATATCCTTAAACTCTAACGACGGCAGAGCGGCTCACCCGTAGAGCGCGGCGATGGGCTGGCAGATGATCTCCTGCACGGACGAGTGCATCATGCGCACGCCGCCCACCAGCCACGGCGTCTGCGGCAGCGCGCGGCTCAGCTTCACGTACCTGCGACACACGCACTCGCTCACTACCTCGCTACCTCGAGCTCGACACCTGTCCTTTACTTAAAATATACTGTTAGGAAATCGTTTTTGTTGTGTTGCTATTTATGATCTGTTTCAAAAATATCCAATGAAAGTGTAAACAAACACTGTGCAGCTTAAATTCTTACGCAATCACTCACTAAAGGGAATAAGTAACACATTCATACATACATATTTAGAAGGTGTAAGTAACACATATTTAGAAGGTTTAAACTTTAAATATCTCACTTTTCCAACCATTAAGGCTCTCCCCACAGGAGCGTTATTATCGAAAGATCATATTAGATGCGTAAGACCATATTCCTTGCCACACACCTGCCTTTCTATCGTCCGATATTTCTAACGTCTACACTACAGCCCCCCCGGACTAGACGTTACCATGTTGTTAACGCATGTGTGTACGGGTATAAGATCGTGCGTCCTAATACAAAATTTTCTAAGAACTCATATCGGAATATCGCAGGACGGAGGAACGCAAGCGTCCTACTTCTATTGCGTCGTTATTATCACAGCAGTGTGTAACTTCGTGGCCGTCTTAATACAAAACGTACTGAAAACAAACCCATCCAATATTATCGACCGATATAACGCGCCAGTGGCCTGTGGGTGGAGCCTTTCTTGTTAAATTGTAATTTAAGTTATCGACGACAAATTGAACGCGTAAGTTTTTTACAAAAAGAAAACCACCATATTCCAAAAAAAACCGGTCAAGAGCGAGTCGGACTCACGCACCGATGGTTCCGTACCATTATACAGGGTTACTGGTAACTCGACGTATTCCTTGCAGGACATCATAGTAGGGTTAAAATGCAACAAATTAAGCCACCAAATGTTCTACCGAAGTTCAGTAGTTTTTGAGTTAGTAAGGGTTTTAGATTTTTTGTGAAAAATCCCAGATTAAATTATTTGAAGCCAATTTGAAAATTATTCACGGGGCGGCTGTACTGAAATTTGAGTTATTATCATAGTTGACGCCGTAGCGGATCGTTTTTAATAATTAAAAGTTCAAAATGACTAAAACTTTGGTGAAGATCACTAATCAAACATTTTTTTTTTTTGTAATTTTTGCTACTACTTCATACAAAATGTTGTCTTAGCACAAAAAAAAATACTACACCAGGTGTACAAATTATTAGTAAAATATCCTTGTCTTATCAGCTATCCAAAAAGGTATGATTGTCAATACTTTTGCGTGTGTGACAGGGAAAGATAGAAGTTTTATGGGGAGCAGGTAAAATTCGGTCGACCGTCGTATTATTCGTAGTTTTTACCTGCGTTTGAATTCCAAACACTCGGCAAGCTTTATGATTGGTCACTATTGTTCCCTCGGTACGAGACAGGGTGCGACTTCACAAAATCTGGTCGTCAGCGTTAGTTAGTTACAACTCTACGTTACGCAAGTTCGTGTTTTGTTATCTGGCTATATCCCTGACTGTTGCCCCATATCTTGCTCTTGTGTTGTGCTGTGCGTTCATAAGTGCTGACTATGGCTGCATATTCTAATCAAGAATACGCTGACATATTGTACTGTTACGGACTTTGTGACGATAACGCTGCTGAGGCGCGAAGATCATATCAACTGCGCTTTCCAAACCGCCGACTCCCCCATGTTAGTGTCTTCGGATCGACTTATCGGCGATTATCTGAAACTGGCAGTGTTCAAAGAAGCAGGCAAATTGACACTGGTCGTTCTCGGAGATACACGGCTGAGGACGAGGAGCTGATTCTTCAACGTTTTATTGACGAGCCCAACATATCTACAAACATCGTAGCGCGTGAGCTTGGTATGTCACAGTGGAAAGTCTGGTCTGTAGTTCACTTGTCAGGCCGACATCCATACCACTACCAACCCGTGCAGTCATTAGAAGAGGGAGATCCGCAGAGACGGCTTGAATTTTGTCGTTTCATGCTAAATGCCGATGCCGAAAGTGAAAACTTTTTGAAAAACATTCTGTGGACCGATGAGTCATGTTTTGACCGTGATGGTATCACAAATTACCACAATTTACATTACTGGGCACCGAAGGGAGAAGGAAACCCTAAGAAACTGAAACCAACCGCATCGCAGCGTAAGTTCTCGCTTAATGTTTGGATGGGTATTATCGACGATAAGTTAATAGGCCCACATATTTTACCCCGAACATTAAATGGGGAACTTTATGAAGATTTCCTAAGAAATCATTTAGCAGCACTGCTCACGGATGTACCCGAAGAAAGAAGGGCAAACATGATATACCAACATGACGGATGTCCAGCCCACTTCCGCATCACAATTCGACAATTGGTGGAACTATCCAAACCGATGGATTGGGCGCGGTGGGCCGATTCCGTGGCCTGCACGAAGCCTAGATCTGACGCCGCTAGACTTTTACGTCTGGGGTCATATGAAAGACCTAGTTTATGTGACCCCCGTAAATTCAATTGATGAACTAAGGGAGAGAATAACAGATGCGGTGGACCAGATGAGGACCACAATCACATCAAGAATCACAAAAACCGAAGTGAGGAAGCGAATAAGAGCATGTATTCGAAACCGAGGGCAGCACTTCGAACAAGACGTGTGAAATACATGTTATTAAAGACCACAAATTGATATTGATTAAAAATAATAATCATTTTCACGAAATTGTTTAATTTGATTTTCCGAATAAACACCTTCTTGTACTAAATCAAAAACGATTTTCATAATGCAGTACAAGACTTTGTATTAACTTTCATACCTTTTTGGATAGCTGATAAGACAAGGATATTTTACTAATAATTTGTGAACCTGGTGTAGTATTTTTTTTGTGCTAAGACAACATTTTGTATGAAGTAATAGCAAAATTTACAAAAAAAAAATGGTTTGATTAGTGATCTTCACCAAAGTTTTAGTCATTTTGAACTTTTAATTATTAAAAACGATCCGCTACGGCGTCAACTATGATAATAACTCAAATTTCAGTACAAGCCGCCCCGTGAATAATTTTCAAATTGGGTTCAAATAATTTAATCTGGGATTTTTTCACAAAAAATCTAAAACCCTTACTAACTCAAAAACTACTGAACTTCGGTAGAACATTTGGTGGCTTAATTTGTTGCATTTTAACCCTACTATGATGTCCTGCAAGGAATACGTCGAGTTACCAGTAACCCTGTATATATATATATATAGTTTTTTTTTTAAAGTGTGCTGTTTAGAGACATTGTTTTATTTTTTCCTGTA